>CM067298.1:17461616-18061616 GCA_034231615.1 Meghimatium bilineatum | reverse complement strand
GTTGTATCAGCTGCTAGTGGTGTTATATCAGCTGCTAGTGGTGTTATATCAGCTGCTAGTGGTGTTCTATCAGCTGCTAGTTGTGTTATATCAGCTGCTAGTGGTGTTATATCAGCTGCTAGTGGTGTTATATCAGCTGCTAGTGGTGTTGTATCAGCTGCTAGTGGTGTTGTATCAGCTGCTAGTGGTGTTCTATCAGCTGCTAGTGGTGTTATATCAGCTGCTAGTGGTGTTATATCAGCTGCTAGTGGTGTTATATCAGCTGCTAGTGGTGTTATATCAGCTGCTAGTGGTGTTGTATCAGCTGCTAGTGGTGTTGTATCAGCTGCTAGTGGTGTTATATCAGCTGCTAGTGGTGTTATATCAGCTGCTAGTGGTGTTATATCAGCTGCTAGTGGTGTTGTATCAGCTGCTAGTGGTGTTCTATCAGCTGCTAGTGGTGTTGTATCAGCTGCTAGTGGTGTTATATCAGCTGCTAGTGGTGTTATATCAGCTGCTAGTGGTGTTCTATCAGCTGCTAGTTGTGTTATATCAGCTGCTAGTGGTGTTATATCAGCTGCTAGTGGTGTTATATCAGCTGCTAGTGGTGTTGTATCAGCTGCTAGTGGTGTTGTATCAGCTGCTAGTGGTGTTGTATCAGCTGCTAGTGGTGTTGTATCAGCTGCTAGTGGTGTTGTATCAGCTGCTAGTGGTGTTGTATCAGCTGCTAGTGGTGTTATATCAGCTGCTAGTGGTGTTCTATCAGCTGCTAGTGGTGTTATATCAGCTGCTAGTGGTGTTATATCAGCTGCTAGTGGTGTTATATCAGCTGCTAGTGGTGTTATATCAGCTGCTAGTGGTGTTATATCAGCTGCTAGTGGTGTTATATCAGTTGTCTGTATCTGTGTACGTTATATTTCTGCTCAACATTTTATGACCAGTGAGATTTTATTTTATTCCTCTGTCATTTCATTCTATGTTGATAGCAATACAAAACAGCAACAAAAAGGTCAAGCATGCATGGCCATGGTTAGCTGTGAGCTTGATGACCAGCATGTAAGTACAAGAACCAGTTCTCTCGTATGGCTGACCTATTTTGATATTGTGTGTATCTTGATAAAGACCTTTTGGTTTAAACGTTGATTATGTCATATGTATGATATGTAAATGATTTTGCTTGTTTTCCGTTGTGTGTATTATTTCACGTGAGTTTCCGCTAGTGATAGTGTGTTAGTCGTCGTGCAGTAAAACTTCATCACCTGATTTCTACGTAAGTACTATGGCTGACCTGCTATACTAGCAGTATGGTTACAGACATCTACCATTCAGTAGAAGGGGTAAAAACACTGAACATGTTCATTACCAATACCGAAGCTGAATGTTTCAGTCCATTGGTACAAATAAAATAATGCATTTCCAACTGCATCCTGCTGGAAATCTAGTAGGTGGTCATAAGTGGAAAGCTCCTGTGGTCATTTGAAAACAAATGCAATAACAAAAATATCCATCTATCCTTCATGGAGGCAATTATCTTGATATAAATATGAATAATGAAAGAAATGCTGGACTGGAATGTGAAGCTCTGGGGGAAATAAACAACAAACAGAGAAATAAAACAGCATAAATACAACCAGGAATCACACTCATCTGATCATAACATCATGCCAAGAAATAAAGAATACTAGTATTGCTATCTAAGGACAAATCTAAGAACCTAAGTAACATATCTTCACTTCTTCTTCTTCTTCAGCGTTCATTCTTCAAACTCCCACTTGATATCTCTTGTATCAGGACAATGGTCCTATTATATTTCCAGAAGAGTGTAGTCCAGAGAATGGAAATGCGTTGTGTCACCATTTTATTTGCACCAATGGCCCGACAAATTCGTCTTCGGTGGATATCTTCACTTCAACAGAAACATATCCTCACTACAGCTAAAGAATATGGAATTGGCTTATCAGACATTTATCAAAACAGTTTCTTTTTAAACCTCAGTGTCACATGCTCACAACTTAACCATGATCTATCCAAGTATCATGGTCCTTTCTTAGGAGAAGGGTTTACATATTTTCCAATGCAAATTATAGGTGAAACAGAATATATTATAAATGGGAGAATAAAATTGTGTTATTCATGTTTTTATTGATTATTTCCCTGCGTTAAAAACTAAACACCAACCCGGTGTTTATTATTTACCCACCAGCTCAATCTGCTTTTTAATAGTGCAGTACCAGCAAATTCTTAAGCACCGTAGTAGGTTAAACATCATAGCAAGTCACCCATGTGTATCTTTGCATCTGGGAACACTCCTTGCAACGGAAATAATGAATTTATCTGCCAAAGCACAATTACAACAGCCATTTTGTAACTAGAAATACTGCGACACTAATTACTTAAAATTTAGGATTGGATCAGATTTCTTAAAAAGTGTGAAATGTAGACCCTTTTCCTAGGAAAGGGCCTTAGAATCTTCTACATATTTCTTGTAATTCTAATTTGTTTATTTATATCTAGTTACAATTTAGCCTCAGGAATGCTCAATTGCTATTCCCTTGCTGTTTCTGTCAAATTTTTAGCCCATCTTTCTTCTTATTTCAGTTCTTTGAGAAGATTCCACACTTATCCCTTGTTAGTGTAATGTTGTGCTCTCCTCATCTTCCATTTTGTAAACTTCTGTATTCATTCTTTGGGCCTCCTTCTTTCGTATTTGTTATGACGCTGTCTGAGGATTTACAACTGGTTTGAATATAACATCTGCAATCTATAAACCCATGGGTCACATGGGTACCACATTGGATGCATCAACACACAACGTCCTGCAACGATACAGACGAGTGAGGAAAACTCTTGACCTGTCCACTCCTCAATGTTGTCTGTCCATGCTTTTCATTTCTCCTCAGCTTCTTCCTCCCTCAACTTTTCCCTGTAGTATCATTTATTTTTATATAATATAAACATTTAATTTATTGCTCAACTGGTTGTTGTTTGCGTAACTCCCACTGGATCACCCCTGTAGCAGGACAACGGTCAACTAAATTTCCAGTACTATGTAGTCCAGAGATGCACTGTGTCACTATTTTATTTGTGCCAATGGCCCAACACACACAACTTTGGCAGTGTTGTTGTCACTTTCCTTTGGCCAGGCAAAATTACTGTAATTCTTCTATTCATACCATTATAGAAATATAGAATGTTCAGAGATCCAGTATGAGTTATCTTAGATGTGGTGAAACAAACATCTCAGAAAAGACTAGTGCATGAATACTGGCACATATCTACCGGGTACATTGTTATCAGGCTGTGAATCTAGTGATACATGTGGGAACAGGATAACAACCTTTTAAAGGTTGGCAGTTCACATGTCACTTTGATGGTTGTGACTCGTATTTTTAAATGTTTATAATACAATTTTGCAGAATAATATGTGTGTGTGCTTAAAAATGGTAATGTTTACTTTGTTACTGATCATCTGATCTACTGCAGTCCCAATGTTTACTTTGTTACTGAGTATCTTATCTACTGCAGTCCCAATGTTTACTTTGTTACTGAGTATCTTATCTACTGCAGTCCCAATGTTTACTTTGTTACTGAGTATCTTATCTACTGCAGTCCCAATGTTTACTTTGTTACTGAGTTTGTTATTGAATATCTTATCTGCTGCAGTCCCAATGTTTACTTTGTTACTGAAAATCATATCTATTGCAGTCCCAATGTTTACTTTGTTACTGAATATCATATCTATTGCAGTCCCAATGTTTACTTAGTTTATTACTGAATATCATATCTACTGCAATCCAAGTGTTTACTTTGTTACTGAATATCTTATCCAATGCAGTCTCAATGTTTATTCTGTTACTGAATATCTTATCTACTGTAGTCCCAATGTTACTCAGATTGTTATGGAATATCTTATCTAATGCTGTCTCAATGTTTAATTAAGTTTTTTTTACTGAATTTCTTATTTATTGCAGTACTTTAAAATGCTTCCATCTTGGTTTCTGTCAAAAGTCATCCTTATCTTGGATTGAAATATCCACAAATGTTTCCTTGCTACAATCACTGCCCTGATATTGCAGCTTATCTTCCTCTGCTTCAGATCCATTGCCAAACTTAACATATGCAATCTTATCAATCCATAACATCCCGTCCTTAATCCTTTGTAAATCTGTCTTTGTAATTTTGTTGGCATGCCTTTATCACCTTAAATATGTTTGTTCTACGTATGTTATCACAGCGCTGTTTATAAGCTTATTATTACATTGTAAGTGTTAAATATTTACTTATTTTTAAAGAACAGTGCTCAAAGAGTGGGAAAAGCTACGTTATAGTGTCATACAAGTTTCCTGTTAATAAACTAATCATCAGATCCAGTCATTAGATTGATAGACCAAGAGAGAAGGTGTTTTAAGACTGGTAAACCAACAGAGTAAATGTAGTCAGACTGGTAAACTAACACAGAGTAGGCATGGTCAGACTGGTAAACCAACAGAGTAGATGTGGTCAGTTGCTTCACCCTGAGGAATCCCCTGAGATGGAGATATGAACACTTATGGAACGATTATTTTATGTGCAGTGAGGATGATATTTCGACTAATATCACAGCTAGCAGAAAGAGAATTGTACTTCAGTGGCTACACTGTGGTGTGCTTAAAAATAAATGGATGATGGTTTGACCAAAAATGGTAGAAAATGTATACAGAAAAAAAGGTCCTGTATATAAAAAATAAGAGAGTAATAGGGTAGCCTGGGGCAAGAGTGCACACTTTTCACATTTTAGCATATTCTGACAACTAGACTTAACTATGAGAGACCAAACTGCCATCAGCGTATAACTTATTCATCCATCTAGCATTAGTAATATTGAAAACATACAGCTATGTGTAGACAGTAGAATGGGATGTTTTTCAATACATGTAAAACATACCAATCATCAAAATATGAACAAAGGGTGTTTACCAATATTTAGGCAGAAAGGGACAGGTCACTATACTACACCTAAAGACTGACACAACAGACTGAGTAAAGATAACAACAGGATATGACTGCTACACCTCACGCACTAGGGGATTAGGTGAATAGACATGGAAGCTATGGTAGTGTAATGTAGTCATTCACCTGCTGATTACCTCCAAGTTTAGAATCCACTCATTTGTGGTTGAAATAAAAATTCCTCCATGGTACATCTAGCCACCAGGAAGTTACGGTGACAGGACTTATGCTTGGGGATGGTTAAAGAATGGCACCATTGCTACCTGAGAAAATGAGGGTAGGCGACGCTAGTCAGATGATTTCTGGTCAACCACTAATTAGATAGCTTTAAATCATGTTCTTTGATGCTGATTCATAACTCATATGACCTTGACTTTACATTTTCATGAATATCCCTCTGAAAATATCCTGCAGACTTGTCCCAAGAATGAGTAACAGATATATCGGCTCAGTGGCTCATTCTAGCAACCAAAGAAGAACTCCAGACAGTGGTATTCATCCAGCAGACATGGCTGATGGTGTAAACATAAAACAGTGGAAGAAAAGAAAGACATGGCTGATGGTGTAAACATCAAACAGTGGAAGAAAAGAAAGACATGGCTGATGGTTTAAACATAAAACAGTGGAAGAAAAGAAAGACATGGCTGATGATTTAAACATCAAATAGTGGAAGAAAAGAAAGACATGGCTGATGGTGTAAACATCAAATAGTGGAAGAAAAGAATTCTGTTCACATTAATATTGACCTCAATTTTTGTGAACTGAGAAAAATGCAAAAAACCTGGTAGTGTATCCTATTCAGGACGCACACATCGATCCAGAGTTTTTTGGCTGTAGTGATTTTGTAAGCAATATAAAATGTTCAGTAGTTTGCTTTCTGGACAGTCTGGATGCATAATTACCTGTGGCAAGATACAAATCCTGTACCTTGGCCGTCAAAGGTGACATCTATACCACACTGCCACAGAGCTGTGGCAGACACACACAAAATTTCACTTCCCATTCTCTATTCAGAAGAATGATTAGTATAATCATTTGTCACTTCAACATATCATCCAAGTAAAATAGAGAACTTTAGTTCAATTGAGCATACATATGTTCTGAAGATGAATACTTTCTGCAATAAAGGTAACAAATATATACACAATGTAATTTTGTACTTCTTGTTTCTTAAATGGTCCAGTCACTCTGTTGTTTTTTTTTACGAGAATTGCAGTTTCTTAGAGATGATCATTATTTCTGTTATTTTGTCTATGGTAACATTTTGAATAACAAATGGTAAAAAATTTGTCACAAAAAAAACTCAAATACTGCATGTTTCCCGCTAAGGATTTGCAGGGAAGGATTTTGTAGCTGTGTGATAAAGGCTGCATGCTCTTGCTGTCATCATGTCCAAAAAAAAGTGGGTCAACCTCCTAAATAGTGTACACAAACAACTAAATACATAGTAATAATGAATTTACAATATTATTTCCCAGTTGTTACACATCTACAGATTTTTAGTTTCAATTTACAATATGAATTCTCAGTTGTTACACATCTACAGATTCTTAGTTTCAATTTACAATATGAATTCTCAGTTGTTACACATCTACAGATTCTTAGTTTCAATTTACAATATGAATTCTCAGTTGTTACACATCTACAGATTCTTAGTTTCAATTTATAATATAGTTCTTTGTGTCCACCAGTGCTTTGTTTCAATTTACAATATACAGGGTGGTCGCTTGAAAAGCGGAAAATTTGTCAAACAGCTATTTATTTTTACAAAGAATAACTTTTAAAAAGTTTTTTAAAGGCATATGTTATATTACATTCATAGATGCTGAAAATTATGTCAGTGCACTTCAGAGCAGCGTCTTAACCTAGAAATCCAAGCTCGTGTAGCATTTTGAAGGGTAACTTGTGAGATATCATTCCAAGCTCATTTTCAAATCATCAATAGAGTTTATGTCACGTCGACAATTCTGAAGTTCTGTTAATAACAAGCTCCAAATGCAGTAATCCATGACATTTAAGTCTGGACTTTTGGAGGGCCAATTTTCTGGTTCAATGAAATCAGGAGTAGATTGCTGAAGAAAGTGAACTGAAGCCATTGCTGTGTGAACCCTGGTACCATCCTGCTGCCATGTGCATGTCCACTGAGGTTACATTGTATTCGACGATAGCGTTTCAGTTCACTTTCTTTAAGAATTTCAAACACTAATGCTTTCGATATATTGAGATGGTGAGTGATTTCTCATTGACTAAAATGACGTCTGTTCATTGCACCGTGTCGCACAGGTGAAACAGCCAAATCTTTCACTATGGCACGTGCCTCGCCCGAAATTATTTTCTTTGGACCCGTTCCATTTTGGCGTGTACCAGCTGTTTCAGGACCTTCTCGTTTCAAAGTTGCAACAACATTATTAAACTGATGTCTGATACAACTGATACAACAAATCAAAATATAAATGAGTAAGCACGAATTTTATGATATTCTTCTTCTTCAGCGTTCATTCTCAAACTCCTGCTGGATCTGCCTTGTAGAAGGACCATGATATTACTAGATTTCCAGCAGGATGTAGTCCAGAGAATGGAAATGCGTTGTATCACCATTTTATTCATCTTTGGCAGGATTATGATATTAAAATCAAGCATTTTATTCATGATCTCATCTGACCCTCAAATTTTCCGCTTTTCTAGCGACCACCCTGTAATTTCCTGTTATCTGCATCTTTGCTGCCTCAATATAATTTTTCACTATTCTACTATGCGATGGACAGTAGAGAGATACCTTGATAGTTATTATAGGACTGGCAGTTCCCTTTACGTTTATACATGGTATAATTGTTGCATCCCTGAAATTTTGTGGAACGGTTTTGCTTTTCAATGACTGTTGGAAAATTATATGAAGTTTCTCAATGAGATTTTTACCACTATACTAATATATTTCAATTGGTATTGAGTTGGAGCCAGGTGCTGTTCCACTAGAAAGCTGATGAATTGCTTTACAAGTTTCTTCTAAAGCAGGGATGTCACATGGCATTTCATTGAGAGGAACCTGCAGTAGTTGTTTGATAGCCTCTTCATTTATTGATGATGGGTTATTCAAAATGTGCTCAAAGTGTTCTACCCAACGCTGCAGAATTTTATCTTTCTCTATGATTAATTGTGTTTAATTTTTATTGACAAGGGGAAAAGATCCTGACGACTTTGAACCATATCATATCATCATCATCATCAGGTGCCATGCCGGGTGGCGTAGGCGGTCATGGCTCTCCACAGCTCTCTGTCCACAGTATTATGTATCAAAGTCGTTGTTGTTTCTTTGCCGTGCCAGGTTGTCAAACTGTCTAATATTTTCTCACGTTGTCGCCCTCTGTCTCTGGTGCCTTCAATCTTGCCTGTTGTGATTATGTTCTCTAAACCTGCCTGTCTCATGAAGTGGCCAAAAAAAGAAGATTGCCTTTTTCTTATATTGTTGATTAAGGATACATATCATATAAGTATCATATAAGTTTCTCAAATCGTTGGTGTCTGCAAATCTTTGTCTCATCTGATTTCTTACTCAGCCAAGAGTCCCTCATATGGTGTAGTTTATTGTGTATTATTTTCCGTTTGCATTTGAATGAATTTTTTTTAGACATTGATTTTCAATCATTTAAGTATGCTTTGAGAAGGTGGTGTTTGTTGGCCTAATTCCTTTATTATCATTCTGATGAGAACCAATCATTTCTTTCTTGATAGAATGTCCTAGTTTCTCCGTACCAGTGTTGTAATTATGTTTTCTCAAATATGTCCAGTATGTATCCACATCTTGCTCTGGTAGTGCAGATTTCAGTTATTCATCTAGAGTAGAGGCTAGGGACTGTTGTATGTTTATATTTGATAGCTCTCTGACATCTATACATCTCTTTACTTTGTTTTCCTGTGGTCGTCTGCCAGGCTGGATGCAAATTTTTAGTTTTGACACAGTAAGACAATGGTCAGTCAAACAGTCTGCACTGCACATGGATTTTGTCACTCGAACATCTTGGTCTTCCTTCTTACAATTGCATAATCGATAAGATGCCAGTGTCTTGATTGATGGTGCATCCAGGTCTGGTTTCAGATTGGAAGTTGAAATATGGTGTTGGTAATGAGGAGGACATGTTGGCCACATGTCTGTAGAAGACCAATTCCATTGCTGATGCATTGACCCACTCCATATTTCCCTATTACGCCACTCCAGGAGATATTATCTGTACCCACCCTTGCAGTGAAATCTCCAAGTAATATGTGCTTATCAGTTTTTAGAACTGCAGTGATAGCTGCATGAAGTTCATCATAGAACTTATCATTAACTTCTGGATTTATCAGCGTTGGTGCATATGCACTGATGATTGTTGCATATTTCTTACCAGAGAGCAGGGGGATTTTTACCGTCATGAGGCGGTCATTTATTGCTTTTGGTGGGCCTAGTAGTTTGCTAATGAGTGTTGTTTTAATAGCGAAGCCTACTCATGTTTAGTGTTTTTCCTCAATTTCTCTTCCGCTCCGAAAGAATGTATGGCAGCAACTCTTTCACAGAGCTGACAGACTCCAGCAAGGTGCGTTTAGAGCTGCTAAGTCAATATGGAATCTTGCTAACGACCTCCTAATAAGGGCTGTTCGTTGAATGTCTATTTGTGTTAGAGTCATTGTCAAGGAGTGTGCATACAATCCATGCTCCTAGAGTCAGTGGGAAAACCTTTTCCCTTCGGGTGAATTTTCGTGGATGTGAAAATGTTTTGCACTCGGGATTTTGATTAAAGTGAGAAGTTGTGCAAAGCGTCAACCTCAGTCTCTTGTCAGACCTCATTTAAAACCAGTGACAAGATAAATCAAGACTACTGGAAGTGAAGTTTGGTACAGTGGATGACCATGATTTTCTACGTGTCTCACCATTCCCGAGGCATTCCACACAGCATTGCTGCCGTTCATCTACATTACCCAGTGCGCCAATAAACTATCCTAACTCACACGCGTAAATTTGCAGAATATCAGGCTTTGCGTGTAGTGGTTGACAAGACCGGCATGCTTTTTGAGACAGTCTCAGCATAACACCGCCTACTTTATGACTGCCTAACAGGCTGTCAGTTGAGCGTGAAGCCAGAACATGCCTCAGGCAGTCCACCCGTGATGTGTTCACATGGTACACAGAAACTGCTGTAGCTACACAGTGAATGATTCAATGTGTTATTGATATTAGCTTGAAAATTATTATATAGAATCACTTTATAATCGAACAAATACATCCATTTGATAGCCTCAACTAGTCTGTTCCAGAAAATATACTTGATATTATCCAACGACTGCGATATTAACACAAACTTTGAAAACACAGTAGCCCACATGACACTGGAAAAAATACACCATATTGACGTAATGTAAACACATGGATTCCTAGTATAAACTGGGGGTGTGTGCAGACAAATAGACTCTGTCAACTGTATCTTGGCTGTATCATATGAGATCAGTAATGGATTACAGCCTTCCTCTCGAGACCATTGTGAGAAATACTACTATCTCCCTGAATAGGGTGCAGAAACAATCTCTGAGTAATCTGTGAAGTGGGTGCAATCAACACCCACAGCAGTATGTCAGATAGATGCAAATGTAGAGCAGCTGAATATCAGACAAAAAAGAGCACTAATGGAAGCGGTAGAAAAGTCTGAGGGACAAAAGAATGGCCATCCAAATAAAACACTTATTGACACTAGGAAACAAACAAAAAATATAAACAACGGTATCTGCTAGATATATTCAGAGAGGAAGATGACAAACACCTTCTACTGCAAGAGAGAGAACTAGAAAACAAATACCTCGGTCTACCACCTTGGGAGCACTTGCACCAATCATCAGCAATCAAGGCCTACACTGATGGATCAGCTCTCAATGCCACCAGTTTTGCAGGATATGGCATCCATATAAGATACCCTACGAGTTATGTGACTTGTGGTGAAAATTGTTCAAATTATGAAGCAGAGGCTGAGGCCATCAAGACAGCCATTGAATTGATACATCAACAGTTTGATCTCATGGAACAAAAACCATCAGATATATTAATTTTTACAGACTCAGTTTTGAAAGCACTTAAACATACCCCATATGAAAATCAAGATATTCTCCACATAGCAAAGCAGAGCAGTCTCATCTCTACATTTCCAATAAGTGTGACCATGAAATGAATCCCTGAACACAGCGACATAGCAGGAAAGTAAGTAGCAGACAGACTTGCATCAAGAGGTGCCTCAAAACAGTAACAGCAAAGACCGTGTAGTATGGGAACAGCCAAACAGATTCTCAGAAACAACACCAGGGAAATGTGGCTGAACAGATGGACTGGTTGAAATGTATTTAGTGAAATGACACAGCCAAAGGACAATGACAACATAAACAAACTCTGCAGGAGAAACCAATCCCTTATCTTTCAGTTTCGAACAGGACATGCAAGGATCAATAGCCATTTAAACTGTATCAAACTTCAGCAAATGCTGTCATGTGACGTATCCTTTCCAGAACCTAATCTTCCTTATGAATCTCCTGAACCCCCTCCGGTCTCTGGCAAGTTGTCCCACTTCCTCTAGCGACATGTGCATGCAGTCCTG
This sequence comes from Meghimatium bilineatum, assembly GCA_034231615.1. NCBI lineage: Eukaryota > Metazoa > Mollusca > Gastropoda > Stylommatophora > Philomycidae > Meghimatium > Meghimatium bilineatum. The sequence continues at coordinate 18,050,037 of CM067298.1, read as the reverse complement.
AATATCTCTTGTCCAACGATGCATTGGTCAGCATCTGCCTCTACCACCCCCTCCAACACCCTTTCCATTCCATCTTGCCTCATCACATGGCTGAAAAACTTTAATTCCTTTTTAATATAGAACTACCCAATAACAACCCACTTGTAAACACTGCTCTCATCCCAATGAAACAGTGGATCACCTCATTTTTCACCGCCCTTACCTTTCAACTACCAGGAAAAAACTTCTACAGACACCTTTAACAGTCACTAACTGTATGGATCACTAAGTCAACTTCAGAAGACATGTAGATTTTTAAGAATGACATTGTGCTTACTCATCATCATCAGGTGCCATGTCGGGTGGCGTAGGCGGCCATGGCTCTCCACAGCTCTCTGTCCACAGTATTATGTATCAAAGTCGTGGTTGTTTCCTTGCAGTGCCAGGTTGTCAAACTGTCTAATATTTTCTCACGTTGTCGCCCTCTGTCTCTGGTGTCTTCAATCTTGCCTGTTGTGATTATGTTCTCTAAACCTGCCTGTCTCATGAAGTGGCCAAATAGAGAAGATTGCCTTTTTCTTATATTGTTGATTAAAGTCTGTTTCGCATATAACTCTTTTAACACCTCTACATTAGTTTTTCTGGCAGTCCATGGTATTCTCAGCATTCTTCTGTAGAACCACATCTCTGTTGCCTCCAATCTCCCACTTTCCAGTTTGTTTATTGTCCAAGACTCGCACCCATATGTTAGTATAGGAGTTATATAGCACTGCAGAACTCTCTTTCTCACCTCTAATGACAAGGTCTTATTACACAGTATATTTTTCAATTTTCTGAATGTTGTTTTTGCCTGTCCTATTCTGCTTCTTATTTCTATTGAACTTCTTCCATCTGCTGTGATTATTGTACCTAGATATTTGAATTGGTGGACCTGTTTTAATACTATATCATTCACTATGATCTTGCAAGGTGTGTTATTTTGTTTCTTTGAAATAACCATTACTTCTGTTTTCTTTATATTTAGGAAAAGGCCTTTCTCTTTACTTTCTGTGACTACTACTTTAATTAAGTTTTGAAGGTCTTCCTCACTTTTTGCAATCAGAACAGTGTCATCCGCATATCTCAAATTACTTATGTTATGTCCTCCCACTGATATTCCTGGGATATCTACTATTGCACGCAATATGTTTTCACTGTATAAAGATAACATGTGCTTACTACAAGAGTAGAATCACTCATCAGCATTTGAATACAGACAACAATAAGGAGGGATTCCACTGTCCTTCAAGATAATCTTGTGTGCTAATATCAATTAGTGTCACTTATCTTGACTTTCTAACTTTTCCTGCTCTTTTCATTGGCTGTCGATATAAAATATATGTAAAGCAACCAATGATCAATCAGATCAGATAAAATTCTTATTTTGGACTTGCAATCTTCATAACTTTTTACATAGAATTAGATTCAGACATCTTACGAACATTAGAAATTGTGTCATTACTGCTAGTTTCCCCATTAGGGAGTAACCTGTAATTGTGTGATAAAGACATTAAAATGTCGCATTTTGCTTTCGGGTGTACACTAAACTTTGCTCTGATTTTGAGGCATTCCCTAACCTTTGTTGTGTGATTTGTTAAGCTTAAGGATAATTACTTAAGTACAGTTAGGATTAGAAATAATATTTCTAATGTGTGCGCACATCTCTCTCAGTGTGTAGCGAGCAGAAATAATGAGCGTGCAGTACTAATAGGAAAATATAAAAAATTATGTAAATTGGAAAAGAAACAGATTATGCATAATTTCATTTGTGTCTAGAGTTAAAACTCAGTGATTGTCGGGATGTGATGTCACGGCAGCCATTGCATTAATTTCATTGGTGTTACACAGAAATCCGCGACGTTGGCTAGTTAAAAATGTAAACAGTGTGCTATTTATAGCGTAGTGTACATCTGAAAGAAAAATGTACCGCCTTTTCTTTACCAGTAAACCCTAGACATTATGAGCCCAATTTTTTAACCTCTCAGACATCCTCCACACTGTGAAAATCTTTCAATGAACTCATTTCAGACATCTTACATACATCAACAACAAACCTCTGCCCTGGTACTCAAGTAAGAAATATTACAAACATTACATTATTTGTAGCCACTTTCCATATTTCCAGACAATAGTATTATTATTGTGCGATAAGAAATTTTCGATCCATAGCAATGATGGGTGTGATATACAAGATCTGAAAAATGAACAGTCTTCCACAGAATATACAAGGGATCACAGGCCCACTTGTACCATCATTGTGTGTTGTTGTGTCCTGCTATCACATCTCATTTGACTTGATACCATTCCTAACATTTCCCCCCATGCATATCATGTTACATACCGGTATGTCTTTTTAAGTAGAGATCAACTGTGAAATATTTTTCTAGATTCATTGAACTCAATTAGATAATCTACAACTTATCCTTTCTCATCCAACATAAAGAAATGAGAACTAGAAAAAACATATTTTAAAAGTTCATACATTCAGTTTATTGACAATTAAGAACATGGTTTCAAACTACAGTTAAGTCTGACCACAGAATCTCCTATCATAGAATAAATGTGGGAAAACTCCTATAAAAGAAATAAAAATAGCCTTTTATATAAGAAATATGATCTCTAATATAGAACAAATGTACCGGTATATTCTTGATATACTCTACTCTTTTATAGAACATACAAAACATATTCTTGGTACAGTGGAAGTCAAGCCTATAATTTTTATAACACAATACTCTAACATTACTTTTCGAAATCCCCAATTCGATTAGATTCTATTAGGACATATTTGGTCTGTCCAGGTCAATTTGTTATAATAGTATTTGTCTGTATAACCTGCTTTTTTTTATATAGAACAAACAAATTATGATATAACCTCCTCTTTATACAATAAACAGAACATATTATTGATATATAATGTTTTATAGAACAAAAAATTGATGTAACCCCCTACTCTTTTATTGAACAAACAGAACATTATTGATACAGTGGAATCCTGTTACTTTTCAACCTTAGTGATGATATGGAATTCTTATTGAATTTAACTTTACCAGTGATTTTCATTAGCTTTGGAAACAAAAAACGACCAATGAAAACTATGGGAAAAGCCAAATGTGTTACAGAAGAATGAGTCCCAATGAGGTACCAGGTTTTATTATTTGATGGTCATGGGTATCAGTAAAAGGGAGCCCCAGAATACTCTCCGCACCACTTCACCACAAACATTATATCCTACAATGCACTAAATCTAGACACCGGACAATGTAGTAATGCTGATTTATCTTTCTAAACTAGCACACTTTTACTATTCCTATGATTTTCATTAGCCACTGCATGGACAGCCATGAATATCACAGGAAGTCAAATAGCATCACTTTAGAACTATTCCCAATGAGTCCACATGATTGTATTGAAGTGAGACTAGACTGAATGTGTTGCTTAATGTAAAGACATCCAATGAAAAACAAGGTCAGCTGCCTAAAACATACACACCCAGTACACCCCACTATTTCCAGTGCTTTGATCATTCCCTGAATGGTGATTGATTTCTTTCTCTCTCTTACTGCACCCCAACTTAGAATATCAAAAATATCATTCAAACACAGGAAGCTAGTAAAAATTTGTGCCGGTCAAACGTACACATTTTTTTTCAGACCAGTAATGATTGTAATTGATAAACTGATAGCACCTGAGAGCCAGTGGTAGCTCTTTAGCTATTGTACTCACTTCCTAGTAAGGTGATGCAAAATTCCATTTTCAGTTCAAGTGAAAATATTTTAAAATCAACAATGGCTCCTAGGTCATAAGCAGCCTAAGGAAATTGATACCAGATCCTATGGGAAAGTAAAGGTTGTGGCAGTGATACGGACTATATCATCTGCAAGTATGCAGTTGGTCAATCAAAAATATGGGCCTAACATTGTAATCCCAGATACTTCTCAATGGCGTAGAAAAGGAAACTTTACTTATTGTTGCCTGAGCTCAGAAACTAATCAAAAATCACATACCATCTCAACCAAGCTGTAAAATATGATGCTAAAGATGTGATAATGAGGAAATTATTACGTCAAGCTGGTTTAGAAAAGTGTTCAGGATGGAAGAAAAAAAATCTGATAGAGTAGTGGCCACTGCCACCTTTAGATGTTTCACAATGGTCACAAAAATATCTAACTTCAGACACAGCAGATAGTTTGATGTTAGAAAAGCATTTTTATGACAAATGCTACAATGTCTACTGGAACTTTAAGGAACTAGAAGAATCATGCTCACCCCATCCTAAAGAAAATTTCTGAATTTGATTCGCCTACCAAAAAATATTGCCAACCTGTTCTAAATCCTAATATTCAGTTACCACAAGTTCCCTAATAAACATATACATTAAAATGTTACAGAAACCTGGCCATGCATAGAATCAACTGCACATGACTGAAAGTATTTGATAAAGTCATGTGACAAAAAAAATGACAATGTCATGTAACAAAAAAATAAATGACTAACAATTTTAATGAGAAAAATGATATTAGTAAAGATGTGTAATCAATCCAAGTAATTATGCCTCGGTGGATAACATACAACAGGTGTGACCTAGTTTGGATTCAAAACTCTAAAGATGTAATATTGCAGATAAGCATTTCTAGTCTGTTACAGTTTCTTGGATTGGCTCCATTGTTATTAGTATTAATGTAGGCACAAATGTATGAAATGGCATACCGCTCATGTTAAAAATGTTTATATTCTGAGATAGACCTTCATGCATATTGTAGGTGACTTTCACTAAAGAGGTTTGGGATTAGAGTTCGATGTCCTATTCCACAGGTCAAAGTAACCCAAGAGCTGGGCTGAAGTCAGGTGTGTCAAGTTAAAAGTGCAGATATTTCACCCAAACTGTACAATTTGATACAGTATAATCTCGTTATAACAGAAATTTACTATATGCTGTACAAACTATATAGAATAAATACAATTTAGGGAAATATGTTATAAAAGGATGCGCTATAGAGGAGTTCCACTGTATAATGCATTCCATTCTGTAAACTGCATCCTGATACCCAAAGAAGTTTAAGAATGAATGCAGAAGACCTGCCAACAGTCAAAGAACATAAACTAAAGTGGTAAAGGCATATCACTAGAACTATAGGCCTAACAAAAAACCATTTTGTTGTGCAGTGCCAGGTAAAAGTAAACAGGTCAGATAGAAAACAATAGGGAGGAAGACAATTGAAGAGAATGGATATGATTGACTTGTGTCACCTTCCAGAAACTGGCCCTGAATTGTGAAGGTTTTAGATTGTGATAATGCCCTCAACATCAGATTGATATAAAAAGTGTCATGATTTAGTATCTGATGATTCTTTAATATCAGGGCAACAGTTTTACCTGACCTACATGTACTGTGGTTGTTTCCCTGTAATATCAGGGCATCAAAGCAACAGTTTTAACTAGCTGGCATACATATATTGTGTTTGTTGCCCTGTAATTCACAAGAGCAAATGATTTTTTCCAATGTTCTATATAAGAGTAAATTTATTTTTCTAGTTACTTTACTGTTATATTCTATGTCAAACTGAATGGCACATTTCTCTAGTTAATATCTCACATCAAACTGTGAATGGTACATACTTCTCTAGTTAATTTCTCATGTCAAACTGAATAGCACATACTTCTCTAGTTAATTTACTGTTAATATCTCGTGTCAAACTGTGACTCACAAACTTATCTAAGTAATAAAATGTTAACACAATAAAACAAGGACTAAGGTCGATGAAACAACTATATTTTGTGAATCAAGTGTACCATGAAAACTCATGGGCCCTCTTCACATTATTCATTACTGAACATCCCCATCAAGGCCAGCACCGTGCAGTGGTGATGGGGCTTAGTTCAGCCATCAGGGGCTGGAAACTAAGACTGGTCGGACAGTCCCATTCGAGCAGGACCATAGTCCTGCCCAAGAGTGCTGAAGACGGAGGCATCCAGCCAAAAGGCGCACAGATAATCAGGATGCCACGCACAAAATACAATGGAACTACAAAAGACAGTGAGTTTTATTAAGGAGACAGAATTACAGTTATAGACATGTTTCAAGTGAACGAAAGAAGAAGAAGAATTACTGAACATTAGAGTAGCAATCCAATGTGTGATACTAGTTCCTAATCAACAATAGGTGCATACTGTAATACCTTATTAATTGTCAGCAGTCCATGGGCTCATGGCATTTGGTCCAGATTGCCTGCATGTTGAATGAGAAATATTTCTACATGGTGGTTGAGAGAATTTATCAAATGTTGCACAGTTTAAGAATGTGAATCTAAGGCAGTATCAAGAATGTGCGTAAGCAGTTTCTTCTTCTGCATTTATTCTCAAACTCTTGTTGGATCTCTCTTGTAACATGACAATAGTATTACTAAATTTCCAGCAGGATGTAGTCTGGAGATTAGAAATGCATTGTGTCACTATTTTATGTTCAGAAACATCCGACTTGGAGGAGTTTAACCAGTGAATCACAGGAACTATCAGTCTGTAAAGTATATAACCTGCTTGAGATGTTATCTGCAAGTTTGCCTGGAGTACTGTGAAGTCAGGTGATAAATAATCAATAAAACCAATGCTGTTGTGAACTACTCAGTAGTTCACTTGCTTATGACTAGTCATTTTTCTTCATTTTCGTGTAGGGGATCCAGTGCCTTTGTATGAATTACAAAGTTAGATAACCTGCCACGATTCTAAGTTACCTTCCTGCAACACATCCTTGGGATGTGAGACACACATAGGAACAACTCAATTACATGATTCTCATGGTACAGTATGTTGCGAACTTAGCACTGCATACTGAGCTGGTAGAGTAGAGCAGGATAACCATGAGATATGTACTTCATCCTGGCTTCTCTCTGGTATGCTGTGCACAAATGGATTTCACAACTCAATCTGAACAACAATGGATAGTTTGAGATATCTCTGTACATGATGTGATTACACCTTAGGTAGCCTCGAACAAAAGCATATATTTTTAAGTCTGTAATCTGAAGAAACCTCATTGACCATGAGCAAAATGGTACCCTTTTTTCTGCTATCTGTTTTGCGAGTCAAAAGCGACAGCACTCTTGTATATGCAAAGCGGATATGATTTACCAGGAACAATAATCTGATGGTCACTGCTCTTTAGAAGTTGTGCAATTTCCAGGAACTGAGGAAAAGTCACAAGGACATGTAGTTCCGTCTTACCGTGAACAAACAGACTATACTATATGACTAACGAGTACAAACAAATTCAGATAATTCTGTGTTTTGTGTTAAGTACTATTGTTATTCAATTCTACTGCAGTCTCATGTATTATCAACTGCCATATATAAACTGTGTAAATCATCATCATGTGCAAAGATAAAGGTAAGATGAGTTATGAACCAGTGTCATACAACTGGTTACGTGCGCATCTGCCAAGTTGACGGTTGACCAGAAACTGCTGCCTACCACAATTTCTCAGAGTTGGTGACATTCATTACCTTCCCAGAAAAAGATCCCTGGCACCCTACTTCCTGGGGGCTGGGTGAACCTTGAGGAGTAATTTTTATTTCAAACCAGGAATAATGATTGAATTTGAAACCCATGATTGCTGGTCAGCGGGCGTGAATGACAAATTTATGAATGACTTAGTCAGCAGGCTTATTGCTGCAGACATAATTCCCCTCTAACCATTTCTGTCACTTGTCTTTGTTCACTAATTTCTGATCCCTAGTTCTTTTAGTTCAAACATTGCCGCATGCAACTGTGCATCTGGACTATTCAGAAATAATGGCAACATACCTAGCATATTTATATTGCCCAGCAAAAGATGCTCGGTTGATCACTACATTCAGAATAGGATATGCCACTAATAATTATTTAGTTCTTGCAAGTCTTTCTCTAGGTTGTCCATCAGTCTTCTTTAGCTGCTACACTTTTCTCACTGACTATTGTCAGCTGTGATAATTTCTAAATTCTTTCCACTGAGCTATTCCTTATCTTGAGCTACAAAAATAACACAGCTTCTTCGTTCTTTATTAAATGGGGGATTAAAGTCTCTGGCTGAGGCACGATATTTTCAAACTAAGACTGGAGTCCATGTAAGTTATATAGCGCCTTATTGTCTGGGACAATTGAAAATCTGTGTGCAATTATTGCCAAAGAAAATCCATAGTGCCAGGCGTCTTCTTAGGTGAGCGTTGCTCTGTTTAGAGCAACTGGGAAAGCTATGGAGAAAACCTGAAAAATAGTAGGAGTCCTGAGAAGGACTGGACGTCCTGAATAAGACTAGAAGTCATGAGAAAGACTAAAAGGGAAGCCGGGGAGATAAGTGTTGACTCTAAGAGGACTTGGAACCTCAGGATCTTCTACGATACTGGCTTTTTATTGTCACCAGAAAATAAAGGCTTACAACAATAGATGGGATGGTTGATGTGCACTTGAGCTTAGAGTGAAACTTTTTTTTTAGCAATGAGGGAAATAAAAACAAAACACAGGTTAACTCATCAATAGCTGTAAGATAGAGGAGAACAAGCAAACACATGTGTAACAGCTTAAAAGCTCCTTAGACAGAATTAAGCTATAACAAGTATTTTGCTCTGTGGGTCAAGGCTGACCAGCTTCATAGGAAATAGCCTAAAAGAGATGAGTATATTGCATTCAAATATTGCTTACTGAACATTTATATTTAAAGATCATTATGTACTAAACTGTGACAAATTCAATATCTAACTAGAAAATGATAGATTCAAGCATTCTACATTGATTAAAACAAATTTCATGGAATCAACTCAATCTTCATGAATTCCATAGATTTAACTACCAGTACTCTTTACTACTGCCAGGATATTTCCTGGAAATACATTTCATGGAATCAAATTTTGGTTGAAACCATGATAGTTCATAGATTTAACTATCATCATTCTTTAGTAATGCCAACAGATTTCCTGAATTCAAATGCTCATCAATGCAATTTCATGCAACCATAATCAACTTAATCTTAATTAAGTCAAACAACCTGACATTTTTTATTAACTTCTATTACTGCCTGCAGATCTGAATTCAACCACTCTTCAAAGATTAAAACAGGTTTCAAGAATTTAAACAGTTGTCATGGATTGACACAATCTTTAAAAATGTGAACTTCATGGATTCAAACAGTTTTCATGGTTGAAAACTTCACCTTTGAACTTATGAATAAAAATCATTGCATGCATTAAAATTTCATGGATTCAAATAATTTTAATGGATTCAGTCTTCATTTGAATCATGTTTAAAACAATGGTAATGGATTAAAACAATATTCATTTGCAAAATCTTTATAGATTTGAATCATCATCATGGATGTAAACTATCTTCATGAATCAAAAAATATTCACAGCTACAAATGTATTTTCATGGATTAATCAGACACCTTTTTGACTGCAATCATTATGGACACTTGTAGATTCAAACAATTTTATTTTAACAATCTTTCATGAATGATAGTAATTTTCAAGGACACAGACTTTAAAATATATCTTCATAGATAACGGCATACACAGTCAACAGTAGTACAAACATGCTTTCTTCAAATCAGAATAGAAATGATAAAATATATTTTGTAATTATATTATTCCTACCTGTCAATTTTTTTAACTGAATTTCTCATGTAAATCTTATAGCATACAATGATGCTATACACGACTTTGGCGTAGCCAGATATCACAATATATACAGGGTAGCCTCAATAAGTTCCCAGAATAGTTGACTAGTCTTTGAATGAAAGATGATGTTACAGAGATTATATGTTTAGAAGTTGTGATGAACGTGACAAAATGACATGGCAGACGTGACTCTCAAAGATAAGATACAGATGTTTGTGTGTTATGCTAGTTGCATCGTCAGAGTTGAAAGTGTCCTTGATTGAAACTAAAATGTCAAATTATGTGTTTTGCTTGATAAGTAACTCTCAGAGAAATAACGAACGGTCAACAAGGAAATGTACAATGATGTTATCCACCATCTAAGAGATAAGGCAGGAGAAAAACCAGAAAATTGCAGAACAAACGGATTATGCTGCGTAACAATGCCTCGGCACATCGATCCCAACTGGTAACGCTGTACATCGCAAAGTACAATGTGATTATTACCTTGGAACAGTCACAATATTCTTGCATTGGCTTATTTTTTATTTGATTCCTCACTGAATATCTGCACTTAAAGGACAGAGATTCACAAATGCAAAATATTTTGTCACCTTGTCACCAATACATCTGAGAGGTGTCAAAGCATGGGTTTCACTTCCACGAATGTCTACAGCAGCTGTATACATGTTGGCAAAAGTGTGTAGCTGCCGAAGTAACTACTTTCAAGGGAATGTAGTGCAGATAATTATATCAACTTATTTCAGCACTACACCAAAATAAACATCTACATATTTTGCGGGATGTGATGCAAAAGAGAGCGAAATATAAAAATGGGAGAATAAAATTGTTCTGCATGTTTTTATTGGTTTTTTTCCCTGGCGTTAAATACTGAACACAAACACCCTGTTTATTACATACCCACCAGAACAATCTGCCTTTTAACAGTGCAGTTCCAGCTAATCCTTACTGCACTGTAGTAGGTTAAGATCATAGTTATGTCCCTGTGTATATCTTTGCATCTGGTAACACTCCTTGCCACAGTAATAAAGAATTTATCGGTCGAACCACAATAACGGCAGCCATTTTGTCACTAGGAATATAGTGGTAGTGATGTCACAAAACTACTAAAAATTTCTGATAGGAGCAGGTTTTTAAAAAAATAAACTGTGAACTGTAGATTCCTATCTGTATATGTTGCACTAATTCCTGGAACATTTTGAAGCTACTCTGTGCATGTTTATGTGTATATTAACATATATATATATGTAATCATGTGACATATTCTTCCCAGTACATGGTCTTCCTTATGGATTCTTGGAACACTCCGCTCTACGATTCTGAACAAATTGACCTGCCGCAGCTACAGACATGTTTAAACAATCTGATATATCAGTGTACCAATATCACAGTGGAGGCCCTCTTTCCCTGTTGTTATGGCTCAGCTTTTTTGTTATGGTGTTGTTAAGGAGCTAGCTCTCTTCGACATTTATTGATCTTAACATTTCTTGATTTGTCTATTTAGCTGTCCATGGAATACTTAATATTCTTCTACAGCATCTCCTTTTCTACAGAAAGCATTTTATATATATATATATATATAATATGTGTGTATATATATATGTAATTCAGCTTCTAATTTCACTCTAAATGCCATGGATGAATTCATACGTCTACAGTTAAAGAGACCATGCCTTGCTAAAATAAGACTTTAATCTCCCATCATGCGCATCTGTAGTCAGGGTGATAGCGACTTAGCAGCAAGAGGTCAAGCAATGAAAACTATAGGTGAAAAAAAAGTAATGGTTAGCCTACTAGTACTAAAACTACAACATCCACTGTTCAGTGGAAATGGTAAAATACTGAAAGTATACATACCACTGTTGAGGTGGATGTTTTAGATTCATGCAAATAAACTTGTGACACTATGTGACTGTTCTATGAACTAAATCCTGTTGGAAATCTAATAGTGTCATTGTCCTGCTATAAGAACAATCAGCAGGAGTTTGAGAATGAACACACACAAAATGGTGAAAAAAACCTCCCTTTACCATGTCATCTCACTGTCATAGACTGAACATATAAGCAAAGACATCACATACACCACACAATGATTCTCAAAATGTCAGCAGTCACCACGACACAAGTTGAATACATCACAATCACCGCTACACAGCACACACAGGATACTGATTGCTATATCATTCTAACAATTGGGTGGGTATAAAGCTTATCTGAATGTGAACCAATACACCTCAACATACACAACCTTAGGAAAGTATTAATCCACAATCCAGTTATACACAGTTTATCCATTTTTTGATGATAAAAAGTGTACAAAAATGTATTCTTAAAAATTTTTCAAGTTATCAATCAATCAATCACACCAGCATATGAAGCTCCAAACTGTGTACAATTGAGATCCAGGTTTGTGTATGCAAGTTTACACTTTACACATTAGTCTTGGACATGCTATTGGCCCATCGCTGGTTTACACGGTAACCCAAGGTCTTTGGTTGTTGAAACAGTTATCAGGAGGTAAGGACTGTTGTTTCGGTCACCATCAAATCAGGTTCCAGAACTACTGCTGCTTGAGCAGCAGCTTCTGCTAAAAAAAAAATAATTGATAAAAAAATATAGAAAGTCACCAAATCAGTTTTATAAATGTTTGTTCAGGCCTTAATTTTAATGCTCAAATTTTATACACTGGGACTAATTAGTAACATTTATTTGCTGAAAGGCAGACCTTAAAAACACCTTTGTTTCCAGAACCTGAGAGGAAAGCAAAGAATAGCAATACTGTTACCTGTCAGGCATGTCGTAGGATGTTATGAAAGTTTTGAGATGGAGTTGGCTATATCCAATTCCAGAGAGGGGCAAAGTGACTCAGAAACCATGCTGAGGTTGAATGTGTCAGGCCATAAGGTGCATAGATCACAGTCAAGCTGTAAGCCATCACACAATGCATTTCGTTCTCTGCGCTACATCCTGCTAATCTGCAGGAATCTGAGAATGCACCAAGAAGACTACAAAAGACCTGAAAAAATATAACGCATAATGATGCATACTCTCAGCTATTGAAACTGTTGCACGTTAAAATTAAAGGGGATATTTTCTTTGATGTTGAAAGGATACTTTCCTTAAAATTAAAAGGCGATACTTTCCTTGGTGCTGAAAGGGATACTTTCCTTGGTGCAGAAAGGATATGTTATGTTCCTCCAGGGAGCATAGGGCAGAAACCGTAGCTTTCCATTTCTATCTTTGTGTTGCCAGGTCTTTAAATTCTTGCGTATTGCTTATGTTCATTTACATGCCTTCTCTATTAATGGTTCTTCATAGAGTTTCTCTAGGTCTCCCTCTTCTTCTTACTCCGGGTGGCACCCAATATAGTGACTTGTGGAATTCTTAGACTTCATTCTGAGAACATGGCCAACGTAAGCCCAATGAAGGAAGATATATAGGTTTGTTTGCTTTCCTCTCTTATAGTGGTGTTAGATTTAAAGTCACACCACTTAAAGTTCAGAATGGTGCATAGGCATTTGTTTTCAAAGGTGTCTAGTCTCTTATCTGTGGCTTTTCAACTCGCATCCATATGACAGAATAGGGATAATGCTGGAGATATACAACCTGAGATTTGTGGTGTTTCTTGGAGTGTTTGGCGTCCAGATCTTGCGTAGTTTATTGAAAGCACCCGCTGCAAGTGCAATATGGTGTAAAATTTCTTTTGATGAGTCTCCATCCAGTGCTAGAGTGGTGCCTAAATATGTAAAATTGTTGATTTTTAATAATGGAATATTTTGAATTTTTATGTTGTCGGTGGATCTTGTAAAATCTAGTATATGAGTTTTTGATGTGTTGATTTTCAGGCCTGATTTGAGTAGTGTTGGAGATTGTCAAGCTTAGATTGAGCATCTGTGTGGTTTGCACTCAAAAGGACCATGTCATTTGTGTAGTCAAGATCTTCGAGAATGGCAAATGATACTTTCCTTAAAATTAAAAGGGGATACTTTCCTTGGTGCCGAAAGGATACTTTCCTTAAAATTACACGGGGATACATTCCTTGACATAGAAAGGGGACTTTCCTTGGAGTAAAAAAAAGGATACTTTCCTTGACATAAAAAGGAACTTTCCATTTACTTTCACAACAGTAAAGATCAGATTGAAGTAGATGGGACATGAACCATGTTTGTTCAGCTGGCACCTATTCGCCTCACAACTTGAGCCAACACGTTTTCTTAATTCAACCACGGCACAACTCAGTTTTTATAATTCATCGAGGATTCATATTTATATTATTCACAATAGTAAAGCAGGTTGTATGATACATCTGGTAGGAACTCTTTAAACTAGGAATGCTAATTCTTATTCTGTTACGAAGTTCATCAATGATACCGACATGAGACCATTAACATAATAAGGAGTAAAATATTTCAACCCTCCTGCACTTGACACGAGGGTGTTGAAATAGTCAAATTCGAGATTGGGGTTACTTAGTAATATCAGAAAGAGACACATTATGAGACGAGAGAGATCTGGAGAAGAAAATTACAACAGGCACAAAAGTGAAGAGATATCAAGGTCCACAGCTTGATGATATATTAGATCATTTGACATAATCACATGGAAAAGAGTCAACAATGATCCTAATTCAAGATGAAAAAAAGAAGAAGTTGTGGAGATTCATGATCGCCTATGCCAGTCGACAACAGCACTTGGTGATGATGCACTTATACACAAAGCTTACCCATTGGCCGGAGAACAATGTAGCTGAGGAGATCTGACAATGACACAATTCCTTCCACATGATTTTCTTCATCGACAACCACCAGTCTGTGAACCTAGTACATGGAGAGAAAATACTTCTCAATGATGCTAACACACAAGTTTTATATTTCACTGTTCTAATGACAACAGTATTCATGTTAGTTAGTGGGCAGACATTAAGTCCTTCAGGAGCCAGTGTTTGACATGCATCCATATGACTCACAGTGTATGCTGATTATACATATATCATTATGCATCGAGGAGTCTTTCTCCACTCGTCATTTTTGAGGTTCAATCCTCAACAATCATCGTTATCCTAAAACAGAAGGTGCTGGAAGAGCTTAGTATATCATCAATATTTATGGAAGTATATCCATAGTTAGCATGTTACTAGCTCTTGTGTCCAGTACAATATGTAGCGTGTTACTAGCTCTTGTGTCCAGTACAATATGTAGCGTGTTACTAGCTCTTGTGTCCAGTACAATATGTAGCATGTACTAGCTCTTGTGTTACTAGCTCTTGTGTCCAGTACAATATGTAGCATGTTACTGGCTCTTGTGTCCAGTACAATATGTAGCATGTTACTGGCTCTTGTGTCCAGTACAATATGTAGCGTGTTACTAGCTCGTGTCCAGTACAATATGTAGCATGTTACTAGCTCTTGTGTTACTAGCTCTTGTGTCCAGTACAATATGTAGCATGTTACTAGCTCTTGTGTCCAGTACAATATGTAGCGTGTTACTAGCTCGTGTCCAGTACAATATGTAGCATGTTACTAGCTCTTGTGTCCAGTACAATATGTAGCATGTTACTAGCTCGTGTCCAGTACAATATGTAGCATGTTACTAGCTCTTGTGTTACTAGCTCTTGTGTCCAGTACAATATGTAGCATGTTACTAGCTCTTGTGTCCAGTACAATATGTAGCATGTACTAGCTCTTGTGTTACTAGCTCTTGTGTCCAGTACAATATGTAGCGTGTTACTAGCTCTTGTGTCCAGTACAATATGTAGCATGTTACTAGCTCTTGTGTCCAGTACAATATGTAGCGTGTTACTAGCTCGTGTCCAGTACAATATGTAGCGTGTTACTAGCTCTTGTGTCCAGTACAATATGTAGCATGTTACTAGCTCTTGTGTCCAGTACAATATGTAGCATGTTACTAGCTCTTGTGTCCAGTACAATATGTAGCGTGTTACTAGCTCGTGTCCAGTACAATATGTAGCATGTTACTAGCTCTTGTGTCCAGTACAATATGTAGCATGTTACTAGCTCTTGTGTCCAGTACAATATGTAGCATGTTACTAGCTCTTGTGTTACTAGCTCTTGTGTCCAGTACAATATGTAGCATGTTACTAGCTCTTGTGTTACTAGCTCTTGTGTCCAGTACAATATGTAGCATGTTACTAGCTCTTGTGTCCAGTACAATATGTAGCATGTTACTAGCTCTTGTGTTACTAGCTCTTGTGTCCAGTACAATATGTAGCATGTTACTAGCTCTTGTGTCCAGTACAATATGTAGCATGTTACTAGCTCTTGTGTTACTAGCTCTTGTGTCCAGTACAATATGTAGCATGTTACTAGCTCTTGTGTTACTAGCTCTTGTGTCCAGTACAATATGTAGCCTGTTACTAGCTCTTGTGTACAGTACAATATCAAGACCCATCAAGCCATTTGGACTCAATTCCGACCACTCTTTCGCTTAGTTCTCGGTCGTATTGGTCTTTGTTACGTCATCGTTTTGTTCCTCTCGTTCCACCTGTATTATCGTCTTTGTGTACTTCCTGTTCGTATGCTTCCGGTATCTATCTTACTACCACATTTCACTCGGATACGCATTCATTTCTACTTGTGGTTTTTTTATGTTTGTATGTTATGTCCGTATCTTGAAAAAGGCATATTGGTCCGAAACGTCGACTTTGTCCTGTGTATTGTCATTTGTAGATTATATTCTGTGTTTTGTTTTGTTATATGTACCATATTTACATCTGTTAGTGATAGTGTGTAGTGTTTTAGTCATCATTCAGTAGGACTTCATTACCTGTCTTCCACGTGAGTATTATTTTAGATAAATATGTGCACATTAGTTAAAAATAAAGTATAGCACTAATGTAATATCCCACTGTGTGTGTTTCTGATAATGAGTTAGTAATTAGTGTGCGTTTCGCATTCAATCACTCAAATCTGTAATCAAAGGTGGTAATGAGAATATATGGATTAACAGCAAGTGGCATATCTTACTTCGGGAATGTTACTGTCTAAGTTAGTTAATACACTTTGCCTTATACTGCTGGTAGTGCTAACAAATGAACAGGCTTGTTTCGAGCCTTGTGTGCAACATTCCGTTTGTGAAAACTTAATGAGACTGCACCTATTGCTAACAAGATAACAAACATAACAAACTGTCAATGGTAGTGACAATCTGTCGATGACAGGAACAAGCAACTTTCATTGGGATGCCTATTATCTTACCTCTGCTTTAACAATTTTCTCCATGACACTGCCCAATGTCTCCCACTGATGGCAGGTAGCTACACTCTCACTGTGCTGTTAATGATAGATGTGCAGACAATTTTATACAAACAAATCATCTTCAAGTCTTCAATATAAATTTTCATAACATCTCACATGAAATTTTGACAATGCGTATAAGTGTGCCACTACCCAACATTTCAATTCAATCAATTTTCAGACAGCCATATTGCCATTGTACATATAATAACCATATATTGAAATACAAAATTAATCATTCATATCAACTACCCCCCCTCCCCCATAACACAATAGACATAATTTTCAGCATCAAGAGAAAACTAAGAATCTTCGAACAATTTATCAAATTACCATTTCAAGAACACCATTCCATCATCATTAGGTACCATCTTCATAGCTAAGGTTGGTCTGCAATGAACCTCCAACAAACTGTCTTTTTCCTTGCATCAGACACTTAAAACTAGTATTCTTTCCATTAAAAAAAAAAGTAGGTTCCGGTTGTTATAATATTCTGACGTGTTTCCAAGTTTACATTTGTGTTTTCTGGATTAAGTGGTTTCAATGGTGTAGTTAGCGTATTACAGGTGACAGTGTGATACCAAATTTAGTTCAAACCTGTAGGATCTATGTTTTTTGTTCTTAGTCGATTATAGGTAGAGTGTAAATCATTCAAGTTTTTTCCAGCTTGCGAACTACCTATCTTTGCTGCAGATAATTAAATGGTGTGTCAACTACTCCAGCTAATAGCTAATTTCACAGCGTAAAATGTCACTGCAAAGAGACATACAAAAGGCAACGACAGGGAATGTCCATCTTAGACAAAAAGTCAGTGATGGCTCATGAGGCGAGACATCGAAGTGGATCAATGGCTTAAGCAGCGAATCTGCAACGTGTGTGGTGCACAGGAGGTAAGTTCAGGGTATAACAATAAATGTTGGCTGGCCACCGTGTAAAAGACTGGGACCTTACCACATACACCCCAAAGCCAAGCAACGGATCAATAACATCTGAAGATTTGGAAGCAACATATTAGAATAGGAACATGGAATGTCAGAAAACTACACCAGTCAGGGAAGCAAGAAAACTTAATATTAGAGGCAGAAGAATTAAATGTAGATATTCTGGGAGTAGCAGAGACAAGATGAAAAGATTCTGGGTGCACAAGAAAGGAACATTTTCGTTTTATGCATTCAGGGGAAGATTACCATAAACTAGTAGTAGGAATATTGATCAAGAAAGCAATATAAAAATACATCAGCGAGTACTGGACATATAATTACAGGATGATGCTAAAGATCAAAGTAAAACCTTTTGATCTAGCCATTGTACAAACATACCACCAATTACAGAGTACACTGAAGAAGAAACCGAAAATTACTACGAAGTCCTGCAATAACTTCTCAAGGCAATCAAATTAACAGACATTCTTCTTCTTCTTCGTCATCATTCTTCAGTCAGATATCAGGTTACAGCACCAATAGATTCGCTTCAGGTCATCCATGGAACCCCTCAATTGAAAGCAGTGCCGTCTCAGTAGGCCATATTTTCTCCCTCTCTTCTTGGTAGAGTTGACAGGCATGAAGATTGTGTTCTGCAGTCTCTGTCCTCAGTCCACAGGTCTGTCTCACCAATCTTCAGCTTTCGGAACATGTGACTTCTCAGTTCGTAGTCTGAAGATGATGGTTTTGATAGACATTCTAATAGTTGTTTTCTTCTCTTTCCATGAAGTTCTCCCTAATTTTCTATATATCCACATCTCAGTCATTAATTCTATCTTCTATCTATTTTTTCATTAAACATGTTTCTGAACCATACATTAATGAGCACCAACTACAACAGAAATACTATCATTTTAAGAACATCTCTTACTAAAAATTTAATTCCATTTTCTAAAAATGTTGAACATGGATTGAAAAAGTGTTGAGGATTGGCTTCATTGTACTCAGATTACCCTATATGTAACCCATCAACGAAGTGACATGCCTCTTGCTGAGAGTACCACTCATAGCACGTAACTCTGAAGCTTCAAGTGATAATCCACAGGGATTACTAAAAAAGACCACTTTAAAAATAAGATGCAGCAAGCAGAATTCAAACTGCGATCTCTTGAATACAAAGTGACCGGCTTAACCACTATACCAGGGAGACACACCCCCACCACCCCCCCCCCCCCCCCCCGGTGAGCCGTAGTTCAATGCTCAGCTAACAGGCTTTCCTTTTTACTGTTTCCAGGTTGAACCAACTTCATCAAAATAAGTACTAAAAAAAGAGATCAGGGAAAGTTAAGTTTTACTGAACACATTAATAGAGCGATGGTCACAAATAAGAGCACATCATATCTTATCTCTGTAGTGTGAATAGGAACACTAACAATAAAGATCTACTGACATAATGTTTTCGGTTCTATCACACTTACCTCTCCACTGTGTCTGTTTTTGAGAGCTTCTCCAAGTGTAATGTCCAAATTGTTGTAACTTTTATCTGCAGCCAAGTGCTGGTACAAATCAAGAATAAAGTGATGTACTAATGACACTAAACATAAACAAATATTAACAGAAAAACTATCAACAGACTCAATCAATCCCACTTTGGATGTGTTAAGCATAGGCTCAGAAGGTGCAAGAGGATTATGTGGCCGTGGTAGTTCAGTGGTTAGTACACTAGCTTATAGTTGGATCGTCCAAGGTTCAATTCCCAGTTCCCAATTGGAAATATTTTTAAATTACTAACTGTTCCTAGGTCAACCCAGGCTAAGGGAATGGGTACCAGACTTCTGGGAAGGTATAGGCGATAGGCAGGACGCTGACCATATCATTCCTATGTAAGCTGTTGATCAATGAAACATAACAATACTGTACTCCCCTAAAAACCCCAGGCATGGATAAGGGAAGCTTCACTTAATTTTTACTCAAGCAAGAGGATTTCTTCACATGTACTCTGTTCCTCTCAATGAAGCTGCACTTCACCTGCCAAAATATATATAAACAAGATGCCATGACTCATGATCTGTTGAACATGAGGCACTAATCTTAACCACTGTGCTAGGGAAATCTTTTGGGGTCTCGATAGATCTTGAGGCCAGTTGCCAGGATGAAGCTCCCAGTCAGAGTGCTGCCCCAAGTTTTTGAATCATTTCAGTCCATAGTGGCCATGTCTTGCTTCACAGTTGTTTTTTTTTGTATTCTGGACAGTCTTGGAGTATGTGTTCAGGGGTTGTGTGCCTGTTCCGCATAGATTTTCATTTTTGTGAGCCATCCTGATTCAGTACAGGGGACTCTGTAGCCTGCAGGTGCCAGTTCTAAGTCGAAAGTTGATAGTCTTGTTGCCTATGAAGTTGGTGTATGGGGTCTAGATTCGAGTCAATATCCATATCTTTCTTCCACTGTGATGTATAATGGTTGAGAATTAATGTTTTGGTCTCACTGTATGGCAGAAGATATCAGAATTGTTTCATTTTACCTCCTGTTTCTGTCAGGGAAAGGTAGATCCTCAATGTGTTAATACTATGTAAGAAATATGTACAATGTTAAAAATGCATCTATTTGCAATCTTCAGAATTTCTTGCCCCCTCAACCATAAAATACAAGTGTAGCTTACGTTGAAGATTTATGCTAGAAGTCTTGGATCAACAAATTAAGATTCTAGCTAGAAGTCTTAGACTGACAGATTAACTTACACATGTGGTTGCGTCTGTGGGTCTCACCAATGACCCACTAGACAAAACCACCCATGCAACAGAAAATCTTAGTAGATGACATGCTGGTATATTGAGGTTATCTTTTTATAGAAGCTTCATGGTACATCATCTATACAATTATTCGGCATAACCAGTAGTCAATTGGTTGTGGGGAATGGGTACAGTGAACCCTATCTTGGTTGCAGTGGCTCAGAGCAGTGCATAGCTTGAAACCTACCTTCCTCGTGGTGTGATAGTTATTCTCTGGCTCTGGCTGTGCCAAAAATCCAGACTTCCTAGCAATATAATGCCATTAGGTTAAAGGGCATGAGCCCATGGACTGCTGGATCAGCAACCAATCAAACAACCGACAGATTAACTTTCATGCGAGAAGTCTTTGATTGACAAATGAACATTCATACTATTAGTCTTCATTGGTACGAGATCTAGTCATGTTATGTAAAGTCATACTAAAACAAGGCATCTCAATTCTCAACTGGACGTCTGTGTGTTGTCAGGCCCGAAATGGGAGCAAGAATAGGTAACATTCTGAACTTCTGTGCATGTCGCAGGAGGAGACTAAGGCTGCTGAAGATGAGATTGGCTCTCTCATTCAATAGAAGGTAAGGTGACTCAGACACCATGCTGAAAACTATGACACAACGCATTGTGTTCTATAGACTACATCAAGCTACTCTAGAAAGAATGTAGAAGTACAGAGCTTAACTTAATGTTATATTAACCTTAGGCGTGCTGTGTTTACAATTGCGCAACTTCTCTTCTGCTGCAGAATTGGTTTTCAGAAATGTTACGCAATTGCCGGTGGCAGTTTTTAAATTGCGATAACTTTTTTGTTGTTACAGATATTTAAATAATATTTGCACATATAGATGAAGAATTAAATTCTGCATATATTGGTGTAAGTTTTGTTTGTATGTGTATGAGAAAGTGATAAAGTCAAATTTCGACCTATCTCGATCTAGACTGCCGTATTTTTGATCGATTGTAAGCTGTTGAATATTATATATTTTACATAGTGAGAACCTTCTGGTCTATTCTAATTAAAAACAATGGAACACTTACCTTTCAATAATTTCACATTGATTTGGAATAAATAATGATTTCACTGGATAAATCAATGATGGAAAAGTATAATAAACTCGATTCACTGTCATGTCACTTCGCCGTAAAGCAGATGCTTAAAGATTGCTAGGATTTCCATTCCATAATCAAACACTATTGTCTTTCGCCATTTTGACAATAGAAACAGGAAGCTAGATAAATTCTCTTCTCTGTGTTGCCAAAACATTCTGTCAAAAAGTTACCGATCTCGATTTTTCATTCGGTTTCGGGTTCACCGAATCGGTCGGATGATGTTTTCGTTGCGCTATTTAATGTTGCAATGAATGCAGAAGAAGTACAGAGCTTAACTTATTGTTATATTAATATATGTTTTCTTTGCACTATTTAATGTTGCAAATGGCATATTTGTACTTACAATGACATCAAATTTGGCATAGATGTTTATGACCTGTCCTGAGCTGTTGACAACCGGTAATGCTGATATCCTATAATCCACAAACATATTGAGGGCTGTGATAAGTGGAGTTTCTGGTGTTGCCTAGAAGAGGAGTTGGAATACCACAAATATAAGCAATTATTACAATGTGTCTCTCTTTCTATGATCAACAAGTCAGTGAAAATTATTTGTATATATAATCAGAGTTTATATACACACAAGAAAATGTAGTTTTAAAGTATTCTACGGGATATCAATATAAGACCTGTTTGATATATTTCATTTAAGGTATGAATAACATAGCGTGGAAGAACTAGCAAAGGAGGGCAAGGTAGTTGGTAATGGGAAAGTCGCCCAAGACGACAATGGACAAGAGTCATTTCAGTGTTTAGACATGTCCTCAGCTGCAGCAAGTCAATTCACCAGAATTAAAAGGAGCTGAGACTTTCCATAAAGAAAGCTACAATCTGAAATACATATCATATATTCAGCACTATCAGCTGAATAATAATAATAATAATACTGGTATGGGTAACGTTGTGTTATACCTGCAACTTGATATTAATAAGAAACAGATATACAAAAAATGGAAGTCATCCTATTCAAATATGTAGGTACATTTATGACTGGATGATCTAGCACTGGGAAATTGATGACTGGATGATCTAGCACTGGGAAATTGATGACTAGATGATCTAGCACTGGGAAATTGATGACTGGATGATCTAGCACTGGGAAATTGATGACTGGATGATCTAGCACTGGGAAATTGATGACTGGATGATCTAGCACTAGGATGTTGATGACTGGATGATATAGCACCGAACGATGACCGGATGATCTAGCACTAGGACGTTGATGACTGGATGATACAGCACCGAGACGATGACTGGATGATCTAGCACTGGGAAATTGATGACTGGATGATCTAGCACTGGAAGATTGATGACTGGATGATCTAGCAGTAGGACATGTTATTTTTACAGACTCTATGTCTGCTCTCCAAGCACTGGAATGTGATGGACATTGTAAACCCAAGCTAGCTGAAATATACCACCATGCCAACCAGCTGCTCACATCTTATGATGTCAACATTGTTATGCAGTGGATTCCTGGCCACTCAAACACACCTGGCAATTATAAGGCAGACAGACTAGCAAAGAGGGGAGCACAACAAGAACAGCCTTATACAGAAACAACAATTCACACAGTTAGAATGATTCTGAAATCTGTGAACAAAGAAAATTGGATGAACAGATGGGCCATAGGAAACACTGGGAGAGAAATCTATAAATATATGACCAGCCCAAATCCTAAAGACAATATCAACCTCCTGGAAAGAAAAGACCAGAGTATCATATTCCGACTGCGCACACAACATGTACAGCTTAACAATCACCTGAACAGAATACAACCACAACAAACTCCAGGGTGCCGGCTGTGCACTCATCCATATGAAACTGTTAACCACCATCTTTTTGAATGTCCAGCGCTGGATGACATCAGGAAAATGCTTCTCCCTCCAGGGCCAGATAAATGGAACACATTATATGGAACAAATCAACAACTCACAAACACATGCATATATCACACAATGGCATTGGGTCAAAGGGCATGAGTCCATGGACCGCTGGATCAGCAACCAACCATCAGTAGGACATTGATGACTGGATGATATAACACTAGGACATTGATGACTGGATGATCTAGCACTGGGATGATTAAAATGGGAGTGCTTTTGTCCAACATGGAAAACTTCTAAAAAGACAGTATCAAGCAGATCTATATATAAAAATCATCACCCCTGCTGCCTGTCCTTTACCATGGGAGCAAACTAATGATTCTATACAAATAAACAAATCAATCAGAAATCTCAAAGAAGATGAAAATAGATCGTCAAAAGCTGTACATCATATAAATAAATACATATCAATCATATAAATAAACACAACTATCTGGCACATCCTGTGGGCCTGATTGCATATCATATAAATAAACACAAATATCATTACATCTTACTGTGATCACATTGGAGAAAGTTCCAATGCCAAGGTCTTTGATTGAACTTTTGATGAAAGAAGGCTGCGGTAATTCTTTTATCTGCAATAAACAAAAACTGAATGAAAATAGTAAAGTACTTTCGTATACAGCTGTCATCACATGACACACATGAATCTGGATAAAATGTAATATCATGTGGTGACAAATACAAGTCTCTCTTTGAAATTCTATACCGCAACAAACTTTTGACAAATTGATGAAATTCTATACCTTAACAAACATTTGTTGCTTGCTGAGTCACAACAGACATGTAGTATTTCTAACGGTTGCAAAATCAGTATTGCAGGCATTGAAAGATCCAAAGAACACGAGCATGACTGAACTTACGGCCTGCTTACTACATCTCAGCAGTACCACCAAAGAAACAGTACTGCTGTGGATCCCAGGTCACTGTGGCATACCTGGAAATGAAAAAGCTGATCTCCTGGCATGGAAAGGGGGATCACTGGAACAAATAGAAAACGATAATACATACTATGAAAGTAAGACTATGTTAAAAGCAGAATATAAGAAAAAGTGGAAGCAAATGCACCCAACTGCAGAACCAAATGACCCCTACCACCAAATATCAAGCAAGGAAAAAACCATCATTTTCAGACTACGAACTGGTCACAACAGACTGAGAAGTCACATGTTCCGAAAGCTGAAGATTGGTGAGACAGACCTGTGCAACTGTGGACTGAGCCCAGAGACTGCAGAACACATCTTCAAGTCTGTCAACTCTACCAAGAAGAAAGGGAGAAAATATGGCCTACTGAGACGGCACTGCTTCCAGACTTGAGGGGTTCCATGGATAACCTGAAGCGAATCACACAATTCATTGAAGCTATTGGTACTGTAACCTGATATCTGACTGAAGAACGATGAAGAAGAACAAACATTTGACAAATAGATGAAATTCTATACCTTAACAAACATTTAACAAACTGATGAAATTCATATTGTAGTAATTTACCGTAGTAATTTAAAGAAAATGATCAGAAGAAATCAATGAACACATTTATATTATAAATAATTAGCAGTGTGTTTTTTCATTTTTCAGCATGTTACTAGAAGAGCATACAAATTGTGATGCACAGTATACATTAATTCTGCATTAGACTTTACTCATGATGCTCATTGTGACATATAGTATACAATAATTCTGCATTGTGACAAAGTATACATTAATTCTGCATTAGACAGCACTCGTGACATAATATAGTATACATTATTTCTGACATAGGTAACACACATAATTATAAACATAATCTACAACTCACATATAAATGCAGGAAGCGCAGAATGCGTTTATGTGTGAGAATGTAGATGGCGTTGCCTGTTGTTTCATCAATGACAGGCAGTCGATGAACATGGCTCTCTATAAGTGTCTTAATTGCATCATACAAGCTGGCATCTGGTCCTATGTGCACAAATTGCCTCTGTTTCTCCTTAACCATTTCTGGTAAAACAAAACAGACAAAAGTGAGTTCACAATTTTATATTGTTGTATACACTGTTTACATAACTTAATAGATAAGATTTGAGTCATATATGGAATGTGCATATACCTAGATAGATCAAATTTGAGTCGTTATATATGGAATGTTTCTATAACTTGATAGTAGATAGATGTGTTATGTATAGACTAGGAAGAAAGGATCCTGATTAATGCCAAATCTGCTTTGCAGCTTGCTGAACCCAAACACAATCCACATGAATGGCTTAAATATCTGAATATAGCGAATCACAAAACTTGTATTTAAACACACAAAAAACAAACTCATGTCAACAGATATAACAACACAACAACCAAAAATCAGAATAGACAATACCAAGATAGAATGTATGGATAAATTTAAATACTTAGGAGCAAACATCAATGGTGCAGGAGACTGCATGGCAGAAATAAGGAAGAGATTGGCAATGGCATATTGTAAAATAACACAGTTGAAAAAATATGGAAAAACAACAACATAGAAAAAAACTAAATTGCTAATGTTACGAACTTTTATTTTTCCGGCTGCATAACATGGACCCTAAGTAAAACAGCGACAAAGAAGATCAATGCCTTTAATATGAAATGCTAGACATATACTTTGGATATCATGGAAGGAAGAAGAAGAGAAACTCAGATATTGCAAACAGATTTAACATTCCAGAGTGTTGGTACACAATAGCAAAATAGAAAACTACACCTGTTTGGTAATATAAAGAGACAAAACTGTTTAGAAAGACAAATAATGGAGGACAGGCATACCAAGAAGACGATGGACTGACGACATTAAAGATAACATGAGTATATCGCTGGAAAATGCAAGCCACATCACCCAAGACAGAGAGGGGTTCAGAGAGTTCATTGGGAAGAACAACATCTGGAAAGAATATGTCACATAACACACACACACTATCACAACCCAAAAATCGAGAAAGAGAAGTGGTTTTCAGGCTTCCCAGAAATCTGGGGAAATGAGATACCAGACCAGCTAGCAAAAACTAGAAGGCAATACCAAATAGAAGATTGAATATCATTTCCAGAAATGAAGTCCAACATACTTTTAGCATGGGCTGCAACGGGCTGCAATGAGTTACTCTCATGCAGACCCAAGATTCTACCTCTTCGTGGTGAACCCTAGAATCTACATGTTTCATTTTTGTTTTTACAGACGATATTATGAGAATGTTCAGTTTGGTTATTTAATAACATCATTGGCCATGGCATTCAGCATTATTTTATCATGTATTCCAGAAATCTGACAAGAATAGTCGAGTCAAATGTTTTTTTTTTAATTTGTATCTTTCATCTTCACCACTTTCTCACACATATCATACATACACCTGACAAACATAATCATTACATTCAGTAACGAATCCTTTATTTCCGTTAAAAAAAATAATTCCAAATACAACATTTTCCACCCCCCAAAAATAACATTGTCAAAAAAGAATTTGGCTGCAAGGGAAATTTACACAATATTTATTTGGCTTGCTAAAGGTTAAAAGCTTCATTAATGTGGAATGAAACTCAACTCACCCATACAGCCAAAAAGACGCTGCTATCTACAGGCTTGGAAGAAATGACGAAATAATAATTTTTTGAGTGAAAACAGGAAACAACAGACTCAAACAATACATGTATGGAAAATTTGGAGTTGGCGACACTGATATGTGTCTCTGTGGACAATCTCCAGAAAATAGAACTTATTTTTCAGAACTGCCCTCTGTATGACATCACTTGAAGAAAAATATGACCATCTGAGACATGCCTGGCGAACAAGCTTTGCGACCCTGTCTCAGTGTTAGTGACCACAGTCCAGTTCATTGATGAAATCCATATCAGCATCTGACTTGGACTGAAGAATGAGGAAGAAGCAGAATACATTATATACCTTGCTAATAGATAGAAGAGAATATCCTCACAGAAAATAATCAATATGTAGAGCAGACAATACCTGCTTAGATTCTGACTCCACTATTGATGTCATTAGCCCTGCAGCATTGTCTGCTAACTCTATCTCATTGGATATTTCTTTGGGTTTTTCCCCCCACATTTCTATTCCACCAGAATCAAGAAAATGCAATGATAATTGTGAGGGTAAAATAAGGCATGTCATAGGAAATGATAACGGAAAGTTGGTGTTAAATGATAAAGCAAGATGAATATGCTAATGACCTGTTACCTGTTGAAAAAAAACCACCAGTTACAGAAACATGGACAATAAATACCAATTTTACCTTGAACAAGGAAGGACACATGGAGAAAATAAACAAGACAAACTTAACAAAGATGGAATGAAGCTGATAACATATCCAAGGGTAGAGACATCGAAACACTTTTCCGTGGACTATGCACTTGAGGATGTTCAACATTTTATAAGACGCAAGGACTTGATTGATTGTACAAATAAAAATAACATTACTACAATCTTGTACTAAAGAAACAACAGCCATGCATACTGATAGGAACAATATTTCATCTTTATAACAAGAATTTATATCAATTTCAACAACTTCTTACATGTATAATGGCTTGGACTTTAATGCTCAGCGGTAAACAATACAGAAAAACGATAGTAAAACTGTCTTACATGCGGTGAATGAAACTTAGTAAAATAACACAAAATATCAGTTCAAAATATGGTTAAATATCAGTTTTATTTAAAAAAAAGGATCGAAAAAACAAAAAAAGTATGTTCTGAGCGGCACTACCCATTCACTCACCTCTCCAGTTCTGTATCTTATGGTCCTCTAGCTCATCCATCCTGACCTGACAAATAAGATAAATTATACGCTGATGACAGTCAGGGTAAATTAATGTTTGATATATAAAAACTATATCTTTGCTTCTCAAACTTCTATCAGTTAGCTTTGTCATATCTGTGCATTTTGGTCTGAACATCTGATTTCAGCATGGCTTTTGGGCCACTTTGATCCTATATGGGATGGAACAGCCAACTCCAAAATAAAACTCTTGATTGCTTCTAATGACATGCATGGAAGGTAGAGTGTTGCTATTTGTTTTCTCCTTTCGGTCCCTGACAACACTCGGGCAAGCAGGATGCAATCCATAGAACAGGATGTTTGTCTCATAATAGATGTCCAAATTATGTTTTTATTCAGAGGACATTGGATCATATATTAAATATAATTAACTTAAGATAAATCTGTAAACAGAATTCTGACTTGGTTTTGTGTCTCTGACAAATGAACTGTTAATCACAGCTTAAAATGTTGACTTGCTATACACTGTTGACAGTAGTGAAAGTTAGCTTGTGTGGTTTGGGGCATGTAACAAGATACCTTTTACTTTCACAAAATAGTCTGTAGCAACAGCTGAGAGTTGAAGGAGATGTAAAAAGATATCTTGAACTGACAACATCTTGGAATAATCCAGGTAATTTTACCCATACTCATCTTTATGGCTGATATAGGTGTTAGACTTTTTTCTGCCGAGGCTTCAATGTGGCAGGGCTATGATCATAACAAGTTAGTTTTATTATTTGTATTATTATAAAAGGTGAGAATTTACAGTTGACATCTTATTTAGCAATGATAATTGTGAGGGTAAAATAAGGCTTACCCAGTTTGTCTCTTTATGTATAAAAGGTGATAGTGAAATTATGTTTTTTGTCCTCCATAGACTAAAGTATGGGCCCTGGTAGCCAACTTGATGACCGAGATGATAAACATTATCAGCGATTGCATGGAAAAACATGGAGTTAATCTAAGGATCAGGTTGGATAGACAGCTTAATTCATCCATTGTCTATGCTGTTATGAAAGTCGAGGACTTGACTAATTGATCATGAAGTGAACCCATGCTTTCATGAATGACTACTGTCACCTAAGCCAAGAATTCAAGTTGCGGATTTGTATAAATGAATACAAATGTGATCTGAATGTGAAACATTCTCTGAGTTTCAATAGTTAGAGTGGAAGTCTACAAATCATACTGAAGGTATCATTATAAATATGTGGAGTTTTTGACTGATCGTGTGTGGTACTTACTTCAGGTGTTTTGTAAACTCTCTTCAAAATGTGAATAAAATCTGTGATTGTTAACATTCCTGAAAATAAATTAAAATATTTCACTCAATATACCTTAAAATTTAACATTAATTAACACATCTCACTCACATATACCTTCCAATTTAACATATATATCGTACACATATCTATGTTATGTTCCTTCAGTGATGAATTTTGGTGCGTAGAGCAGAAACCAGAGCTCTCTATTTATAGAACACTATACATTCCAATTTTATACTATATATTTACTACAGATTCTTATTTTATATACCGTATTCTGCACGCAGATCTGAGGGGTCCAACCACCCCGCAAAGGCAACTCATAGTAGACACCACAATATGTAGTAGACACCACAATATGTAGTAGACACCACAATATGTAGTAGACACCACAATATGTAGTAGACACCACAATATGTAGTAGACACCACAATATGTAGTCAGGTGTTCTGATTAAACCTTCACATCATTTCTTATGTACATTAACAGCTCAAACACATCTGAGAAATAGGCTCTTTCTTACAGTACTTCATGCCGCTGACAATTGGAGACTCATGCACAAAAGGATACAAGACTGTTATTGCTTAACTCATGAGGTTTTCAACAAAACACAAACATATCCTACATTTATAGCATACACACACACCCATATATGGCAAATTTATAGTACACAATACCAATTATGAGCCATATCTCACATATCTAATTTGATCTCAATCTCCTGCTGGCTAGCAGGATCTTGTCTGAGAACAGAATACATTGTGCCATGCCTTACATCTTTGCTATGATATGTACAGTCTTTGGATCACTTTGACATTGGGTTAGGGGAAGTGCCAACTCCACCCCAAACTCATTACTTATCTTTTATGACATGCATGATAGTAGCAGTCTTGTTATTCTTTGGTTCCTTTCAAGTTCCGGTATCACAACAAATTGTCAACAACATTTATAGTACATTATGTTTCCTCATTTATAATGCACCACATTTATAGTACACTTCGTCGTCTTCTTCTTTCCTTCCTCTTTTACCCTTTACGGGTGTCAAGGGAGATACAATGTTCTTGTTCTCGCTTTTCTGGCAGCTTCAGATAATGTTATTTGGTGTTCATGTAAAGTCTCTTTGATGTACACTATATTTCCTCATTTATAATGCACCCCATTTATAGCATATCACTTCATAAAGATACATTTGGAATGCACAGATTTTCTAAGTGATTTGGTAGCCTGCCCCATGGCAGCACTTCTTTAATGCCTCGTGATTCTTGATTAGATACCTGCTTCATGGCCTACAGCACTTTCTCATAAGTGCTCCGTTCTCTTACTTGACTATATACCCCAGCAGCACATGGACTTGACCGTAATAAAACTGTTAGGTCTGGCTAAAATCACAAATCATATCTTTCTAAGAAATTTTTCATTTAAGTAATAACTCACCAACATAATCTTGTTTGGTACTGTCCCAAAGAGGTGCAGCTCTCACACCATTGTAGACGAGGGCAAAGAATGCTTTTTTGACCTAAATAAGCGTACAGAGATTTTTTGTTAAATGGTAGCTATCGCATCAAAATGAAAATGTGTGCCTACAAAGTGTTAACATCCAATCACAATAAGAAATTTGTGCCCATTGTTTGTTGGTAAATAAAACTAACCTGAATGAACTATATACATAATAATAAGTTTTCAGTTTCCCACAGCAAATGACATTTGCGTTCACTCTCATTTAATCATCACAAATTTTGCGTGATTTCCACCAGGGAGAGTGAAGTATGTTGTGCTACCGTTCAATTTGCGTCACATAGGCCTAGCACATCTAATTGTGGCATGATTAATTTATATGGGCTTCCCTAGCTTGTGACAGCCTGTCTATTCGTCGTCAGGCGACAAATGTGTATCCACTCTACGTCGTTACGGTTTATCACCCACTGAGCCCTTGGCCTTTGCAAAACATATTCCTAGGCGGCAGTCTCTGATATGGTGGTAATCAAAGGATTTAGACTAGGGTTGACTACGTCTGTCTCACATGAGATGCTCACAGCCAGTGAGACTGCCTCTCGTAAATATTTACATATTGTCCCATTATGAGAGCAGTACCAAAGAACACGAACATGAATGAACTTATGACCTGCTTACTATAACTCAGCAGTAAACACACACAAATCTGAGTTGGGATTCTCCATTTGACACAACCACTCCTCCAGTCGACTCAGCTGTAAATGAGTACCTGACGCATGAGTTAGGGGAGGTAAAAACAGCAAGGAAGGGAACTGGCCACCCCCACCTAATAGTTACTGAGGATTAGTACATGAAGTATTATCTTCATCCCTGACTGCAGATGCAATGGGACCTACCTTTTATATATTTATATAGAAGAGCGGTATATTGACAGAAATGTGTAGATTATCAGACATATAGGCCTAAACAGTAGATAAGAAAGAAAGTCACACAAACATAAATATGGACAGAAACAAACAATGAAAACATACAAATATAAAGAATTAAGTGACAAATATTTTTTTTAATGTAATGAAGTGATTGACTGGTAGGCACAAAAATGCATCTTAGTATAAAAATATTTGTTTTTGGGAAGGGACAAGTACTGCTGGCAATATAAATCCCAAACGAACAACTAATGAATTCTTCCTTCCACTAATCATTCTGCATCTGTAGTTTCCTGCAACTTAAGGAACAAAATGGAGACAAGATAAACATTCAGCAGTTTACTGGCAGCCACACTGCTTTCTCAAAAAATAGCCCAGGAAATATGTACTCACATTTAACTGTGTGTCGAAAATTACCAGCTTGGCACTTGTCGGAATGAGGTCATAGCATTTGTGTGCTCTCATGAACTTGGCAAACACTTGTTCCTCGTTTTCATCTGTAAAGGTAGTACAAGACTTTAAAATACTCTATACAAGACTTGACCAAAATTGTTTTTGCATCAAATGCATTCAACCACCTAACAGACATCTGGAAATCAAAAACCATAAATAGATATATAAGTAAATATAGGCCTACCAAACTATGATTGCTTAACTCTAATGTAATATTCATTCATCTTAACATATAGCTGGAAAATAACTAAAGCACTGGAGAAGAAATTCAATTAACTTGAAAAATGTCTTAGAAAAAAATATTGGTTGGGAATTTGAGTTGTCTTTTGACGTGTTCCAATACCAAAACAATACCAGAATTGGAGCACATCAAAAGACAACAGATGAAGTGGTTTTCACACACTTCCAGACTATCAACAGATAGCATGCCACAAAGGGTCATGGCACATAGACTATAAAGCCATACCATGTAAAAGATGGACCATAGAAATCAAAGAAGCCACAAGAACAAGCTTACACACAGCACACAAGAAGGCCATGTCAAAAGAACTCTTCTACCCCTGACTCCGCAAGACTAATAAGGGCCACAGTGTATAGATAGAATTCAAGTGAAACAAGCAAGTAAGAGAAGACACCAAACAAACAGTAATATGTTTGTACAGGAAGAAAATGATGAATGAAAATGAAAACACTGTCACTGCAAGAATTAATACGAGTACCAGATGGCAACAGGAAAAGAGAAAGACCATGAGTTATTCTTCGCAGAACATATACAGGCAATATATTGACTGTAGGTATCAATTAGTCAAGAACATGCAAGAATCACACTAGGTAGCATCACTGGAGAGCTCTAGTTTCTGCCCTGTGGTGTAGGCCCACCGTATTGAGCGCTAATAGAAAATAGATACAAGCCATGGAGTATCGAATTTTTTAACAGATCACATTCAATAGTATAGGTCTCTATGTTATAGAAGAATTATTAAAAGTTCAGAAAGTAAAGGATTCGCAAGAATGTAAAAAGAAATGTTATGGAAACCAAAATAAAGTGAAGGACTAGCCCATTAGTTAATTGTTCCGAAAGAAATGTAGACCTATAGTATAGACTATAGATATTTTAGATAATGATAGATGTATTGTATAAATAAATGTATTATTTAAGCTAGTTCTGTCCAACACTTTTTAGCTCACTAACAATAATTTACGGCGTCCCGATGTGATACTTCGTTCATATCTACGTGGAGTGATAAGCGATGGCGGTTCATGAGAAGCCAGTATTTGCAAAAAAAGACTAGAAGACAAAAAATCCTGTAGGCATGTCTAAAGTGACAAGCCTAAAGTTAAAGAATCTTTAGTAAAGATAGCCCAAATTATGAAGGATAAAAACACGAAGGATTTCAATTTTTTGCGAATTTTCTTTTAAAATATTCAATGTAACAAATTAATATTACGGATATTACTAATAATAATTTTAACATAAATAAAATATGATTAGGCCTGGACGAATAACGGTCCAAGCGTTGACAACAACAATGATTAAACAGTGAGGCTACGCATTATTATTCTGTCGTCCAGTTAGAATTTACTTAGCCAGCAATGCATGCTACTAGTGGTCAACACCCAAACTCAGGAATCATCGATTACTTTTGTTGGAGAACAGCAGGAAGTTATAAAACTAGTACAGACAAATCAATCCTGTTTACCCTCGTAAACTGGATCAAGGTCACACTGACTCCGCCAAACCTCGTGACGAGAGTTCTATTTATAGTACGGATATGATCATACAAACTCTGCCGTTCTTGAACGGAAAAAAATTCCCAAGGACTGGTGGGTCATAAAACAAATCTGATGATCCAGTGACTACATCTATTTACGTTCCTGTAGGAAAGCCTTAAACACTTCGCACAAAAATAAAAGCTGCTTACATTATTTCATAAATGAAAAAACGAGTATATAAGAACATTGCTTGAGGTGAAATAATAAGTTCAACGTATTTGTACACAGGAAACAGGCAGGTGAACTTGAACAGAAATTCCTAGAATGTACAGGAAACAGGCAGGTGAACTTGAACAGAAATTCTTAGAACATACACATTTAAAGGAATAAATTTCTCTAGCTTTCATGTGTTGCTTGGAGATTGGAAAGGGGGGGGGGATAAAAAGAATAGCTGCAATGTGACCTGCCATGTATGTTGCAACAAGAGATGACAGAATTGTATGGGGTTTGACTATCTCTATCTCATGGGTAAGTAATGGAAATGCATGCTGAAGTCGGAAATGCCCAGTTGAACGATGAAGAATCGCTATCAAACCTGTAAACCATGGCAAACCGCATTCTGTTCTCATGACTACATGGTACTGATGAACAATTCTCATGACTACATTCTGCTGATGAACAATTCTCCTGACTACATTCTGCTGATGAACAATTGTTCTGGCTACATTCTGCTGATGAACAATTCTCATGACTACATTTTGCTGATGTAGTCATTAGAATTCTCATGACTACATTCTGCTGATGAACAATTCTCAGGACTACATTCTGCTGATGAACAATTCTCATGACTACATCCCTACATCCTGCTGATGGGCAATTGCTTGAGACCAAACACAGAAGAAGAAATATTAAACACATATTTCTTATACATCCACACACAAAAATAAGTTAACATCATCTAACAATATAATACATATAGGCCTATCCCCTGGAAATTGTCACATACTTGCCACATCAAAAATGACTTGTCTATGTAGAATTCACGGAGTAACAATAAAGATAGAATCAGAAATTAAAACATCAGAAGACTAACAAACACAATGCAAATCCTGAATAACATCAGATGACAAAATATTAAATCGTTTTCCTATGCTTCCAGACTAAAATGATGGTACTTGATTCCAGACTTGATGGTAATCAGACATCACCCCTCATACGGCATTATTATACAGACACGATGGATACAAAGCCAGGGTCAAACGATTCATTACAGAAATAAAAGAGTCAACGAAAACAAACAAACATATATGAAACACACAAAAAAGTAATCTCCATAGAACTCTTCTACCAATGAAGATGCAAGGCATAAATGGGTATAAAGCTAATAAAGAAAGAAAGAAGACCCCCTGGAAATATCCATAACATGAAAACACACATCTAAGTGTCATAAAACAATGATATTGAAGATGATCCAAGCTGACTAAATGATCCCATGACTAAATGTGGACGTATACAACGCGTCCAACTAGTTTTAGAACCCTCACTAGCTACCCAATTGAAATGCAGATTGTATCAGTAACAGAGATTCATTATGAATTCATTATTCATTATGAATCCTGAACTTCAGCCGAACGAAATGTTTAATTGTACCCCGCGGTCAGAAGGCTGACCAGTAAAATACAAAAGACAGTAGAGATCGCCGGATTAGATTCAGACACTTTGAAGTACGTATCGGGATGAATGGTGACTGATGTTGAATGAGAAGGGGGGATGGGCTGAAAGATCAGAGTTAGTGGGAATCAGTTTTTTTAGTTTAGTTTTGGGGCAGTTGAGTTTTGGAGTTTGGAGTGGATAGTTGGGCTCCGAACTAGGGAGTCTGAGTTTGGGTTAGCGCCGGACGGGTGCCTACAAGAAAGACTCTGAATTTACAGAGTAGATCTCGGAATATTGGATACGTCGTATTTTGCTGAGAGTTGATGTTATGCCTTTTTGGATTTGAACTGGATAAGTCGTATTTTGCTGAGAGTTAATGTTATGCCTTTTTGGATTTGAACTGGATAAGTCGTATTTTGCTGAGAGTTAATGTTATGCCTTTTTGGATTTGAACTGGATAAGTCGTATTTTGCTGAGAGTTGATGTTATGCCTTTTTGGATTTGAACTGGATAAGTCGTATTTTGCTATGCCTTTTTGGATTTGACGAATATGTAAAATAAAGTTTCGAATTATATGTGAACGTTGGAGTTACAACCTACTCTCATACTATGTTATCACTTGGATATATGTGAGAGAGTCACAACAGATATAACTTCATAACCTTCTACACTGTCATAACTGTTGACAAGCAGATTTTCACCTCTTTTTATACGTTCACAACTGATGCAAGTGACCAAGGATCACGGGGTGCAAAGGGAACGCATTGCTCTAGGCGGACCCAGGGTTAGCAGATAACCAAGATCCCAAATGTACCTCCACGCGGTGCACCCTGGAAACAGAAATACAGCAGCTCGTGCTGATTCTGGCCAAATCATTTCGGGATCGTGTCCGAGAATGTGGAGGTAGCAGATGGAAAGAGATTTGACTGCACAGGAGACAGACACTATCTCCGACACCACCAGCATCACCACATATAGCGACACTGTCGACATACAGTGAAGCTAGTCAGTCCAGTCCGAACATTGGAGGGGCGGCCAATGTAAAATGCACGTAAAGGTAAATGCATGGCGAGAGACAAATATGTTTCATACAGAGTACAATGAAACAATGAAAGGGCAGAACAGCGCTAGAGGGCGGCGCGAACTGCAAATAGAAAGTGAAAAGTCCCTAGGAAAGGGAACTACAAGCTCCGTCAGCTCGAGACGGGCTTCTAGTTACCAGAGTTCCTAACAGGCAGAGACCCAGACCCATCCATCGGCGTTTGGTAAAGCAAAAGACCTAACCCAACTCTAATGTCGAGCCTTCCTAAACCGGAAATACGCTTGCAAAGAGAAAGGGTTCTGTACCCGATGGGTGTAGGCAAGAAAGGGACAACGATGGCAGTCCTGGCCCAACTCTACTGTCAAGGTTTCCTATACCGGAAGTAACTTGCAGAGAGAAAGGGTTCCGTACTCGATTCGCTCAGGCACAAAAGGGACAACGATTTAGCCCTGGCCCAACTCTACTGTCAGGTTTTCCTACACCGGAAATACACTTGAAGAGAGAAAGGGTTCAGTACCTGATGGGCTCAGGCGCTATTGGGACAAGGACGCTCAGCTCGAGAACGCCTTGCTCTCAAACGCGTGGTGTGAGACTCGAACTTGGACAAGGGGTACACGATGTCGGTGAATGACACCTCGGCTAAGTGGGCGAAAGAGCCAAGGTCCAACTCCTCTGTTGAGTTCTTCCCCTTAAGGAACCAGGCTCATGGATGAGAAACGGTTCAGTACCTAATGGGCACAGGCACAGCACGTCCAATTACACGAGGCAAGTTCATAGACAGTGGAACACCTCGTTCGAGTGAGACGAGAGCAAGAAAATCGTCTGGGCGAAGAGTCTTCACTACGCGTGCCTGGAGACAGATATAGAGGCTGTCACAGGCTAAGGGTAGCCCACCCGAATTGTCAAGGCATGCCGAAATCGGATGTGCTAGGCCTACAAGGCGCATAACGGTGGCACAACGTAATCACGCTCCCGGCGGAAATCGCACGGATATCCGTGATGGTTACAATGGAGCGAACGAAAAACAAACAAACAAAACCAAGGATCACCAAGTTCGATAATTCACAACGCGGATTACTGGCCATAATACGATCGACGGATAATACTTGAATTTCAGAATATTCGAAGCTGTGTTAGACATTGTGTTAGTACAATTGGAAAATTCGAAATACACGAAGATTCACACGAGTGAGTAGGATTACTTTGACATTATTACACTACATAAGACATATTGTGTTGCGAAATAATTAAGACGGAACAATTTATGAGGAAAATTGTGAAGAACTGTGTAACGAGCAATAGTGTATTATGTATAGGATATGTGTACACATGAACAATTGCGTAGTAAGTTAGAAATATTAACATTTATCATTTTTTTCTTCTTATAATTGTGTTTACGACATACGAGTATCTGTCGCTGAATTAATTACGTTTAGTTAAAATAGTAACCTACTCCATGTTTATAGTCAGTTAAATACACACATGCGTTCACATGCTTGATGGAGATTGTATTAAGCATAGGAACCTGGAAAATAATATGAATATTTGTTTGAAATTGATTAAGGCCGTACAGGTAAAATTGTTCACAAGCTGAATTACGTTGTATCTTTAAGAACAAATAATGGAGCAGAAGGTGGAATTAGATGTCTAAAATAGAAAGATGATGATGTATAGAGAAATAAAAATGTCGCCCGTACGGGACATAAGTATGTGTATATTGTTAGGCATCACATATATATTCCAAAGAGCAAACGAGATGTTTTGGCTGCATGAATTGAAGGGCAGATTAGAAAATAAGAAGGAGGAAAAGTTAGTGTTAGGAGTCGAACCTGACGTACAAACGTCAAATCGCAATAAGGTACACACAGAAGGCGCGGTAGAATGAGTGTACCCAAACAGGGATGAGCAAAATCTACTGATTCAAGCAGTAGCCTGTTACTTGGGACAAGCCTGGAGAACGTCTCGTTTAAAAACGTTACAGCAAGCGGAGAGACTAAGTGAAGGAAGATACGATAAGAATGAGGATAGCGTTAGGAGAGAAGGAGGTTGGGCACAAGAAATATACCAAACGCCTACCGAAGAAACTGTTAGAGGGCATGATATTCGAAGTAGAAATACTTACAAATACAAGAAAAAGGTTAGGCATATTGTCTGTTTCAGATGTCGCCAGAAGGGACATTATGCCAGAAATTGTTACCAGCCTCAAGACAGATTTCAAGAGAATCAAACAGGTTACACTTACGATAAACGTGTGTTCGTAGGAAGGTTAAACCCCAGCGTAACTAGAGACAGAATCAAGGAATATTTCGAATTCTTCGATCGCGTA
The DNA here is from genome assembly GCA_034231615.1 of Meghimatium bilineatum. Lineage (NCBI taxonomy): Eukaryota > Metazoa > Mollusca > Gastropoda > Stylommatophora > Philomycidae > Meghimatium > Meghimatium bilineatum. The sequence continues at coordinate 18,010,812 of CM067298.1, read as the reverse complement.
ACACAAATATTTCTAGCACACGACAAATACGGGTACCGGAGGAACTTTGCGTTCGTGGAGTTTAGTACAAGAGAAGGAAGTGATAGATGTTTGGGTAATGCTAGACTTATTCGCGTGCAAAAAGGAGTTGAAATAGACAAAGCAAGAAGGGGCACACGGACTGCATTGCCTAACCCACTTCAAGAAATGTAGAGGCACGGACACAAACGGGTACAAGAGGGTACCGGTAACGGACAGAGCACAGAGAAATAGAAACTGAATTCACACCATCGAAGCAAATAGGAGAATCAGAATGGAACGCAAAAATGTTGCAGTTGACACATACTGCGAGTACAAGGAAGCAAGAGCTGCCACAGAGTATAGAGACGTTGGAACGGGGACGATCCCTAGGGACAGTAAGGAGACAGGTACGATGACCGAGCCAGTAAAGACTATACAGAGTAAGGAGGTCGCGGTCATGACAGAAGTCAGCGCTAACGAATAAGCGACAGAGAAACGGCCCAAACAACTAAAACAGAGACTAAAGGTCAGTGAAGAGAAGGTCGAGAAACATCAGGCAGAGTTAGCCCAGGGCCAGGTCAACTCCGTGAAGATAGAGGAGAAAAATAGAGAACTAGTCGACGTGAAACGACAAATGGTGTCGTTACAGCAGGAGCTAACTCAGGGGTTAGAACAGAGAGACATAGAAGTGGAAAAACGCCTCACAGTGGAACAGGAGTTGCTGAAGTCAAGAGAAGAATTATGCGACACCAAAGTAGGGTACGACCAAATGATGAAGGAGTATAGACACATGCTCGAACAAGTAGATGCACGGCGTACAGAAATGAGAGACAAACTAATGGACAGGAATAAAGAAATCAGACGTTTGAAGGAGGAGGCCCGTAGCCGAGAGAAGTTGACTCAAGATGATAAGGCTCAGGAGAGAAGAAGTGGTTGCACTCGCCCACAAGATTCCAGAAGACCATCGCAGGTCTCAGAGTCGAGTCCAGCCACGTTAGATCACGAGAAGACAAAGGTGCAGAAACCGAAAGACAAAGTCTCAGGCCCGCCAACACAAAAAATGACGCTAGGCAATGTTGGTAGGGAATATGATCTCACTTGTGAGGTGGGAAGGACAAAAGGTGGAGGAGAGACTTATACCTACACTAGGACCAACAAACCACTGAGCAGAGGAAAAGGTAAACCTCACACACAAGAGCCCCCCAGTCGGAAATCAGGCGAGACAAACCTAGATGCAATCCTGGCAGACCCAACCGTAGAATGGTACATCACTGAAGAGTATGAGAAGACATGCGAAGCCAACAAACCACTGAGCAGAAGAAAAGGGTTGTCATGAGAGAAACCGAAAATGAGTTCCAATGATAGAGAATACGACGAAGCCTGGAATAAATTTTGGGACTGTAGCAGATGACGTGAGAGGATGCCGTGGCACTAGTCGGAAGGGTCCTAGCGAGAGCCGTCACCAACTAATTGCGAAAAAGAAGAATAGTATTGAAATTAACATTGGATTTTGTATTCATTAAGTATTTACACCATATTGTGTGCATATTCTTGGATGTTTATGATTGGTACGATATTTTTTTTATTCAGTACTGTTGCCAGATTTTTGTTATCACGGTTGTTGTAAGAAAATGTTATTATTTTCTTCCCTTGTTTCCAACACCTGGGAGAAAGTCAAGGAGTCAGGAGTTAGACATGCTTGATGAGGAGTCAGAGTAGCGAAGATTTTATGGAAAATAAAATCTTGGAACAAAGTAGCAACGCTAGGGAAATGTTATAGCACCAGCAGAAAAAATTCTTGCACAGACATCACATAGTCGGTGGTAAATGGAATCGTAGTGTCTTGATGGTGACTTATTAGAAGCATATGTGTATATTGGGTTGTAATGCATTATTTTTATTGTTTAAGAAATTTGTTTATTTTTTTTAGTGTGTAAGATGATAGAGTAGTGAAGATTTTATGAAGAATAACATTTTGAAATAGAAGCACGGGAGGGATGTGGACGTATACAACGCGTCCAACTAGTTTTAGAACCCTCGCTAGCTACCCAATTGAAATGCAGATGGTATCAGTAACAGAGATTCATTATTTGATATGAATCCTGAACTTCAGCCGAACGAAATGTTTAATTGTACCCCGCGGTCCGAAGGCTGACCAGTAAAATACAAAAGACAGTAGAGATCGCCGGATTAGATTCAGACACTTTGAAGTACGTATCGGGATGAATGGTGACTGATGTTGAATGAGAAGGGGGGATGGGCTGAAAGATCAGAGTTAGTGGGAATCAGTTTTTTTAGTTGAGTTTTGGGGCAGTTGAGGTTTGGAGTTTGGAGTGGATAGTTGGGCTCCGAACTAGGAAGTCTCAGTTGGGTTAGCGCCGGACGGGTGCCTACAAGAAAGACTCTGAATTTACAGAGTAGATCCCGGAATATTGGATAAGTCGTATTTTGCTGAGAGTTGATGATATTCCTTTTTGGATTTGAACTGGATAAGTCGTATTTTGCTGAGAGTTGATGTTATGCCTTTTTGGATTTGACGAATATGTAAAATAAAGTTTCGAATTATATGTGAACGTTGGAGTTACAACCTTGTCTCATACTATGTTATCACTTGCATATATGTGACAGAGTCACAACAGATATAACCGTATCAACCTCTTTTTAATACTTTCATATAAATGATCCAATAACTATATTAAATGATCCCATGACTAAATAATCCAATGACTGGATTAAATGATCCCATGACTAAATGATCCAATAACTATATTAAATGATCCCATGACTAAATGATCCAATGACTAAATGATCCAAAATGACTACGTGTAACTCTCTTTGGTCAGAGTATATGTAGATGGTTCATCAGATGCGGCAGTGAGAATGGTGGTGTAAGCATCTATATAGAATGGTCAAATGGAGGCAAACTTGAGAAACCGATATCCACACATTACATACAGGTCGATCGACCCATGCCAATGTCCGTGGTGGTTTCTGGGTAGACGTCATGATTAAAATTGCATCTTTTTTTATGGAAGCGGTGAGGTCAAAGACAGGAATCAGGTTGCGAGGCAGGTGGGTGCCATCTGGGCGGACTTGGTGCATTATGATTGTTATTTATGAATAAATCCTCAATGCTTTTATATTATATTATCCATTTACTGAGTCCGCAGATGGCTGATCTCCAACCCAGGCTTTGAAAGTTCTGCTGCAATGTCAACAACAATGTAGTAGATCTATGTGGTGAGAGAAAACACTCTGAGCTATCCCATAATCTTTGTGTCTATTGTCTGTAATGTTCTACCCAGTTTAAAACTGTTAATACCTTCTCTGATGCGACTGTTCCAGGCTGGACGATCAAGAGATGTTGTTTCCCAAGAGCTTGAGAGATGTCTTCCAGTACTATCAAACCTTTCTTCTGGCCTCCGCCTGAACACTTACCTGCACACAGTTCACGGCATCATGACATTCTGACAGGCCAAAAAAAGTTCAGGCCGGGTCAACAAGGCATGTTTCCATCTTAGTTTTTTTAAATTTTTTTTTATAGAATCACTGTATCTGGAATGTGCTCCTGCCAACATATTCCAAGACGTTTTCTTGAGTACCACAGGTGACAAAAATTAAGCTTCCTACCATGCTTAGCATTTACAGCACAGGATTCTACTGCATATAGCAGCGAAGGCAGAGTGATTGCGCGGTATACATTTAAGTTTGGCTTACATGCACAGATCACACTGAAAAACCCATTGTCATATAATCCACTTTGTTGTCATTTGAATTCGAACCATCCTTCTACGTAAAGCTTCCATGTGTTATCTTGGTAATTACCATTTTTTTTATTAAATTCATAGAAACTAATCACCTATCTGTGTAGTCTGTTCAGCACAAGAATCTGACTACAGAAAGAAGGTAACATTCTGCAAGACAATCCTCTCTCTCTCTCTCCTCCCACCCACATAGATATATAAACTGACGCTGGAATATTGTGCTTACCTAGGTCTTCAATCTCCATGTAATCAGAGTCCACACTTAACTGAAGAAGTAAAACAAACTCTCTGATGAGTAAATGAAGCAACATTGAAGAGAGAACGTGAGTGAGAGAGAGAGAGAGAGAGAGAGATAGAAACTGAACAAATAAAATAATTCTATATGTTATTACTGTTATTGTTATTTCATGTTTGTTTTAATATGCCTGTCTGTCCCTGTATTTTTCTTCTTCCTCATATGACCATGTTGATCTCTCATTACTTGTTCTTTTTCATCGTTCATTCTCAAACTCCCTCTGGAATTTCTCTTGTAGCAGGACTAAAACCCCGTTAAATTTTCAGTAGGATGTAGTCCAGATAATAGAAATGTGTTGTATCGCCGTTTTATTTTCGCCAATGGCTCAACACAACCGCCTTCGACGGGCTGATCTCTCATATAAAGGTGGCGGACTGTTTCAGACAGAAACATCTTGTGACTATGACCACAGCATAGTGGTTAAGACATTTGCTTTGCGCTCACAAATATGTAGTTCACTACCGGATAGTTACATCCTGTTTGCACGTTCATTTCCTCAGAGCTCCCTCTATGGGTCGCTTGCAGCTAATAAGTTACGTGACATGAGTGGGTCGATTTACGTTTCTTTGAGAAGGACGAAGACATGAGGAAACCAAAACACAATAAATTGAATTATCTACACCTTTTAATCCCTATTTATTGAACCTTATGAATCCTACTTATTGAGTCTTTTGGTTGAAATACTAACTGTATATTTGTGTTTATAAAAGTGCCTTTCAACTTTTGTACATTTTTTTACATGTGATATACATGTGGGGGATATCCCCACCATAGCCGGATTGATGCTTAGTGTATCAACAATTCACATCATTTCTCTCGTCATTGTCATTCTCTGTACCGTGTTGCAATTTTGCTCCATTAATCTTAAGTTACTGTTCCATTTTCCTACACCAATAAATCTTCTGTCTTCTCCATTTGTACATATTAACAATATGACCTGACTTTTTAAAAATGTCTTCATCAAATTTCATGGTAGATGTGAGAACCCAGCTAATACTTCTTGATTTATCATCTGTTGTTTAACACATAGATGACACTGCCCATGACAATATTGAGTAATACTACGGGATGTAGTTATGTCATTCGCTCTGTACTTAAGAGGTCGCTGGTTCGAATCCCGCACGCGGCATCTTGTTCATAAGATGGATTTTTTAAAAAGATTCCTGAGGATGATCATGGTGGGTCACCTAGCAAGTGGCTTGTCGCATTGTTGAGTCATTACATATCAACTTTAACATCACATTTTACATCGTTAAGTCCCCTTCGAGGCCAACTCCGTGAAGTGGAGATGGGGCTAAGACAAAATGATGTAAACTAAGATTGGTCGGGTCGTCTCTGACATCGCGCAGGATCACAGTTCTACCCAAGCAATCACTGGTGCTGAAGTCGAAGATATCAAATCGAAAAGCGCACCAGCAACCATGGCATTACGTAATATGAATACAGAACATGTCTTCACAACATCACAAGTTTCACTGCTGGATGTGAAGTTGTTCATTTTATGTATCATACATGGCACTTGAAGATTCGGCGCATCTGCTGATTCGTCCACCATTGTGACTTTTAGGGGGGTTAAAATGATTAGAATTAGTTTATAGATTATTTTGGGAGGGGGAGAGGGGTTAGAATCAGTGTTTAGAATTAATAATTAATTCTCTAAGAATTCTTGTCTAAGGTGTGAATAGATATGATTGGTTTTTCAAGGGAAATCCGTAACGTTATATAGCCCAATGGTGGACGAAACAGCATTTTTACCGAAGCTTCTTTCCCTGTGAAACTCAACTTTTACTTTGTCAATATACATTCAGCAGCATACTGTAAAACCAAAATTATGACAGACAAAGCAAATGTTAAACAGATAATCAACATAGACAATATAGAACTAGAATGTGTAAACAAAGTAATGGTTGCTACAAGTAAAATATGAAACAAGTGAAAGAAGATACAAGTAATGGTTGATACACGAGATGATACAAGGGAAGGAAGATACAAGTAATGGTTGATACACGAGATGATTCAAGGGAAGGAAGATACAAGTAATGGTTGATACACAAGATGATTCAAGGGAAGGAAGATACAAGTAATGGTTGATACACGAGATGATTCAAGGGAAGGAAGATACAAGTAATGGTTGATACACGAGATGATACAAGTGGTATAAGAAACAAGTAAAATATGATACAAGTAAGGGATGATACAATAGGAGGAAGATACATAAATAATGGATGATACATGAAATCATACAATCTATGTGAATAAGAAATCTGTGAAGATAGTTCGTTCAAAGGTTACCTTCATATCTGTCACTTAATCATCACATGCTCACAAGTTAAGATACACGTGGGTGACAACACTAATGTTTATTGATCACTAAAAGAATTGGTAACACGGCATTTCAAGTTCATCAAGTCAATGACAAAACACTAAAAATTGCTATGTAATTATAATCTCCATTGGACTACATTGATCGTGTAGTGCTACTATTAATTAACATGTTCGAAGACACTTTCAGGTGATATTACTTAACGCCCAGATATACTGATTTCATCATGCAATTCAGTTATGTTCTCGAATCAAATCTACACTAAATTCGTAAGTGCCACACCTCACAATCACTTCGTCTCGTTCTTAATTGTCGGTCACACTGTTGTCTCGGTAAAACCCGAGCCCATCTTCATATGTTTTCAAGTTCCGCGAAAAAATAAATGAATTCTCAACACAGTAGCAAGTTGCCATCTGCTTGTCTTCTCCTTTACCAAATTCGATATAAAACTCACTTTGTTCCCTCTAAGTTTTCTGATATCAAACTAATACTGACTACCCTCGCTAAGTTTCTGCCGAAAAACTAAAATGACTATCTGATGTCACTTCTCTTCCTTCATTTTTACTCCTGCATGACCATTGGTCCTTGAAAATCTTCAATATGAAAGCCTTACTCTGATTCGCTGATCCCACATACGCCATAGTTCTCAGACAACCGTACGGAAATATGAGACATTTGTCCCTAGAGAGATCTAACCATATTTAACAATCACATGCAATATGCAATCTTATGTCATTTCCAGCCAGACTCACGTAGTAACAATGAAGCTAGGCCATATTGCTTATATACGTCGCTAATCAACTCGTTGGAACACGTGCCTTATGTATGAATGTGTCCAAACTCTAATCGGTGGACAGTGGAGGTACCGTCAATAGCGTGTCTGCAGCTGGGACAATGATTGGGGTGGGGGTGTGTAATAAATATCAATATGCCAGACAAGGTATTGTCATTACTGATACAATAAGTGGATGTTTAAACAAGTACAATATAATGCAAGTGATGGGGATGATAAGTCAGGGATGATACACCAAGAAGAAGAAACAAGTAAACAATATACAGGTCAGGGATGATACAAGTGTTGGGAGATACACGTAATGATTGATACGAGTGATTAAGTAAACGATTATACAAGAGATGGTAGAAGTGGAGGATGATACAAGAGATGGTAGAAGTGGAGGATGATACAAGAGATGGTAGAAGTGGAGGATGATACAAGAGATGGTAGAAGTGGAGGATGATACAAGAGATGGTAGAAGTGGAGGATGATACAAGAGATGGTAGAAGTGGAGGATGATACAAGAGATGGTAGAAGTGGAGGATGATACAAGAGATGGTATAAGTGGAGGATGATACAAGAGATGGTAGAAGTGGAGGATGATACAAGAGATGGTAGAAGTGGAGGATGATACAAAAGATGGTAGAAGTGGAGGATGATACAAGAGATGGTAGAAGTGGAGGATGATACAACAGAAGATAGAAGTGTAGGAAGAAACTGTAAAATATGAAGCATGTCAGGAATGATACAAGTGGAGGGAGATACAAGTAATGGTTGATACACTGAGTGACCATAAAAATAATGGCAGACACAAGTTAGTGATGATACAAGTGGAGGAAGGTACAAGTAAGGAATGATACAAGTGCAATAAGAAGATAAAAATAATGGCTAATAAAAGTAAGGGATGATAGAAGTGAATGAAGATACAAGTAATGGTTGCTACTAATTAGGAATAATTGAAATTGAGAACGATGCAAGTAAGGGTTGATACTAGTCAGTGATGATACAAGTCAGTGTTGACACGAGTCAAGAATGACACAATTGGAGGAGAATGAAAGTGAATAGTATAGTAAGGCGTGTTGCAATCAGTAAAGTAGTGGTAGAGGTACGTGTTGCATAGATCGAGCATTGGAGATATAAAATTATACTTCAGGACGATTTTAGCAGATAATGATACAATATCGATGAATCAACAGAAAACATGTATGTGACCCATTGAAACAGAACCTACCCTATGAAGGACATCGGTCTTGTAAATGATGGCATGTGTGTGATTGTGATCGTTGGACAAAGAGGCCCTCTGGATCCCTGGAGGCGCAGATCGAGGCTCTCCCGCTTGTAACCTCAGAGGAGACACTGCGAAATTGATAGGAAATATATATATTAAAATTTAAAAAAAGGAAAGAATGATACTCACAGAAATTAATAAACAAACGGCACTGGTGCCGAGTCTGCAGCTGATGGGAATGTGAGTCAACACACGGAACTGGTGCCGAGTTTGCAGCTGATGGGAATGTGAGTCAACACACCGAACTGGTGCCGAGTCTGCAGCTGATGGGAATGTGAGTCAACACACGGAACTGGTGCCGAGTCTGCAGCTGATGGGAATGTGAGTCAACACACGGAACTGGTGCCGAGTCTGCAGCTGATGGGAATGTGAGTCAACACACGGAACTGGTGCCGAGTCTGCAGCTGATGGGAATGTGAGACGACACACGGAACTGGTGCCGAGTCTGCTGCTGACGGGAATGTGAATCAACACACGGCACTGGTGCCGAGTCTGATGCTGATGGGAAAGTGAGTCAACACACGGCACTGGTGCCGAGTCTGCAGCTGATGGGAATGTGAATCAACACACGGCACTGGTGCCGAGTCTGATGCTGATGGGAAAGTGAGTCAACACACAGTACTGGTGCCGAGTCTGATGCTGATGGGAAAGTGAGTCAACACACGGCACTGGTGCCGAGTCTGCTGCTGACGGGAATGTGAATCAACACACGGCACTGGTGCCGAGTCTGCTGCTGACGGGAATGTGAATCAACACACGGCACTGGTGCCGAGTCTGATGCTGATGGGAAAGTGAGTCAACACACGGCACTGGTGCCGAGTCTGATGCTGATGGGAAAGTGAGTCAACATACGGCACTAGTGCCGACTCTGCAGCTGATGGGAATGTGACTCAACACACGGCACTGGTGCCGACTCTGCAGCTGATGGGAATGTGAGTCAACACACGGCACTGGTGCCGAGTCTGCAGCTGATGGGAATGTAAATCAACACACGGCACTGGTGCCGAGTCTCCTACTGACGGGAATGTGAGTCAACACACGGCACTACTGCTGAGTCTGCAGCTGATGGAGCCAAAACACAGTACTGGTGCCGAGTCTGCAGCTGATGGGAATGAAATAGAGTACTACTAGAAGGGCCTGAACGATTTATCTGAAGGCTGAACTTGCTATAACTGCGAGTGGACCCTCTGATGGAGTGCAAATATTGATTGGTTTGGTGAAACCATGGCCCTCGCTCACGATTCTGATGTCAACACAGTGACACATATACCTCCAGCTGGAACAAAAAATGAGTAATCTGAACTAAATGCAAACCTGATATAATTTTGCTTCAACTACCCCCCCCCCCTTTTCCATCTCTCTCTCTCTCTCTCTCTCTCTCTCACTCTCTCTATCTCTGGCATTCTTCTCGTAAACAATCGCAATGTTTGAATAAATCAAGTAGAATGCGCGTATGTAAAAGAGATTGTGTAGAAAGCTGGACGGTGTGTCAAAGTATGGCTATGTGTACGTTGGTATGTGATAGTGATTACGTGTGAGATATACAAGTAACTGTATTGTGTATATATATATATATATTATATGCCAATAACTAGTAAGGAGAGGGTGTTCCAAAAAAGTAAGAATGTCACTTGGATAATAAACAGCATTGAGAGCAAATAATTGTCATAACTAAGCTAGGGCAATATCAATATAATTATCTTTTCTGGGTAAGAACAAAAGTAATACATGCGAAATATCAATGTAGTGCAGATAGAATATTAATCCGATAACAGACTACAAGGTAGTATGTGGATCGAGGGGGGGGGTGTGGGGAATTTTCAAGAAAGAAAAACAAATGAAAATGTGAGTTTTAAATTTGCTGAAACAGGATAAGTACAAATATGAAATATCAACCTATATAGATACTTGATAATACTTATACTGCAACCATTCTCAATTTTTTGGCACATTAGCAGGATGTAGTGTGGAGAACGGAATTCTTCGGTACAATAAAAGCGCTCATATTGAGATTACTGAAACATGGTGATGTTGTACTACTGAAATTTGGTGATGTTGTACTAATGAAATTTGGTGATGTTGTACTAATGAAATTTGATGTTGTACTACTGAAATTTGGTGATGTTGTACTAATGAAATTTGGTGATGTTGTACTAATGAAATTTGATGTTGTACTACTGAATTTTGGTGATGTTGTACTAATGAAATTTGATGTTATACTACTGAAATTTGGTGATGTTGTACTAATGAAATTTGGTGATGTTGTACTAATGAAATTTGATGTTGTACTACTGAAATTTGGTGATGTTGTACTACTGAAATTTGGTGATGTTGTACTACTGAAATTTGGTGATGTTGTACTAATGAAATTTGGTGATGTTGTACTACTGAAATTTGGTGATGTTGTACTACTGAAATTTGGTGATGTTGTACTACTGAAATTTGGTGATGTTGTACTACTGAAATTTGGTGATGTTGTACTACTGAAATTTGGTGATGTTGTACTACTGAAATTTGGTGATGTTGTACTACTGAAATTTGGTGATGTTGTACTACTGAAATTTGGTGATGTTGTACTACTGAAATTTGGTGATGTTGTACTACTGAAATTTGGTGATGTTGTACTACTGACATTTGGTGATGTTGTACTACTGCAATGTGGTGATGTTGTACTACTGAAATATGTTGTACTACTGAAACTTGGTGATGTACTACTGAAATTTGGTGATGATGTACTACTGCAATTTGGTGATGTTGTACTACTGAAACATGGTGATGTTGTACTACTGAAACATGGTGATGTTGTACTACTGAACATTTTTTTCATTTGCCAATAGAAAATCCAAATCTGGCCTGTTTGCCATTAATAGTATAAGAAATATATACATTAGTTATTGGAAGTGATTGGAGACTCCGTATTACATACGATATTTGCAACTTATGAAATATTAGCTTTGACTGGGCTAATCTACATTAACTGATTTAAATACATCTTTCATTACAACCTTGTGAAAACTAACATTACATACTATTGTTACGCATTCATTAGTTTTACATCGAGTGTTACCCATTCATTAGTTTTACAGACGAGTGTTACCTATTCATTAGTTTTACAGACGAGTGTTACCCATTCATTAGTTTTACAGACGAGTGTTACCCATTCATTAGTTTTACAGACGAGTGTTACCCATTCATTAGTTTTACATACGAGTGTTACCCATTCATTAGTTTTACATACGAGTGTTACCCATTCATTAGTTTTACAGATGAGTGTTACCCATTCATTAGTTTTACAGACGAGAGTTACGCATTCATTAGTTTTACAGACGAGAGTTACGCATTCATTAGTTTTACAGACGAGTGTTACCCATTCATTAGTTTTACAGACGAGTGTTACCCATTCATTAGTTTTACAGACGAGAGTTACGCATTCATTAGTTTTACAGACGAGTGTTACGCATTCATTAGTTTTACATACGAGTGTTACCCATTCATTAGTTTTACAGACGAGTGTTACGCATTCATTAGTTTTACATACGAATGTTACCCATTCATTAGTTTTACAGATGAGTGTTACCCATTCATTAGTTTTACAGACGAGAGTTACGCATTCATTAGTTTTACAGACGAGTGTTACGCATTCATTAGTTTTACAGACGAGTGTTACCCATTCATTAGTTTTACAGACGAGTGTTACGCATTCAGTAGATAGAACATCAAACCAACATTATGCAAGCATTATAAATCAAGAAATATGCTCTTGCAGGTCAATAGTACAAACACCTGTCAGTGGTAAAGCCTCATCGAGGCCAACTCCTTGAAGTGGAGTGGGAGCTTAATCCAGCAAACAGGCTGGAAACTAAGATTGGTTGGGCCATTCCTGATATCGAGCAGGACCACAGTCCTGCCCAAGAAATCACCGGTACTGAAGTCGGAGATACCAGAGATGGTATCACGTAAGACGACTAGATGGCGTGTCTTTACAATAAGATTTGCAGTGTAGACATGTTAAGCTGCGAACGAAAAGAAGAATTAACAAACTTCTGTTATTTGGACGCATATTGAGAAATGATTTCTTGATCAGGACTATAATGTATGGGACAGTTGTGTGGCCTGGGATGGGGAGTCTGGGACACAGGATAGTATGGATTGATAATGTTAATTACTTATCATGATTCAGTTTCTATGTGGTTCATATAAAGGGATGAGAACAGAAATTGGGGATTTAATATCTCAAAAAGGAGCATCTATAAATCATGTGGCTTTGTTCTATGTTTTCTGCTAAACATTGTGGGGTGGGTTAGAATTAGAGTAGAGATGTTATATCGAACCAATTCTTTTTTTTTTATGGATGTGAAGCAGCTGGCGTAAAAAGATCCATCATATCAAACATTAGAGGCAGACAGTCAAGATTTCTAGGGCATGTGCTGGGAAGAACATAGTTTGAACACTTAATAACCCCTGGAAAAATCATGGGGAGAAGAGATAGGGGACGACAAAGAGAAAAGTTGCTAGATAGACTAGCATTGTGGCACGGTAGAAGTTCACCAACCGATTGTATTGACAACACATGAGACCGAGAGTCGTGGAGAAACATGATCGCCTACGACACTCGGCATGGCACTTAATTGATTGATTGTAAGGGGTAGAATTGGTGTACATTTTTGTTTAAAATATTTAAAAAAAACATTTTTTTTTAAAATAAGCCCCCAAAAAATGGAAGGAGGGGGAGGGTGTGTCTAGATTCTTGTTGACAAGATCAATATTTGCCCCAAAGAACTCTTGACATTTTAAGGGCAGCTTCGGAGTGGCACCCCTGCGACACTAAAGGATACTGGGTTTCTCTTCGCCCTTAACGTTATCAATTTTATCATACAACCTTTTATAATCAGACATGAACATACGAGTTTAACAATCTGAGAACTATCGACAAACAACAGAAGTCTGAGAGATATAAACCGTACCAATATGGCCTAGTGTTCTTACAAAGTAAAAGCATAAGTGGAAGAGGAGAGAACAGAGAGTGGACACAGAGGACTGAGAGCAGACTGGACAAAATGAGGGCAGAGAGAGGCCATTTAGTGTGTGTGTGTGTGAGAGAGAGAGAGAGAGAGAGAGAGAGAGAGAGAGAGAAATGTAAGTTGTTTGAAAGTGGGTAAAAATAAAACATGTTTCTGACCAAACACTTTTCTCGCGTAACGTATGGAAACTCGATACGCGGACATCCCTTCTGGATAAGCCTTTCAGAAGATCAATTCCCGTTAACCAAATCGATACCGTGAACAAATATACGCCATCTGTCTTCTACGCCAGTGGTCTCCAAGCTTTTATTTTAGAAATTATATATATACAAAAGATATTATTACACTTTATTGGAACTCTACATTGTGATGTTGTTTTTTTCGTAACTGTAATGAATATTTTGGTAACCACATATTTGACAAGCTATAAACTAAACAGATAGGGTAGTGAAGCTAATACAGTATATGGTTGGGGCATGTATGTCAGCTTGATTCCTTGTCACAAACAATTGTACAATTGAAGCAGAGGGACGTAAGAAAGCATGGGTGGATAACATCACGACGGTACTGGTCAAAATATTTCCACAACCCATCCGCATTGTTTAAGATAGAAATCGCTGGATGATTATGTGTGTTGATGCACTCAATGTAGTACCCCTACGACCCTGAGGGATATGGGTCTATGGATTGATGGTTGGTTGGGAAAATGAACAACGAACAGTTCATGGGTGAACATAATATAGATCCCTTCAAATGCGGATATAAGGAAGAACTGGAAACATTTCATGGAAGTAGAACCACATCAATCATTACTGTACAGAAAGGTTAAAGATACACGAATAATCAAGAACATATTAGGTATTGGGTATGATTATCCTCTTCGCACACCGGGCATGTCTATAGATGCTCAGATTCCCAATCAGTATATCTCTCAGTGTACAACGGCTGATGGTTCCGGTTCGACATTGGTTCTGTGTTATTTTGAAAATCTTTTTAAGATGTTCTCTACGGGTCACACCTATCCTAACTCTCAAATCGCGCATTCTCGATATTGACTCACAAATATATATTAGCAACAAACAGCAGCTATACTAGTGGGAAATTTTGGACCATTTCAGCAGATGAAACAAGGTGTCAGACAGAGATATGTACTTTCAGATGTGTTCTCCGGTACAGGGAAAAGAAATTGCAAACAAGTGATAATATTCCAAGCATATCAGTGGGTGGATATAACATAAATAACTTGAGATATCCAAATGACATTGTTTTGATTCTCAAACGTGAGAAATGTATACAATAACTAATCGATATAGTAGTTTCATAAAGAAAAAACAAAGGCATGTTCTTATATAACAAGAAGTATGAAGTGATGGTTGTTTATAAGAAACAAAATATCCCAGCATGCAAGATCAAAGTGAATGACTCAATACTCAAATAGGTCTACCAATTCCAGTATTTGGGAGCAACGATGACATCAGACGGAAGACGTTCAATAGAGATAAGAAACAGAACAGGGCAGGCAGAAGCAGCATTTCTAAAAATGAAGAACATACTGTGTATGTAATATACTGTGTATGTAATATACTGTGTATGTAATATACTGTGTATGTAACATAATGTGTCTTTATAGTAAAGATGAGAGTTCTTTTCAGAGTTACATAGCATGATTCTAAAACATTGATGCAAATTTTAAACATAAATAATCATGCAACTGGAAAATTGGAGGAAAGAAAGATGTGGTTCTATAGAAGAATGCCGAGAATGTCAAGGAGAGATATGGTTCTATAGAAAATGCCGAGAATGTCATGGAGAGATATGGTTCTATAGAAAATGCCGAGAATGTCATGGAGAGATATGGTTCTATAGAAAATGCCGAGAATGTCATGGAGAGATATGGTTCTATAGAAGAATGCAGAGAATATCATGGAGAGCGGTTGTTTTATAGAAGAATGTCGAGAATGTCATGGTGAGATGTTGTTCTATAGAAGAATGCTGAGGATGCCGTATGGAGCTAAAACAAAATTAAGAGGATGTTATGAAATAGTCAAATGCGAGATGGAGGTTAAAAAATAATATGATAAAAACAGGCAATCTTCACATTTTTACGTAACGTTGTGAGACAATAAGGTCTTGAGAATATAGTTACAACGAGCAAGAAAGAATGCAATATAGATCAAGGGCGACAGCATCAGAAAATATTAGCTAATGTGACATGGTGTGAAAATCGTCAAAAACAATCCTGATAAAAATACTGGAAGTAGAGAGTCCTGAACAATCAACCAATTAAGTCCTAACAGCAGAATCAAAACAAAGCAAAATCATCTTTTTTACGTGATTGTGTTCGGCTATTGTTGTAATTTTCGTTGATCACTTTTTATATACTTTGTGTCGCCCCAGGTTTGGCCTGCCATCGCTGACCAAAGAAATAATCGCAAAACACGACGTAAAAATGATGATTTTGCTGTTATGTCGCATGTAATTGCTGTTATGTCGCATGTAATTGCTGTTATGTCGAATGTAATTGCTGTTATGTCGAATGTAATTGCTGTTATGTCAGTAGTTATATAGGGATGGAACGAGCCGCGAGTGTGCTGGATGTGCCGAGTGTGCCGAGTGTGCCGAGTGTGCAACCGAATGTGCAACCGAATGTGCAACCGAATGTGCAACCGAATGTGCAACCGAATGTGCTCGCACATTCAATATGGTGGTGAAACCTATCAAAACCGGTCGAACCCGGGCGAACCCGCGCGGTGTGTGTGTGTGCCCGGGGCGGGGGCAGACGGTTAGTAGGGCGGCGAGGTCCCCGACCCAGACAACTGGAAAAGGGGTGGGTAGTATATATGTGTTTGTATGCTGGGTGGGTGGTGTTTTCCATGCAAAATTGTGTTGAAAACTATGGCTATGGTGCGCTGTGTGTGTGTGTGTGTGTGTTATATAGTTTCCACTGAACTGCCCTATTTAACTTTGGTTCAACCCGGTTGAAGAAAATACTGCTCTGTTTCATTAAAAAATTTCCACTGTCTTATTTTGTTCTGGTTTAGAAGTAAACGGAAACTACCACGGTGGCTGACCGGTTGAAGGTCGCTCATTCTCAACTAGGTCGGAGATATAACAAAAGGTCAGCTGAACCGTAATTTTCCACTGAGTTACTTAGGGGTGGGCCACTTGATTGATGAAATACTACAGACGCGTACTTTTCCGTGTGAAAATCCTTACAAGATTTCCGCGATAACGACAGGTAGCAACATCTGGTATTAATAACTTTCTCTTCACCCGCGTGCGTGTGAACCACGCCAACGGTGCTCACCATAAACCTGTTATCTGATTGTGGGAATTAATGGTGTACTAGGATTTTAAAATAAGGAATTCAAAACGAATATATTTCAACCGTATATATATATATATATATATATATATATATATATATATATATATATATATATATATATATATATATATATATATATATATATATATATATATATATATATATATATATATATATATTTCGTATGTCTGCGTTTGTTTTAGACCAGAATACAGTTTAAATAATTTTCACTAAGAAATTCCCATACAAGATTCCCCCGAGCTAACACTTTGAGCCGAAATAACACCTGTCCTCCATTAACAAGTGATAAGGAGGTGATTAAATTCCACGAATGCAACGCATCTTATCGGGAAGGGGAGATAACAAATTTGTTTAACACGGGAAAATTTTTGCTCGTTAACACGAAATATGAAGTAGTATAGAGGGTTAAAATTTATGGAATGACCTCTTTTGTGGTGTTGAAAATTATCGTGCTGGGTGATTAATATAACTCATATAAAAAAAATGTTCACAGTGTATTCACACTAGCTTCTATCACATTCTACCATGTTTAATATTTTTTTAGTATGTTCTCACTATGCTCTGCAACTATTTTAAGATTTCCCCGATAACGCCAGGTAACGACAGCTGACACTAATGGATTTTCTTCTTCCGCGTGCGTGTGAACCACGCCAACGGAAATACTCACCATAAAATTTGGTGGAAAAGCTAAGACCTTGACCGTGTCACTCTGAGAGCGCGTTAGTAGTAATTCTGGTTTAACTGGTTGAAACCAGCCGTAGCTGGTTATTTCAGAAAGCCACATAGCTGAAACCAAGAAATTTTTGCTGCGTCAGCCTTCAGCGTGCTATAAATACCGGCGCAGAACTAATGATCTTCACTATTAAAATCATCAGCTTGTTGATAACACAACGACTTTTGCATTCTTCAGTGAACCAGATCGTGGGAAGTTATTCATAGGAAAATGGTGAGTTATATGTGTTAGTGTGGGTTTTCACTATACTCTGTTTATTTATAATTGTGTTTTATTTTATTGTAAGTTATTAATCTTGACCATTAATTAGTAAGAGCACATAGTAACCTTATTACGTATTCCGTCTTTATATCTATATTATGTATATCGATAACTCCTACCGCTATGTGTTATACTCTTGGTTTTAGTGTTATCATTACAGACCGATGTTTTATTTGAAGTTATTTTTACAGTAATAGGGTTTTGTATTATTAATTCAGTGTGTAAATTATCTTAAGTATATCGATAACTCCTACTGCGATGGTATATACTCTATAACTATGTTATGTCTATACCTTATAAATAGTGTATTGGTGTCTGACAAGTTATGTTCTATTCGTTCACAGGCCACTATCGCACCAACAAAACCAACTTGTACTGTTTGCAGCAAGTCCTTTGCACGACTGTTTGTCCTTAAACGTCATATGGCTAGTGCGCATGGGGGCCAACGACACCCATGTACAATGTGTCCCCAAGTCTGCGCGTATTCTTCAGGTCTAGCGCTTCACATTAAGCGTGTGCATTCAAATCCCAAGGTAGTGATGAACACGACACAAAGGCCAACAACAACTCATATTGAACAACAACCAACGGGGTCCACGCCAATAGATGCCACTGTAACAACTCCACCGATTTCTATGATGTCTACAACATCAAACCCACCACTTACAACCGCAAAACGACCAGCTGAACCAGAGGTTGGGGTGGTTAAAAAACTTAAAATGGATGAACTTGCCGGGCTACCAGCTGATATTCAACAACTTTATGAAGAAAATTGGGATACCATAAAAACGCATTCACGAATACTTACAAAGATGGCCCATTATACAATATTTCATTCACCCACAGAACCACACATAAATAACTGGAATGACACATTACTCGCAATTCACAACGCTCAAACTACACGCTACAAGATTAGTTTAACAAAGCATATCATTCTCCGCCACAAGGAGACCCTAGAACCTCGCTTTTTTCATGGTTCTACCAATAATGCGTCTGTATTGGAGAGCCCTGTAATCATAAACAATAGAAGTGACCTGGACCGCTTCATAACTACTATTAATGAGATCGACAATACCAAAGTCGGCCTAAGTGTGCGACCCGACACCAAGTACAAGCTAGAAAATATTTGTGCCACAGAATGTTATCTATATTTTCTTTCTAACCACACACTAGGCTGCTCTTTAGACACACTCCCACCACATATCACAAATAATAAATCTATCTTTACATTGCAAACCAACAAAAACACAGGAACACCTTACCACGACAATCTCTGTTTCTTTCGTTGTTTAGCTCTCCATCACAAACACAACATTAGAGCACTCAGTACACCAACACAGAGTTTATTAAGTGACTGGTACACGTATCAAGACATAGAACCACAGACCAATTTTTCTGGTGTAACACTTGACATCATTCCAAGCTTAGAAGACTGTTACCAGCTCAATATTGACGTATACGAATTTGACGAGTTGAATGTCCTGGTGCCCATAGTACGCAGCGGTAGCACATTTCCTAATATTATGTACCTCCTACAACATAAAGAGCACTTTATGTACATCGATAATATTGACGAAACTAGCCACTCCTTTGGGTGTCCCAAATGTGGGAAAGTCTGGAAAGACAACTTTAAGCTCACCCGCCACGAGAAAACCTGCAAGGGCGGTATCAGCACTGGGGTCTACCCAGGTGGAGTCTACATCCCATACGACACTGTCTTTGAAGAGCTGGCAAAAATTCTACCACTCGAGTTGGTAGATACGGGTTATATCTATCCTTACAGGGCTACATTTGACTTCGAATGCTATTTTGACTCGTCTGATTGTGCTGCAAAGTCAACGAGTAACACGACCTACATAGCAAAACACATCCCCATGTCGTGTTCTGTAGCATCCAATGTCCCTGATAAGAAAGACCCAGTCTGTTTCGTCAGCACAGGAGATCCTCAGAAACTGATCAATAGTGTGCTGAAGTATTTAGTGGAAATCGCTGATGCCGCTGGAAAACTCTTAAAAGAACGTTTTGCCGATCATCTCAAGGTCTTGCGTGATGGTGAGCATTTTTTAGAGTTGTGTAGACTCGAGGGGTATCTCGCGCAACTGCCTGTGATTGGGTTTAATTCGGGGAAGTATGATGTTAATTTGATTAAACCATATTTCGCCCGGTATTTTTTAAAAAACCCCGGCGAAGATGGGGCCTTCGACTTCGCTGTCAAGCGAAATAATAATTTTATGTGCATATCCACGGAAAAATTAAAGTTTTTGGATATTGTCAATTACCTTGCACCAGGTTTTAGTTACAGTAAGTATTTAGCAGCTTACAAGGTAGTCGAACAGAAAGGTTTTTTCTGTTACGAGTATGTAACAGACCTGGCGCAGTTGAAGGAACCCTGTTTACCTCCACACGCGGCCTTCTACTCAAAACTTAAAAATTCCAACATTTCTGTTGAAGAATATGCGTACTGCCAAAAAATCTGGCGGGAACATAACATGACGAAATTGCAGGATTTTCTCGAGTGGTACAACAACAAAGATGTCGCTCCTATGCTGAAGGCCCTATCCAGCCAGGTTAAATTCTATGCGGCGATTGGGATTGATATGTTTAAGGACGCAATCTCTGTTCCGGGTATCACCCTCAGGTACCTTTTCAAAACCCTACCACGTGGTATAGTATTTACGTTATGCGCCAAGTATGAAAAAGACCTACACAACATCATACGTCACAACATCACCGGTGGCCCGTCTATTATTTTCCATCGACACCATGAGATGGATAAAACCAACATCCGCGGTGGTAAGGTGGTTAAGAGCATTAAGGGGTATGACGCCAATGCTCTTTATTTGTGGGCATTAATGCAGAAGATGCCCACAGATTTTACAATCACCCGAACACACGATGATGGTTTTAAACAACACAGGCGAAATCTGTACACCATTCAATGTAGGGAGTGGTTAGCTTGGATGGCTCACACGAGAACCACAGAACTTATCACCCAATTCAACGGTAAGGAACACCGTGTTGGTGATGCTCATATTCCAGTGGATGGTTATTGTACTATGACACGCACGGCCTTTCAGTTTCATGGTTGCATGTTCCACGGGCATCCCAACTGTCCAATCACCAAAGACCATGTCATCAATCCGGTCAACAAAAAACCGCTTGCTGATTTGTATTTGGCTACATGTAGAACCAGTCAAACGATAGCTAACGCGTGTGGTGGTGGTATTGTCGAGTGTTGGGAATGTGAGTGGCAGACATTAAAAAAGACGGAGAAACGTGTCAGAGACTTTCTAGCAACAGCATTTACGAGGCAAAAACCATCCTACGCTAAATACACGAGACCTACACAAACCCAAATTATTGCAGCTGTTGTTGATGGTTCGTGTTTTGGGCTTGTTGAATGTGATATTCATGTCCCAGAGTCTTTGAAAGCGTATTTTTCGGAGATGACACCCATCTTTAAAAATATTGAGGTCAGTCGGGCAGATATTGGCCCACTGATGGAGAAATACGCAAATGATAACAAGCTATTGACCACACCTCGTCGAACACTTATTGGGAGCTATATTGGTAACAAAATCCTGTTGGCCACGCCCTTGCTAAAGTGGTATCTGGCTCATGGTCTAGTGGTTACATACATCTATCAGGTTATAGAGTATGAACCGGTAGCGTGTTTCAGCCAGTTTGGTGATACTGTTACCAGTGCTCGTCGTGAGGGTGATCTCTCCCCAGCCGCTTCTATTACAAGTGATACTATGAAATTACTTGGGAATGCGGCTTATGGAAAAACCCTCACCAATAAAGCTAAACATGCTAAAGTGGTGTATGTGGCCCCTACAGCGACCGACAAGTTGGTCAATAGCCCTTACTTTAGGAAGATGGTCGAGGTTGGTCCTGATTTATACGAGGTTGAGTCACGGTATCAGCACACGAAGTGGGATTTACCCATCCAGATTGGTTTTTTCGTGTACCAATACGCCAAGCTTAGGATGCTTGAGTTTTACTATGACTTCCTCGATAGATTCGTGGACAGGGGTGATTTTGAGGTGACAGAGATGGATACGGACTCTCTCTATTTAGCCCTATCTGCGGACAGTCTACATGACGTCATTAAGCCTAGCATGAGGGCCGAATATCGACGAGTCTACGATCAGTGGTTCCCTAGGGAAACCTGTCAGCCTCATATAGACCTCTTACTCGACCCGCCTAAAGACTGTCCCCGGTGCATCGAGGCTAGGCTATTCGATAAACGAAAGCCAGGTCTATTCAAGCTCGAATATGCTGGTATAGGGATGATCTCACTATGCAGCAAGACATATCACTGCTTTGGGCCCTACGACAAGACATCGACAAAGGGTCTAAGTAAGATCCAAAACAAATTTGACGCAAAGACATTTTCCGACGTCCTGACAACCAGACAAAGTAGTGGGGGTAAAAATCTGGGTTTTAAGACGACAGGGACAGCTGTGTACACTTACGAACAACATAGGGCATCACTTTCATACTTTTACATAAAACGACAGGTACAGTCAGATAATGTCTCAACAACACCTCTTTCTATATAACCTTGCTCAAATTCGTACTTGGTGTCGGTATTTTTATATAATTTCATATTGTATTGATTATGACTTTAGAAATTTGTATGCCCTTTACCTAATTTCATGCTCTTTTTAAATGTTTACGGTCATTTCATAATTGTAAGATTTTTATGAAATTGTACCTTTTTTATTTGATAATTTTATGGTGTATAAATGATACATACTTAAAGTGTTTTATGAAAATCCATATCCATTGTTTATAATTGTATAACTTAGTACGTCCCAAAATATATAAAAGTATGTAAATAAAAGTATTTCTTATGTTTAACCCTTTTTTGTTTGTTTTATATTTGTGTGTTTTAAATGTATATGTCTCCCGAGTCTAACACCCACCACTTAATGGGTTCTTGTCTGTTTTCTGACCCAAAAACCACGCTTCCCATCCTGCCCTGTATCAGACCACTGGTGTAAACGGCATCTGGTCAAGTGGATCTGGTTTTATCTGAATTTCTTGACCTACGGATAACTTCTGGTGTTTAGCTGCTTTTCTTGTCCTGTGGCTAATGTATAAGTTCTTGACCTGGGGATAACCTTGGCCCTCTTGTTTGAGAGATGCTTCTTTGTAACAAGTTAATGAAACACACAGTACAGACAGCACGGTAAACGAGAATTTGAAAATACTTGACAACAAATTGTTTCAGAGATATAAAAAAATATTTATTTATGAATCGTGTACATTTTTCAAAATAAATAATAAAAAAGAATGTTCACTGTATAATTCACTGTTGATAAAGCGGTACCAAAACAGGTTGTGTTCTTTGTCTCTTGGCTGGTTTGGGTTTGTTGGAATTTTTCTTGTCTGTGGCTGATACCGATGGTTCAGGTACATAGACAGGTTCGTAGTCGGGTGTGAGATACATCTCTAGGTTACCACAACCATATGGGAATGAATCGTCATAGGTGTTTGAAACTGGAGCCGATGAATCAATGTACGTGTTTGAAACTGCAACTGTTGAATCGTCATATGTATTTGTAACTGGAGCATTTGAAGGTTGCTTTGTAGGAAAAACACTGGAAATTCTATCAAATTCATTCAGAATAACATCACGTAGTTCTACTAGATCAACGAAATCTTGTCGACTCATCGTGATACCTGTTTTGGTAGGATACTTTATGTGTGTATTACCATAGTATCTGCGAATCTGAATAAGAGGTTTCTTGAAGGATGATACAGCCACTGCATTAACACCATCACCTAATGGTTTAATCATATCGTTGGTTCTTGAAAAGTATGTAACTGGTGAAGCCATCTTCTTGATACAACAGGACTTGGAAATATCACTTCTAGACTGGTAGTGCGTTGTGAGGTTTATATCAGGTGAACTTCTTATTTATACACACAGCGGCGGCCGGAGCACCCCACGCGCGCGCGGCGGCCGGGCTCCCGATTGGTCGCGTCTGTGCCATGCCTCATGGATGACCCCACGCCAGTATGACGTTTCTAGGCCATAGGTGCTGGCAGATTTGATTAATGACTCATGGCGTGGGTACGCTGTGGTATCTAGGTCACAGATGTTGTACTCGTGACTTTTGTTTGAACTGGTTCCAGACTAGGGCGTATACAAGCTTATCATTTTTCCACTGTTTGACCGTGAAAGGTCGCAACACACATGCCATGGACGCACCGCGTGCTTTTAACATTAAGAAATACACAACGTATAAGCCGCAAGTAGAACTCAACAAATCTTGTAGTACTCTCGGGTTGTAAACATAAGGTCTATTTGAATTTCTTTCTAGAAATTTGATAATCTCTGAATGTCTGGGTGGCAGGCCAAACGAATCAAAATATGTAAATGTTCCAACACCATCGTAATAAATTGCCACCCAATGGGATCCCGGTCTATAACTGGGGTCTGTATTGACAACAAAAGCAGCTGTCAGAGTTGGGTCAATGTATCTCGGTAACTTATCCACTGGTACGACTCGTACTAAACCGAGGCGCCGAATCCAGATATCCTGTATTAATAGCTCGTAGATCTGGTTAGTGTTCATTCTCTCAAGCTAAAAAGTCTGTAAGAATTGATCTGGTCTTGGATACCTCCAAAACACTGTCAACTTCAAAGTAAATTAAAACTTGAATAGCCGATGCGGTCACGGTGGCGAATTTCAGTTCAATGGCCAGTGGCCCAGTCTTGGCCATCTCAAATTGATCACCATCAAGCAAGCTAGGGGTCAGATCAAAAGCGTAGAGATTATAACCATGCTTAAAACCTCTAACGTCAATACCGTTTCCAGCATCTTTACCAACAAAACCTAGGGCTGTTAGACTACCAAAGAACGCTCTGATGTACTGATCATTGGCGTAATTAATAGTCAGTGGTTTACCACTCACATTTCTACCATCTACCAACAGGTTTAAATACGTCAGATCAAAATGATGAAAATTGAATGGATTTTTCTTAAGATTACCGTTAAAGGCACCAGCATCAACCAAACCAATAACGACTCTTGTGGGTGTCTGTGATAAAAATAAATTATCTTGAACGTGTGATAGCATCCCATTAGGGATGGAAAATGTTTTCAAACCAACCCGTTTTATCGGGTACTTGGCATTACCTCGCATTAAGGCTTTCTCGTGGGCTAGTGAGATGGCTGGATTCAGTTTGACTTTTCTAAGTACTAGCGCTGCATGGGTGATAACACTTTTGTAACCAACGGCCCCATCTGTAGCCATCAGGTTGAAGACATCTTTAGATGGTGTTAGCTTGATCTTTACATCCACACCATTCAACATATATCTGTCTTGGGCGAAAATATCAGCGTGTAATTTACCCATCATATCCATTTCTTCACTCGCCGTTGCCAGTTGGCGGCGAATTTTAAAGCCGTTATTCGTATCCCCCTGCGTATCTTCATGGGCTTTTGGTGTATCTCTGTAGTAGAGGGCGGCACACAAATGACCCTTTTTAGCATCATCACCATAATTCAAAGTAGCTTCAATATAAGCTCGGTAAGGGTACGTGTTTTCGCTAGCTGTGATAAGAGTATCGTTCAATGAAACGTCGACTTGAGAAAATAAACTGTGCATGTAATAATTCACAGGACCAACTTCAGTATTGGGTGGTAAACTATCACCGTTAGGTAGTGTCACTTTGGTTCTTACGTGTAAAAAGGTGTTGAAAAGATCCAAGTAATCCTCACTATTACCCAAAATAACAAACTCGATGGGTGCCCCTGGCGCTAAAGCAGCCAGGGGATGAATTTCCACGTATTGACCCTCGTCAACAGCTGTTTGGGTTGGTGGTACACTAAACAAATCAAGTCCAGAATGAAGACATTCACACGAGTTGGGGTGAATGAGAGCCATTACGCGAATATGTCTCGGGTCTTGTTCTGCTTGGAATGAGCTCGGTGTCGTTTAGCGGCTGGTTTTATTCTTTTCCGGCAGGGTGCACCCGGTGGTGTTGGTCGTTTTCGATGTCTAATACCACGACCCGATTGGGTAACGTGGTCGACAGCACCAGCCAATAGGCGCTGGCCAGCTTCTTTGGCTCTATCTCGCATAGAATCGCGAATATTCACACCACCTAAAGCATCCTGGGCCACTTGTAAACCAGAAGTGACACCTTCTCTAAGTAGAGCTTTACCACCTGTTTTTAACCAGGGTAGTACCATTCTACCCAGACCGCTAAAGAAACTACCTAGCCCGTGTCCTTTTTGATGTCTACCACCGACAAATACGGGTAGCCCATTCCCAGCTTGGTTACAGAAAAATTCCTCATATAGCTTAGGATTTCTGTGGATTGTTGCGTGTCTAACCATTGTTTACTCCAAGTCAAACCGTTTGCGAGAACGAAAATGAAGTGTCACCGTTGACGTCCCAGCTGTAAATGCGATCTTCTTGCCTTGGTCTGTGGTTAAAAGGATTTCAACGGTATCAAACGAGAAGCGACTCAGAGGTGCATAATGGGGTTTATCATAGATTCGAAACACTGACGTAGCTGTCTTGTCCAATATGGGTACAGAGCGTAATAGTGGGACCATCGCATCACCCACTGAACGCGCAGATACAATGTCTGAATACACGTAGACATTTTTCATATCGCGATCCATATCGACCATATCTTGACTGGTTCGATCTGCGTCGTCATAGGTCAGACGTGTTTTTGGTAGTGCTAAAATGTTTTTCAGCGTCTCACTCAGTGCAAGTTCAGTACCTTCATCGAGAATCTTAATTGTGGATCTCTTTGAAGCTTTATTGTAATAAATTTTCGCAATACGACCAGCATTGGTCAGCTTAGAATTGAGTTCGTAGATAAAACCCTCTGGTGAGTCGTATAGACCGGCCGGCATAGTTATTACACCGTTCAGGTTATTAGATGGTGGGTGGACATATGTCAACCACACCTCACCATCAAGAACGTTGAAATATGTGTTTGGAAATTGAATTTCAGCTAGACCCACCTCATATTGGGAATTCATCTCTATAGTTTGTGGAAGTTTGACAAAATAATGGCTCGGGTTATTGTCCGGAAAAATGTTCATTGAAGAATTGCTCGGTAAGGTAACGTAGAAACTCATCCTAGCTTTGGGTTTGGTAGCATGTAGCCCAAACAACTACTCAGTAAGGCGATCCAGATCTTGGCGCCAGGTGCATCGAGGTCGACTCGAGACAGATTAAATAATGAAACACCAATCACCACATATATAATAATCATTTGACAAAGGAAAACAATTTCTAAACGTGGGACCAGTTTACCGAATAAGACCCAGAGTGATGTTCGTACCCCTGTTCTTTCTTCTTCTGGCCGTAATACTGTTTCAACTTGATCAATTTCCATTAGTATCTTGTAATGTCTGTGGCCGACACCCACGAATTGAATGAAGAATTATAGCCGAACCACTTGACTAAATACTGTTTCCGATGTCCATCCCCACGTTCTTCTAGGACTGTTTCGATACGAAACGTTGTTTTGTCACCCACTTTTTGAAGTTCTTCTTTGTAAAAGGAACCTTGCACTTCTTCACCCGCATCATCTTTGATCGTATAAGTTATAGGTGTTGTCGGTTGTATCTGACTGACGGTAAACAGTTCTTCTGTCCACGCCGGTGTATATCCTTTTTTAAAATTGTGTCTGCCTAGCCCGAGTCTCACCCTATCACCAACATTGAAATATACTTTTGTGTCTGTTGGTCGTTCTCCATATAACGTATTCCACACTTGGGCTTGATTACCCGTATTAACTTCTACAGGCGCCATCCGAATACTCCTATGAAATGAATAATTATAATTTCGAAGCAAGGCGTTTATCACATCTACATAACGAGGTTTATTGCTTTTAGTGAAATATCGCCACATTTTCTCCTTCAATGTACGATTGAAACGTTCGACAACAGCGGCTTTGACATCTTCATTTTCAGTTGTGAAGAAATGAACACCGTTGTCTTTAAGAAACTTGAGAAATGTTTTATTGGTAAATTCCGAACCCTTGTCGGTTTGAAAATGTATTGGTTTTCTTTGTTCTAAAATACTACTCACAGCTTCGACTAAAGCTTTTCCAGTTTTGTTCTTGATCGGAACAGCCCAAGCGAATTTACTAAACACATCTATACACGTCACCAAATATGAATATCCATCGTTGTATTTTCTTAACTTTGTAAGATCAATTAAATCAGCTTGAAACTGTTGGTCTATACCACCTGTTATGGTTACACGTCTTTTAAAGCGACGCCGAATAGGTTTATGTAAAGTGTAAGTATCCTGATGCCTTAGCCAGTCTTTGACTTGTTTTGTTTCAAGTTTGGTGGTACGTTGTAAACCACTAACACCACCATACGCTCCAGCTTTCTTAGGATTGTAGTAATGGCGCGACAACATTTTGTCTACCATGATTCCCAAATTGGTGTTTTGGTAGGCGTAGGAATTTTACTTTTCCTTTTCTTCCTGAGCGAACGTTTAGGTGGGTCGGGCGTCACTTCAACCTTGTCTGGAATTTTCTCAGCTGCTTCTTCGGTTTTATGTGGTGGTTCGATAGGGACCGGCAGAGTTGGTTTGTTATGTGCTGGTTCTACAGGTACCAACGAAGGTGGCTTGAAGTCTAATAAACCCAACGGTCTGTTTTTGTACTGGTCAAGGCGAATCAAATACTGTTGTAATGTTTGCTGGTAAAGTCTAGCTTTATCAGCGTTAGATAAATCAGAACGATCTAAAACATCACGCATCTGTTGATCCAGATCACGCATGTTATCCGTTAAACTATCAGGTGGTGTGTACGTAGATTTTTGTTGTAAAGTTTCTAGTACCCGTGGATCGATCAGCAACATTTTCTTGGCCATTATACACCCAAGAGACTACCCAACACACTCAGGACAGGTTTCAGTAACGCGCCTATGAAACCCCCTTGTTGAAGAATATGTTTCCTTCTTTTCACGGTAGTCTTTTTGCGAGTGAGCAGTCTGAGATTAGTCTTGTGTCGTTGCAGTCGGGTCTTCTGATGCTTGGTAAGTCGAACATGCCCTTTTAAGATATTGTGGGAACATTCACACAGGGTGCGTATGAGAGCCGGTGATGCTGTTTTTATTATACTCTTCACGACAGCTGGTTTTGCACGGCACAGGGTTTTTAACATTGGGCCGTGACGTCTCAAAGTGTCAGTCATTTTTATTTTGGAACGTATACGACTTGGTTTTCTCCAGGAAATATATGACTCCGCAATCTCAAATGATCCGGTGTTGCCTGTCTGAGATCTATCAACAAATAACCATGTGGGGCCGCTGTTGCGTCTTTAAAACTATCTTGCACATAACTATTCTGACCGGGGTACATTTGCTTGGCCAAATGTATAATCTGCGAGCCGTCACGTGGGTTCTTGAAAAGCACAATATAGTGTGAGTTGAGGCTAATTGTTCTGTGTTCTTTGTTTTTACCAAACAAATTCTGCACAATATACAACACGCTCAGACTCCGATGATGACTTCCTTTAGTGAATAATTTAGTAACTCGAGCATCTGTTTCACTCATCAAATCATCAATAACCAACAGTCTTGGTTTATCACCAGTCCATTGCTCCACGTCTGGTAGACCTTCAATAAATTTAACACCAGGCATGGTCTCATACACAGCCTGCCACGCGCCATAACACCAGATAATTTCCTCTGGTATTGGATCCACCATCTCGTGCACATATTTTAAGAAATTTTGCACAAAAACAGTTTTTCCACACCCAGTCGGACCAGCAATCATAGCTGTAAAAGGATGTTTCCACCTTGTATCCATTTATGTTAATGAGCATTTTTGTCGTATGTTACATATATTTATATAACACACACACACACAGCGCACCATAGCCATAGTTTTCAACACAATTTTGCATGGAAAACACCACCCACCCAGCATACAAACACATATATACTACCCACCCCTTTTCCAGTTGTCTGGGTCGGGGACCTCGCCGCCCTACTAACCGTCTGCCCCCGCCCCGGGCACACACACACACCGCGCGGGTTCGCCCGGGTTCGACCGGTTTTGATAGGTTTCACCACCATATTGAATGTGCGAGCACATTCGGTTGCACATTCGGTTGCACATTCGGTTGCACATTCGGTTGCACATTCGGTTGCACACTCGGCACACTCGGCACACTCGGCACATCCAGCACACTCGCGGCTCGTTCCATCCCTATATAACTACTTATGTCGAATGTAATTGTTATGTCGAATGTAATTGCTGTTATGTCGAATGTAATTGTTATGTCGAATGTAATTGCTGTTATGTCGAATGTAATTGCTGTTATGTCGAATGTAATTGCTGTTATGTCGAATGTAATTGCTGTTATGTCGAATGTAATTGCTGTTATGTCGCATGTAATTCTGTTATGTCGCATGTAATTATATCATGATTGATCATGCAGAGAGTCATGTGGAGCCATAACATGCTGCGCCAGTCAGCCCGGCATCAGTTGATGATGATGACATAGGAAGGTTGGTTTACATCGCGCAAGTGAAAACATACGTGTTGGAATTACATAGTAGGAGTTGCGTAGATTAGAGTAGGTTTGATAACACCAGTAAATTAGAACGTGTGAAGATTGCAGACAATTTGTTAGTCCCAGGTACCCTTACGTCACAGGAAAGTTATGTCCCTGATAATCCAGCCCCTGCCTGTATGAGTGAAGAATTTTTTTTTCAAATACTGTGGGGGTAAATTTCTTTTTAAAGGTACATTATTAATATCAACGCTGATATATTTGGGAACCTCTGATATAAAATAAGATTTACATATATCACGCACTAATCGACTATACGTGTCGTGACCTTCGCAACCACTACAAGTGTTCTTATATAGATCTAGTCCTGGCTGATAAATGTATATACTTCAATAAAGACTCAAGTGTCTTGACATGAAATGCATGTTGACACCAACATAAACATCTCAGTACTTGACATTCTTGTCCGAAACAAACGTGAATGTTACAAGTAGGTTGAAACAGAAGGTGCAACAAACTGCAAAGTCAGTACTAAAAAAAATATGCAACGCCGGTACTTAAAAAACTACAATTTTTCTTATAAAATGTAGCGTTGCAAAATAATGCACTACAGTTACTGAAAAACTGTAATGCCGGTACTAAAAACTGTAACTCCGGTACTAAAATTATAATGTCGGTACTAAAGAAGACTATAATGCCGGTACTAAAAACTGCAACGCTGGTAGTAAAATTGTAATGTCGGTACTAAAGAAGACTGTAACGCCGGTACTGAAAAATTGTAACGCCAGTACTGAAAAATTGTAACACCGGTACTGAAAAATTGTCACGCCTGTACTGAAAAAGTGTAACGCCGGTACTTAAAAATTGTAACGCCGGTACTAAAATTATAATGTCGATACTAAAGAAGACTATAATGCCGGTACTAAAAACTGTAACGCTGGTAGTAAAATTGTAATGTCGGTACTAAAAACTGTAACGCTGGTAGTAAAATTGTAATGTCGGTACTAAAAACTGTAACGCTGGTAGTAAAATTGTAATGTCGATACTAAAGAAGACTGTAACGCCGGTACTAAAAACTGTAATGCCAGTATTGAAATGAAAAAATATGTAACAGGTATTGAAAAATTGTTACGCCGATTTTAAATACTGTAACGCCGGTCCTACAAAATTGTAATGTCGGTACTAAAAAATGCAACGACGGAATTTAAAATCAGTTCCGGTACTCAATAATGAACAGCACATACTAAAATCAACTGCTCATGTATTAAATAATAAACAGCTGTATTAAATAATAAACAGCGGTATTAAATAATAAATAGTCTGTACAAAACTAACTGTGCCGTCACTACTAAGAAACTTCAACGTTAATACCAAACAAAATGTGTCGGTACTAAGAAAACAAACTGTAATGCCCGTATTACAATATTATATTACCGTATTGCAATAGGTACTGTACGGACAATGATGGTCATCTTTGTTGCATTCATAGGCGCCATTGATACACTCAGCATCGTTGTCAAGGGAACTTTTTCACTGCGCTCGGACCTCGTCTTAGTTCTGGCATGTTGAATTCAAATATAAACATTGTTTTTTGTGTGTGTATTTCCTAAGCTACGATCATCAGCACTGCACGTCCAACCAAAATCATTCGACCTCTGATATATACGACTATATCAACAGCAATATACTTACACATCAGCACCGGTAAGGTTACACGCGGATGAGTTTCATTTTGTCACGGTTCTTGTTAACATTACTTTTTTGTAAAATTATACACAAATTATAGTATTTGCATAGGTAACTACGTTTCAGTATAATCTTTATATATATATATTATATATATATATATATATTTTATATATATATATATATATATATATATATATATATATATATATATATATATATATATATATATATATATATATATATATATATATATATATATATATATATATATATATACAGCAACTACCAACTATTGTTTTAGATAACTCCATGTTTATTGTGTGTCTCTATTAGGACTACGTGATTGTCGCACATAATTGTGGGTTTTTTTTCTTTTCTTAATCTTAACACGTTATTCCAAAACAAATTTGAAGCTATCTGCCTTTGTCAAATCAAAAGATAAGGTCGACTTATATTTGTACAAACAGTGGGGAAATAGGGCAAAGAAGAGTTAGTGACATAAAAAAGAAGATTGGACTGCTGATAGAAAGAGAATAGAGTTCAAGTGCTAAGTGACAAAGTGGGAACAGATGAATTAACAGAAAGACTAGAGCCAGGGTCCAACTCTCTGTTGAGTTCTTCCCCTTAAGGAACCAGGCTCACGGATGAGAAACGGTTCAGTACCCAATGGGCACAGGCACAGCACGTCCAATTACACGAGACAAGTTCATAGACAGTGGAACACCTCGTTTGAGTCAGACGAGCGCAAAAATCGTCTGGGCGAAGAGGCTCCATTACGCGTGCCTGGAGACAGATATAGAGGCTGTCACAGGCTAAGGGTAGCCCACCCGAATTGTCAAGGCATGCCGAAATCGGATGTGCTAGGCCTACAAGGCGCATAACGGTGGCACAACGTAATCACGCTCCCGGCGGAAATCGCACGGATATCCGTGATGGTTACAATGGAGTGAACGAAAAACAAACAACAAACAGAAAGACTATAAACAGAGAAAGCTTTACAGAAAGTGGAGATTGAGGAATGAATGACGAGGCATACAAAGAATCGATAAATGCAGTTTATTTCCTTGCAGAGATACAGATCTACAGTCTATTTTCTAGGCTGCATCAGAGATCTTAGTATATAGTCTTTGTTTTTAAGAGTTTCGTTCTGTTACCTATTTCTTATGTAACAACAGCAGCTTCCTGTATGTCTTATTGCCGTAGAATTAATCACAGGAATTGCAGAGCAAGGGGTTTGGCCACATTATGAGAATGCATTACGACAAGTTGCACATACAGGTATATAACCAAATGAGATCAGGGTATAAAGCCAGAGGAAGAACACGGAAAAGATGGATAGAAAACGTCAGGGACATCCTGAAAAACACGGTCACAGCACAGCCGAGGCCACACATCTGGCGCTAGAACGCAAGCTCGAGCTCCAATCGCCCTTACGCTTAACGACGAGAGCGGATAACAAACCACCTGGGGAAAGACAATAGACAATTACAGAGCTGATTTTATGTTGTAATACGCGCGCGCACCAAAGAATTATAAAAACACGTACATGTTACTTAAATACAAGCGACACAATAAATGCCAAAGACAAGAAAGAAAATGTCTTTGATGAAGCCAATCTCAATATTATTCACCAAATTAGCAGCTTGGCTTTATGAGTGCTGAAAGTTTCCTTATTCTTCCTTCTTTTCGCTTTATACCACTGTATGCCTAGCAGCATACCTAGCTTTATACCACTTTATGCCTAGCAGCATACCTAGCTTTATACCACTTTATGCCTAGCAGCATACCACTTTATGCCTAGCAGCATACCTAGCTTTATACCACTGTATGCCTAGCAGCATACCTAGCTTTATACCACTTTATGCCTAGCAGCATACCTAGCTTTATACTCCTCTATACTAAGATTTGAATGCGGGTCGTGGTCAAAAAATAAGCAGGAACGTTGGGAATTAGAGACAATAGAGATGTGGTTCTACAGAAGAATGCTGAGAATACCATGGACTACCAGACAAACTAATGTGGAGGTGTTGAAAGAGTCAAATGCGAGACGGACCATAATCAATAATATAAGAAAAATACAATCTACATTTCTTGGCCACATTATGGAGACAAGGAAGTTTGTAGAGAACATAGTCACAACAGTCAAGATTGAAGGCAACAGAGACAGAGGGCGAAAGCGTTATAAAATATTAGACAGTTTAACAAGCTGGCACGGCAATGAAACAACAACGATCCTGATACATAATACTGGAGATAGAGAGCTGTGGAGAGCCATGATCGTCTACGTAAGACATGGCACCTGATGATGATGCCTAGCAGCGTAAGATGTAGAAGAGTTATCTGGAGACGGCCTTTTTATGTGCTTCACATATAGTATATTTTTTCGTTGACTATCTGTAACTCATCTTGTGCATGGTCTGCCCCTGACTTTGTATCCACCGTGTCTGTATATGTATATATATATATATCAACTCTTCAGTTTCCTAACGACCTTCTCAATATACTATTATTCATCACACATATAACAATGATGCATCTTGGCTTTATGAGTTGCCAAACTTTCTGGACACTGTCAGGGCCGTTTATGACAGACAGACAGAGACAGGCAGACAGAGACAGACAGACGGATAGATAATAGACAGACAGACAGACAGACAGACAGACAGACAGACAGACAGACAGACAGACAGACAGACAGACAGACAGACAGACAGACAGACAGACAGACAGACAGACAGACAGACAGACAGACAGACAGACAGACAGACAGACAGACAGACAGACAGACAGACAGACAGACAGACAGACAGACAGACAGACAGACAGACAGACAGACAGACAGACAGACAGACAGACAGACAGACAGACAGACAGACAGACAGACAGACAGACAGACAGACAGACAGACAGACAGACAGACAGACAGACAGACAGACAGACAGACAGACAGACAGACAGACAGACAGACAGACAGACAGACAGACAGACAGACAGACAGACAGACAGACAGACAGACAGACAGACAGACCGACCGACCGACCGACCGACCGACCGACCGACCGACCGACAGACAGACAGACAGACAGACAGACAGACAGACAGACAGACAGACAGACAGACAGACAGACAGACAGACAGACAGACAGACAGACAGACAGACAGACAGACAGACAGACAGACAGACAGACAGACAGACAGACAGACAGACAGATAGATAGATAGATAGATAGATAGATAGATAGATAGATAGATAGATAGATAGATAGATAGATAGATAGAGATTATCAAAGGATACACATTTATAAAATTTATGAGAAATATGTATTTCTCATACATTTTTCACAAGAATAAAATATATTAGTCATGAAGGTACCACTGACAGTGTCCTGTTTTCATTCATTAACGTGAGTGCTTCATGAGGCAGTAAGTAAAGTTACCCATAGCATTTATTAATGCCGTACGGGTGTGAGATGTCAGCGATCTCACATTTAAGTGGCTCTGCTATGAGTGCGGTAGCCATCTCCTCTCTCTCTCTCTGAAATTAGTGTCATGTTATAAATCATCAACGTGAATATTTCATGAGATAGTTCATGTTTTCAATTATCAACGTGAATATTTCATGAGATAGTTCATGTTTTCAATTATCAACGTGAATATTTCATGAGATAGTTCATGTTTTCAATTATCAACGTGAATGCGTCATTCCGCCAAAGACGGATGTGTCGGGCCATTGGCGCAAATAAAACGGCGACACAACGCATTTCCATTCTCTGGACTGGATCCTGCTGGAGATCTAGTAGTACTGCTACAGGAGAGATCCAGCAGGAGTTTGAGAATGAACGCTGAAGAAGAAGAATGCTTCATGAGACAAGTGTGCTGTTTCCAATGATCAACGTGTTAATCTGTTAAATGTGATTCTATAGCCAAAATGTAGGTTAACCACCTGACTACTTAACGTTTTTCTACGAATACGATCTTTACATTCCTCATAAAAAAAAAGGAATTACGCACAAAAATTAGCGAATAACATTATTTTACGTAACACGCCCCCAACACCTTTAACTGAGAATATGTCTACACACCTGAAGAGTATACGCGACTGACAAAAAGATGCACTCCATCGGGGCTATATCATTATAGTCAACACAGCACAGCTGAAAATGGGCAATAAACTGAGAGAAAATGATATGGCAAACGTGGAAGTAATCTGTTGTTGACACGTCTAGTTGACGCCACACACACAAACAGATTTAACTGCCAGTACAGTCGGCATGTAAGCGTGCTGTACTTAGCAAAACTGCACGAAAGACATATCGACTAAATATATGACAAATAAAGAAGGTCATATTCACCATCTATGCAACACTATTTAAAATATAAGTAGCCTATAAGTTGAAATGTTTATTATCCTATGCCTTTTCTTATCAGCTCATCAAGATGGCGAACATGACGCCAGTTAGACACTATCTACGAATATAAAACACATCATCTTTGAAACTTGTAAACGGTTAACATCAGCAATATACGGCTCTAGATCTATAGAACTTCAGAAACAACATCATCAAACAACAGTCTATCTACTAACTGACACGGAATCGAACACAAATCCTTCCAAGCGACTGTTTGTCTTGTTACAAGATATACTAATATTTTGTAAAAGGCAAGTAGACAACTTAGAACATTGGTCAGACGCGTAGCGAACTATAGTCATCCTCTGTTTTGACTGTCATTTCCAATCTTCTAGATTCCTCTTGTCACTGTTTTCGAATGAAGTCTGACAAGGGAATGTGGTCGACGGTTTACACAAATCTTTCTTACTGAAATCCACATCCTCATTTCACGTAATTTTCACATTCATGGCACATAGGGGATTATGAAAAAATAGAGCAACATGGCACATTTGGGGATTCTGAAAAAATAGAGCTACATGGCACATTTCGGGATTCTGAAAAAATAGAGCTACATGGCACATTGGGGGATTCTGAAAATAATAGAGCTACATGGCGCTCTGCAATTTTTTTTTAAAGTGTATATTGTGACAGCTACAGTAGAAATCCGATTATCTCAATTAATTGGGATCGGGTCGATTTGGATACTCGAACATTCGGATAATTGGATATAACTCAGGAATGAAGCGAAACAGTGTACATACATACAATCGTACATTGACATGAACGTATGTGATTGATAAAAGTTCTGTAATATGTAAGCAAGTATGTATTGCAAATAAACTACATAGTACCGGCACTTGCGCACTGCCCCGGGACCTTTCTACCGCGTCCGCTAATGCTCTCGCTCTAAAATTATTTCAACCAAATTCGATTCAGATAATTGGAGATTCGGTTAATTGGGATTCGGATATCTATTATATATGTGCTCGTAAGAAAAAGTTGAAATATATGTTGACTCATTCTAAAAACCTTTCAATGATTTAACTTCATTAACAGGCATCATCAATAAGAGAGTGGAATGAGTTGTCAAATATACTATTATTATTATTACTACTGCGGTATATACTAGAAACAGGACACGTTTTAATATGGTCACTGCATGGTGTTGACAGGAGCCTTGAACAATACTGACATGAATGCTATTAGATACAGCTTCACACAATCAATGGCATTTTAAGCACACATTAACCATTAGCGAGCAATTATATTTCAACTGGTATCATCAGCGTTCCGAAATGCCTCGACTGTAAATTGAAAGGAAGTCTGGAGTTATGGAAACTACCTCATCTTGTTGGAGCTACCGTAAAAGTGTTCTATGATATACATTATGACACGTTGTTACATAGACACCTGTGGTGGGCAGGAGTATAGACAACATGGACACATGTGGTGGGCAGGAGTATAGACAAGTATGGTATCTTGAAAGCAACACGAGATAGCTTACTGGAGGATTATACTGCAGTGGACCGAATCAATAGTACACAGACTGCTGGAATGTTTGATCAAGCGTGGAACGGTTGAGAGGGAAATGAATTAGCAGCAAGAATAACCACCGGGTGACGGAAAAAAATAAGCATACATACTCTTCATCTGCTGCAAGAAACATGGACTATGGTTCTAAACAGTACCGGTAACGTGAATTCTGAAATATTTGAATAAACTTTCAGAAAAAATGAAATGTCATGAAATACTGAACGAACTATTAAAAACAAAAAAGCTCAAAAGACGAACAGAACTGACTTTATTGTACTTGGATTTTCCAACAAGTATACCCGTCCATATTCAAAAAGTAGCACGCTATGTTAAACGTGGTACTCTTAACTCAGCAGTATTAATCGATAATCGCCAGGAATCTCCGAAAAAATGCACTTGTAATCAAATCGTCCGGACCCCGCGAAATATCAAGCACAACCGAGACCATCGACAGCTATAGAAGACATGATCGCTAAATTAAGTTGGACCCAATTTTCGTTAAGTGTTTTCATTATTGTTTTGACTTTCAGTTGGGTAATATTTATATAAATGGATCGCCTTGGCTAATTTTAGCATGCGATTCCATGAGTAACCAACTGAAAGCCAAACATTAATAAAAAAAAACACATAACGAATGGGGGTCCAACTTAATTTATCGAAGAGGTCTTCTATAAAACCGATTGGACGCAACAGAAACGACGTGGCCGCTATGACACGGAGATCCCCATGAACAACGAACTAATATGTAGTAGTCGCGTTTCTAGTTAACAGCTGATGTTTGGTGAGCTCAATAACGGAAACGACTGGCCGTTGTATAGAATAAACGCTTCAATGACTCTAGCAACTGTCTCTGAGGAGATTCAACATTGATGCCACATTCTGATATTGTCCTTCAGAATCACACAGTGTAGCGCCGAAACACCAGCAAAATTGCTTGCGTCACCGAGAAGCATCAAATGTCACATGCATAGAGAAAAGGTTCTGTCCGATATGACAGAACAAAAAACATCTAATCCTGATCATATGCGTGTGATGTGTAGCAGGAAATTTTATGTCAGAATTTGACTTTTTCATTATCTCTGCACACACCAGAGAACAACACACGTCTGAAACTGTTGTCATCATCGCCTCCTATGGAAGGCTATTACTATCCAGTAATCATCATCAATTGACGTCTCCGCAACGAAGGTTGGCTGCAACAGATCTCCAACATCACCTGTCTCTTATTTTAGTAGTACACTCTGCTAGACTGTAACCTGTCCATCTTGTGATGTTACTCTCCCAATTGTATTTCTGTCTTCCTCTTACTCGCTTCCCTTCGACTTTACTCTCAAGTAAGTTCTTCAACAAGGTGGCATGTCTTTTAATATAACCAATAATATTGCTGACATACAGAGAATATTTCGGACAGAAAGCACACAAAAGATACATACAAAACACGGAGAAACAATGACAAAGAAACATTCAGTAGATCATTACACATAACAAGAAACAATTATTTACGTATTTCAAAATTGTGAATAGCACTCATACCCGCAATTTTTGTTAAAACTGCAATCGAAATATTAGAGATCGTTATCGTGCAAATTTTTTCTGAACTTTAACAGACTTAATGATGGCTTTGCTGAAGATATGTACTTAGTTGCGCGGAAAATGCGGCTTATCTATAACCCGAGCAAAGATCTGGCATGAAAATCATCAGATAATTATATGAAACTAAGTATTTTCCATAGTAAAACGTCTACATAAATGTTCAATTTACAGAACATCTCTCCAGTGTAACGGGCATCGATGAAATTATATGTGAACGTGGAAAGAAACAGGTACATACTCGTTCACAAGCTGATCAATAAACAGACTGGATATTAGGATAGTATGGCAAGAAATAATGTAGATAGCAGGTTCATCTATGTTTGTTTACATGTCACTAAAGATGCACATCAAAATACAGATAATTATGCAAGTACACATTTCATTTAAAAGAAGTACAAAATAGGATACAAAGATCACAGACAGACCTCGATTACAAATTCATTTTCGCATTCGACGGTCACTTCATTTTCCACGTTGCCAGAGTCAGAATGATTATTGTAACCACCACAATATGGTGCAACGGTGGAGTGAGTGTTCCTTTTCGTGAAGCTTTTCATACATTTTGCTCACTAAAGGAAAAGACTGCCGTTGTGTGTGTGTTGGGGGGGGGCCCCATCTTTATTTACTAATTTCTAAATTATGATTTGGAGGGAGTGTGTGAAAATGTTTGCAACCCTACACCCCCCCCCCCCATATTTTAATATACAGTCTTGTGAATATTCATCTTTCTATTAGTAGGTATGTATACATGTTGTTACATCTTTCTCTTGGTAGACATGTATACACGATGTGAATATCATCTTTCTCTTGGTGGATATTTTCACCTACCATACACAGTATGGCGACTTTATTATCCTTATACTAGTGGTCTGCAACATATGTTTCACATGCCAAATACGGCCCACCAAACCATTATTACAGACCTACCAGTTTGATAGCAATTTTTTTTTTTACAAAGGTCAGATATAGTCAACATATGCTTAGATCTTAGTTTGAAAGGGCCGTGTCTCGCCAAGAGACTTTAATCCTACATTTAACAAACAAATTGAGCAAAAACTAAATAGATAGAAATCCATATACTGATACCTTTCACCTACGGAAACCTTTCACATACGGAGTTTCTGGGTATAAAACAATGGTCTGGAGAAACACATTCCACCCTTCCTTTCTAACATTAGTATACAAGAGCAATATTGGTCGTTACTCCTAGAGATCAAAACACACAAAACCCACATCACACCTAAAGAGATCACAGAGAACAACTGCTGCTACTGTACCCTTATGATGAAAAACGTTCCCTGTATGCAATACACAACAAATGGGAAGTGTATTATGATCGGTAACAACATCTATGTGGTATGCAATGTAGTTGTAATACAGAAACATTTAATATTTGGGAAACATATCTTCTATATATTGGAACAGATCAAAAGTCTTGGACACTGTGTTCAATCCAAACTACAATTACATCATCTTTGTTACGTCATCAGTAATCCAAGGCTGCATGCAAAATATTAGTTTTAAAAAACCACCATCAGTCAGAGGGCATAAGCACATGGACCGCTGGATCAGCAACCAACCAACCAACCACCAAAACAACCACACTAGATTTGTGCGTAATTTGCAATACGCAGATTGGCAGGGATTTTCAAATGAACTATAATTTAAAATGCGCACACGTTTTTGTAGATATTATAATACAGCACTGCATTTGCCAAGAACGTCCATGCACTGGTAAAGTACTACACTATAGAACACAAACTATTTACCAAATATGCTAGATATGTCGTGAATTTCAACAGTATAGCTGTCGAAGGTCACGGATATGTCAACCACAAAACTCACCAATTATAAACAAACCATCTCCTACAAAAACTCACCTATTGGTATTTTCAACCGAAGACTCAGCTTTCTTTTCTTGCTCATCCTGGAACTAATATGCACTTCAGCCGTCCTTCTATGAGAATTCAATTAACTTTACAGCTATCCAACAGTTTAGATATAAATGTTCTCTATGTTGAATAGCCAAATTTGATAGATACAACTAGCACAAACATGCTCCTGCATACATTATCAGAGATATTTTCTTGTATCCCTTTAATAAGTCAGTCACAGGTTGGTTACTATCAAGATAGTATAGACTTTTTTCTATACAAGACTGTAATCAAACAATGCACCTTTCAATTTATATATTAGCTAGATCAGAGAGAGGCATGTCCCTCTAGAAAAGAAAGGGGGGGGGGGGGGGTAGGCTCGGAACGATTCAATATTCTAAAGCAAAGTAAGCAAGGTATGATTGCTTTTCAACGAAATATATAAGCGATGATTTCAAGAATATAGTTCAGAAAATGTTTTTTTTTTAAAATCTTGACTATTGTGCCAAATACAAATTAATTTTATAACACAGTTAACGTGATGGATATATGCTTATGAAAATTTCGTACTGACGAAAAAAAAGCGAAATAGTTATCTCTTCCCCACCCCCCAGACTTCCACCCTTGAGTCGCGGTTTTCAGTTCTTACTATTATAAAAACATAACATCGATACAACCTGGACATTGAAACTGATCTCCGCTGTACTTTGTCTACACTGAGACCAAATATTCAGAAAATTATAAATACAGAGAGGGTAAATATTGTGTTGTACTGGAACTTATGCTCGCAGAAAAATGAAAATTGTATTAGTATATCAAACAATATAATGCAGCTAATTGCTTAACAATTGTTTGTGCGTTTGTTCCCTATGTCGTTGTTGAAAAAGTTAGGGTGTAGTTAAATTGAGGTCTAACGGCAAGACATTTGAACATTTGCAAAATGTCATAAAAATGTTCAAATGAAATAATTTCAGAAACGCTGACTTTAAATCATTCCTGTGTACTAAATGTAAATAACAGGTTGCATACAGTTTTAAG
The DNA here is from genome assembly GCA_034231615.1 of Meghimatium bilineatum. Taxonomy (NCBI): domain Eukaryota; kingdom Metazoa; phylum Mollusca; class Gastropoda; order Stylommatophora; family Philomycidae; genus Meghimatium; species Meghimatium bilineatum. The sequence continues at coordinate 17,968,359 of CM067298.1, read as the reverse complement.
GGTACAAATATACTAAGTTGCGTCTCATGGCATATTTTCAGAACCCCTGGTTTAAATAGCTAATGTGGGCACTCGTAAAAACACAATTGCTGGTGTACTTTACTGCACAAAAATACAAGGATTCCTATGAAAATACAGTATGGTCACATACATGTTCACCACCTCTATCTAGATTTATGAAGTTCTAGCGAATGGTCAACACTAATCACTTTTTTAATAAGACATCTAATGGTTAATTCGAGTCTGATCGGGGGAGAACAACACTGCACATCCACTGAAGTCATCACACAATGTTTACTTCACGTAGTCTGTTATTTAAATAAATAGCTCCTTATAATCTATCGTTCTTTGGCCTGATTTACCCAGTTAACGTAAAGAAATCTGCACACTTAACAGCCTTATCTATCGTCAGATAAGTACACAAATAACAGAATCAAGAGAGGCGACCTGCCAAGTTGACAATGTGCTTTATAAGTCCAAGCCAAGCTTTAATTTACGGTATTAACCACTGGCAAACTGACATCATTAATGGATGTCAAGGGCGTCGGAAGTCTGCCAGTGTTTGTTCACGAAAAGTATAAGTAATATCGTTGGCCGAAATTCGCAACGAAAACTCGATGGCGAAGCGTTACAAGAGGCACGATCCACTCGTAATAAGCTGCCGTGCAAGCTTGAAGGTGTCGAATATGAGAGCAGGAGGCGGCTCTATGCGAGACTTGCCAATCTAAGCCCTATATTTATCACGACCTAGTTGGCAGGTAAACAATTCCCCTGTTTACCTGAATAATAAAATAATTAAATTTAATGTTTACTACAGTGACCTCAACTTGCTTAATAATCAAAGTGTAATACATGAGAGCAGGATTTCCTCAAAGTGTGCTCAATACTGAATTTTTGCACAACTTTTCAGACTGATCTTATACTGTTTATTTTGGTAGGGGGAGCGATCGTTCTCAAAATCCCACCGGATCTCTCTATAGTAGGCCCCACTAGATTTCCAACATAATGTAGTAGAGAGAAAGGAATGCATTGTGTCGCCGTTCTATGTGCGCCAATAGTCCGAAACTTCGGCTTCGTGAGTAAGGTGAGCTATGGTTTGTTTTTGGACAATGTCAATCAGTGACTACTCTCTAAACCAGTGGTTCTCAACTTGGACAACATGCCCCCTTGGAGGTCACAGCATTTCACAACGATGAGCTAGGAATGTGGGGAAGGGGAGATGAGCCCACAAATATAGAAACAATAATTGGGTGGAGAGAGTGCGTGGGGGGTGTTACAGAAAAGTAATTATTTTGATGATATTTTATACAGTTTATATCATGCTTCGTAGACAGTTGAAAAGCTTTCTTTTAAGCTACTAGTGGAAGTGCTCCGAAAGGGGGTCATGTAAGTAAACAGGTTGAATACCCTTGGTCTAAACAACATGTAATCTCATATGTGTGACCAACGTTCGATGTATACAAACACAACGTACCGATCTATGTACAACTTTATACAAGTGATAAGAGGACAAAGAATACAACCTGGCAATAGTGTTTATCCTCTTTTTTATTTTTCTGTAGATATAAAAGCTCAAAATAGCCCCACCGAAATTGTGTGCCAAATCAAGATACGGCCGTTTCTGGTAGAAGTCTGTGTAAAAAAATATATTATATATTCTAATGTCGCTATTCCCAAAACACTCTGTTATCTTTATCGGTATTGCGTCACAATCGGCTGTACTCAGACGTTATTTCTATCTATCTATATGCTGTGTCCCATATTTGCCTTGCGGAGTCAGGGGTAGAAGAGTTCTCTTAAGATGGCTTTCTTGTATGCTGTTTGTAAGCTTGTTACTGTGACTTCTGTGATTTATATGATCCAGCTTTTACATGGTCTGCTTCTGGCTTCATAACCGTGATGTCTATGTGTCATGGCTATCTGTGGTATGCTGTCTGTTGGTAGTCTGGAAACGTGAGAAAACCACTTGATCTGTTGTCTTGTGATGTGTTCCAATACTGGAATGGTTTTAGTTATTTGTATGATGTTAACGTTTATAATTCTATCGCTTAATGACACTCCGAGTATTCTTCGTAAACATGTCATTTCTGCTGTCACTATTTTTCTTTTGTCTTGTGCTGTTATTGTCCAGGTTTGACACTGGTAGCACAGTGATGGGATAATAATAGTCTTGTATAATACAACTTTAGTGTCTATGTTTACATTTATGTTCTTAAAAATACGTGTCATCTGTCCTAGGATCTGGTATGTTCTGTTGTATCTATTTTGTATCTCTTTACTGTTTTTCCCCTTCGCTCGATATAAAGCTTTTTAAGTGAACTCCAGTATCTGTTTACTGGTATTTAATATCGATGGAGCTAGTGATATTTCTTTCTTTCTTTGCTATTGGAGATAGTGATATTTCTTTCTTTCTTTGCTATTGTCATTATTTCGGTCTTTTCAATATTAATCTTCATGTTGAATTATTGACATGTTGTGTGGAGTCTGTTCATATATTCTTGCAATTTGTCTTCTGATGTCGCTAATATCACTTGGTCATCTGCAAAGAGTAGTTTGTTTAATTTGCCGTTCATGTTATTGTGTTCGTTAGTACTTGTTAGTTTACAGATGTGGCCGATAAATGTTATAAAAAGTAGAGGGGATAGGACACACCCCTGGCGAACTCCTGAATGGATTTGTAACTTATTGGACACTCCTATATTTGTTCTTCACATTGGCTATTAGTATAAATTCTCTTGTAGATATTGATTAAATTGTCTAGTACTCCGTATCTTGAAAGTGTTTTCCATAGTTGTCTGTCTACTCTGTGAAAGGCATTTTCTTGGTAGACGAATGCAATGTATAATTCTTTGATGTTTTCCTTGGCTCTTTCTGTTCGTTGTCTAAGGATTAAGATAACATCCGTACAGCTTTTGTTCTTACGTAAGCCCATTTGGGTGGTTTTTTTTGTTGTTCAATGTATAATCGTAATCGTTGTTCTAATATTTTGTTTAAAATGTTTCCTCATGTCTTAGTAAAGATACCTCTGTATCTGCAGTAATGTTTCTTGTATACATTGGACGGTGTTTTCCATTTCTTATTTTGTATCATAGAGTTGTTCATAAGCTTATCAGAAAGCCAAGGCTTATCAGAAGGGAGTTGGCATATTCTAGAATATGCTCTGCAGTTTGGTTCGCTTGGCCACACTTACGCCTACACTTTGCCGATTACTAATGTTGAATTATTTGTGTGCATATGATATCTTAGCCTATCGCTCAAGTTCTCAACATGGACGGTACCGCTCTCCTCCGTGGGCGCTGAAGCCTTCTAAAGGGGGAGGGGGATAGTGCATTTAGAAACGATTGAAGGGAGGAGTAATTCAGGCGGTCTAGGGATCTGTGGCCCCTTATAGAAGAAGTTAATAATATATATTTAAAAATTCATGATTTTCGTGATTTTGTGATTGGATAATCATTTAAAATTTATTTTCTGCATTTCAATCCATCTTATGACCGTCGTACACAATAACTTTTTTCATCAATTTTCTAATTTTAATTATTCAATCATTTGAACTCTGATTAATTTATTATTTCCGATTATTAATTGCATTTCCATCTTCTTATTTGACTGAGACTAGGTTTAGTGCTGTAGCGAATTTACCATCTAAGAAAAGCATCTGAGTGCATATAACTGAGGGTGGCGATTTACGACCGTTTTAATCCGATATAATCCGATATTTACGCCCGTTGAACCCGATATAAGGTAAAGATGTGGGGCAACCGTCGGAACCTCCTGCTGACGACTGAATTCATGGAGGCGGCCCACTTCCTGTACAGACTTATGAGCATATGAAACTGATCGCAGAAGAAGAAGTAGAACACGATATTTATTTTTACCTGAATTAAAAAACCAAAAAAACTACTGTCATACTGTAGTTTCCCGTTAGGAAGTATTCATGTGGCCGATTATTAACAAACTTTTAAAAACTCATCAGGCTCCTCCTTCACAACAATTTCTTATTTTTGCTTTGTATGTTCATTTTCTAGTTACAAACAAACAATTGTGTAATATATTTGATGGTGCTTTAATTATTACAATACGATTCTTACTACTGTAATGCCTTACAATTTCCCTTGTTTGTATTCACGTATTCCCTACAATTTCCCTTGTTTGCCTTCAGTTTGATGTGTTTTTTTTCCCACTGTTATATTTTCACATCAGTGAACCATCATCATCAGGTCAATAAATGTGCACCTCTTGTGGTGAGGTACGCTCGGACGTGAGTCGTTTGTTCATATCAGAGCTTATGATCATGAAAATAAAGGTCATGGTTCATGTAACCCTGCCTCGACGACACTGTTTTAACTTAGGAACATCAATGAATCTCACAAAGCAGTCAGCCTTATAATACCAACTTTAGAACGATGCCCAATACTTATTTACCACCGAAGACGGATGTGTCGGGCCATTGGCGCAAATAAAACGGCGACACAACACACTTCCATTTTCTGGACTACATCCTAATGGAAATCTAGTTAGACCATTGTCCTGCTAAAAGAGAGATCCAGTGGAAGTTTGAGAATGAACGCTGAAGAAGAAGAAGAATACTTATTTCTCTACAACGTGCACAAAAGGTCTGCTTGCACCAGGTGTTTGTCACAAAGCTGGTACAACAGGTAAAGTTAAACATATATGTATATATTGTACCTCAGTTTGTTGTGTTCTACCTCTAGTTAGAAAAATTGTGACCTGCCCATTCGTGCCCATTTTCCCCGGGGATTGGATGGCAATCATTAACTGTGTCAAATTGTCAATTTCTAACTGTGAGATAGCTTTCAACGCGACACCACATATTGATATCTACGCTAGTGTTGCAATGATTACAATGTCCAACACAATGGTCTGCAACTTCATTTCCTTGATTTCTGCACTACTCAACTGTACAACCTAGTTAGTGTTACAACAGTCTTGTTTATCACTCTGAATTTGTATAAATTAATTTCTCTATATTTTAGTCGACCTGACTGTAACTACCTTCTCTAAAGTAATTTATTGTGTCAAAAACACATACATCACTATACAGTATCGTAGGGCGGGATCGCAATTACTCATGGACACTACAATATGAATGTAAATTTGAACATTGATCCTGGATGTCATGTATAACAATAAACTTACATCCCAATTTTAATATGTAATTATGGAGAGCGCAGAAGAATGACGGCCAACCAGCAGAGGACCAGTACTGTCAGCAGAAGTGTAACTAACGGCGGGGAGAGATCAGAGAAACTATGGACGTATCCAGTTTGCAGTGATGATGATCCGACGACTAACTTAGATAACATTGATAACCAGGTTAATATAAAGTGGACTCCAGACCATATCGAAATTACAGGAATTAAGGTATATTTTAAAAATATGTGTGTGTATTTTTACAAGGTATATCATACGAAAAATCCCTTACCTTCGGAATAAAATAAAATACACACATTTCTGGGCAGAAGAAACTGTCATACAGCTGTCCATATACTGAACAGCCGAGAGTCTATACACCAAAGAATGGAAATATTCAGTGATTCAAAATTAGTCTTACAGGCCATTAAAAATACTAAACAAGACAAACTCGATCACAATATCAGAAAACATATCGAATTATCTAGAAAAACTATATTTGTACAATAATGGAGACCAGCTCACAGTGGCATTCTTGGTAACGAAAAAACTAGATGAATTGCAAAAAATAGATGGCAACCTCCCTCAGACCCGTGTAACACCGCATCAGGGAATGAAATCTCTGCTAAATAGACACCGGAGCACATACTACTGAATTGCCCCAGGTTCGCTGTTCACATAAACGACACATGAACCACAGGGCCATCTCAGCAAAACAAGTTGTGGGGAACCCAGATTAATCAGATTGATTTAAAACAATTCGCACTATACATGACAAATATTCGACTGGATGTGTAACAATTGATCGCAGTTGCGTAGTAGCATAGACGCGTCATCAGTTGTAATGTAGTATCAGGCACTGAGAATGGCATAAAACAAACCTCTTTTTTACATGACAATATTCGACAAGATGACACAAGAAGAACAATGTATATTATTCTTATTGAGATTAACTTTACTTAGTTTTCATTATTGAGATTTAACTTTACTTAGTTTTCTTATAGAGATTAACTTTGCTTAGTTTTCTTATTGAGATTAACTTTGCTTAGTTTTCTTATTGAGATTAACTTTGCTTAGTTTTGTTATTGAGATTAACTTTGCTTAGTTTTCTTATTGAGATTAACTTTGCTTAGTTTTGTTATTGAGATTAACTTTGATTAGTTTTGTTATTGAGATTAACTTTGCTTAGTTTTCTTATTGAGATTAACTTTGCTTAGTTTTGTTATTGAGATTTAACTTTACTTAGTTTTCTTATTGAGATTTAACTTTACTTAGTTTTCTTATAGAGATTAACTTTGCTTAGTTTTCTTATTGAGATTAACTTATTTTATTAACTTACTTAGTTTTGTTATTGAGATTAACTTTAGTTAGTTTTCTTATTGAGATTAACTTTACTTAATTTTCTTATTGAGATTAACTTTACTTAGTTTTCATTATTGAGATTAACTTTACTTAGTTTTCATTATTGATATTAACTTTACGTAATTTTCTTATTGAGATTAACTTAGTTTTCTTATTGAGATTAACTTAGTTTTCTTATTGAGATTAACTTAATTTTCTTACTGAGATTAACTTTAGTTAATTTTCCCAAAAATGAAATGCTCACTATTCATCTTCTTCTGTGATCAACTGTTAAACATGCATTCTAATATTGATCATCTATCATCATCATTAAGTACCATCTCTGCAATAAAGGATGGCTGCAATAGACCTCCAAAATCCGTTTCTTGCCTTGGCAGTACACCCTGCTAGACTAACCTCTCAATCTTGTGATGCTGCTCTCCCACTTGTATCTCTGCCTACCTATTGTTCGCCTTCCCTTGAATTTACCCTTCAAGTAAGATTTTTAACAAGATGTCATGTCTTTTAATATGTTAAAATATTTTATTTGCCTGATCCTTATTTTGATCATGTATAGAGCGGGTGAATGATATAGTATTAAAACAGGTCCACCAATTCAAATATCTAGGTACAAAGATTACAGCAGATGGAAGAAGTTCAACAGAAATAAGATGCAGAATAGGACAGGCAAAAACAACATTCAGAAAAATGAAAAATATAGTGTAATATTACCTCGTCATTAGAGGTGAGAAAAAGAGTTCTGCAGTGCTATATAACCCCTATACTAACATATGGGTGCAAGTCTTGGACAATAAACAAGCTGGAAAGTGGGAGATTGGAGGCAACAGAGATGTGGTTCTACAGAAAAATGCTGAGAATACCATGGACTGCAAGAAAAACTAATGTAGAGGTGTTGAAAGAGTCTAATGCGAAACGGACCTTAATCAACAATATAAGAAAAAGGCAATCTTCTTTTATTGGCCACTTCATGAGACAGGCAGGTTTAGAGAACAGTCACAACAGGCAAGATTGAAGGCAGCAGAGACAGAGGGCGACAACGTGAGAATATATTAGACAGTTTGACAGCCTGGCACGGCAAGGAAACAACAACGACTTTGATACATAATACTGTGGACAGAGAGCTGTGGAGAGCCATGACCGCATACGCCAGCCGGCATGGCACCTGATGATGCTGATGTATAGAGCGACCTGTTTTAAATCATCTTGGGTCCCCTACAACTTGTTTTTGCAGGGAAGCTCGTGTGTGACAGATTGATACCCCTTTGGTTGAATTATGCCTTTGATTGAATTATGCATTTAGTTGTTTTGTTTGGGGGTGGGGTTCTTGTTTTGGTAAAATTCTCCACCAAATAAAAAACAAACTTTTAGAAATAGTTAACACTTCGACTGAAGAGCATTCGCTAAGACACATGAAACACATTGGCTGTCATTTTGCAATAATTGGATGCACTATAATTTAATTTCGTCCCTGACCATAAATTCATACATAGATAAAAGTTAACAAGCCCTGGTATAACCAAAATAGTGTCCGGTCTTAATCAAGTTCATAGAGGCATGCCTCAGCACGTAGAGTCTTTAATCACGTAATGAACAAACAAGAAATGAATACCAAACATGAAGTTTCTCTTCCCTTTATAAACTATCTGCTTTTATTTTATCCGACACTAGTGTTCTTGCATGGCCAGATTTCATCGTATATCTTCTTGTTATTGCTAAAAAATATATTTGCACTGACTCACAAATTGCACACAATACATAAGTCTGTTGAATACGCATGTGCAAACTTCAAATGAGGTGGGCAGACACAAGGGAAATAATATAACTAAAATCGATTTAACATCCTAGCGTATGACTAGTTATTGTCCTTTTTATCTAAGCTATTTATCCAACTAAACATTTCAGGGGATTGGGATGAGGAAATCAAAAGAGTTTTTATAGCGACTACGAAATTTGCACACATAAAAAATCTTTGGCACGGCACCAACTGCAAAGCTAAATTATATTTATTAGCTCAAGCATATTTTCAATATCAATTTATGGCTGTGAAACAAGGGCACATAAAAAATCATTGGCAAAGGGAATAGCTGCTTTCGAAATGATATGCTACATAAATATTATGAGAATACAATGGACAGCGGAAAATACAAATCAACATGTCGAAGTGATAGGAACATTAAGCTCTAAAACGTTACGCTCTAATACAAAAATATAATAAAGTTATTAACATTAAGTATTGAAGACAGTAAGCTTTAAAACAACATTACAAGAAAGTTATTGTTTGTTTTTCGTTCGCTCCATTGTAACCATCACGGATATCCGTGCGATTTCCGCCGGGAGCGTGATTACGTTGTGCCACCGTTATGCGCCTTGTAGGCCTAGCACATCCGATTTCGGCATGCCTTGACAATTCGGGTGGGCTACCCTTAGCCTGTGACAGCCTCTATATCTGTCTCCAGGCACGCGTAGTGGAGACTCTTCGCCCAGACGATTTTTTGCTCTCGTCTGACTCAAACGAGGTATTCCACTGTCTATGAACTTGCCTCGTGTAATTGGACGTGATGAGCCCATTGGGACCTGAACCGTTTCTCATCCGTGAGCCTGGTTCCTTAAGGGGAAGAACTCAACAGAGGAGTTGGACCCTGGCTCTTTCGCCCCCTTAGCCGAGGTGTCATTCACCGACATCGTGTACCCCTTGTCCAAGTTCGAGTCTCACACCACGCGTTTGAGAGCACGGCGTTCTCGAGCTGAGCGTCCTTGTCCCAATAGCGCCTGAGCCCATCAGGTACTGAACCCTTTCTCTCTTCAAGTGTATTTCCAGTATAGGAAAACCTGACAGTAGAGTTGGGCCAGGGCTAAATCGTTGTCCCTTTTGTGCCTGAGCGCATCGAGTACGGAACCCTTTCTCTTCGCGAGCATATTTCCAGTTTAGGAAGGTTCGACATTAGAGTTGGATTAGGTCTTCTTGCTTTACCAAACGCCAATGAATGGGTCTAGGTCTCTGCCTGTAAGGAACACAGGTAACTAGAAGCTCGTCTCGAGCTGACGGAGCTTGTAGTTCCCCTTTCCTAGGAACTTTTCATTTTCTATTTGCAGTTCGCGCTGCCCTCTAGCGCTGTTCTGCCCTTTCATTGTTTCATTGTACTCGGTATGAAATATATTTGTCTCTCGCCATGCATCTACCTTTACGTGCATTTTACATTGGCCGCCCCTCCAATGTTCGGACTGGACTGACTAGCTTCACTGTATGTCGACAGTGTCGCTATATGTGGTGATGCTGGTGGTGTCGGAGATATTGTCTGTCTCTTGTGCAGTCAAATCTCTTTCCATCTACTACCTCCACATTCTCGGACACAATCCCCAAATGATTTGGCCAGAATCAGCTCGAGCTGATGTATTTCTGTTTCCAGGGTGCACCGCGTGGAGATACATTTGGGATCTTGGTTATCTGCTAACCCTGGGTCCGCCTAGAGCAATGCGTTCCCTTTGCACCCCAAGAAAGTTATTAACAATAAAAGATGTTTTGACCTACGAGACATAAAAGCATGGAAAAATTAATAATGTAAGGTATGGTTGATGGTAGAAGGGGTAGTGGCCGCCCAAGACGACGATGGATACGAGGCATCTCAGATTGTGTGAACATGCTCTTTCCAGCGGCACATCAACTCGTCCAGAATCGGAAGATCCATGAAGAAGACTACGTTCTAGAAAGAATATATCGCATAAAGAAGACTACGTTTTGGAATATATCGCATGAAGAAGACTACGTTCTGGAATATATCGCATAAAGAAGACTACGTTCTGGAATATATCGCATGATGAAGACTACGTTCTGGAATATATCACATGAAGAAGACTACGTTCTGGAATATATCGCATGAAGAAGATTTATCCAAAGAGGACAGCTAGACCAACTAATTAATACTACTGAAGGAAACTGGCAACAAAAGGTCAACATCGGGAAGGAATATCCCACATCATGAGAAGACGTGTGAATACAATGTAAGAGCAGGCGAAATTTAAATTTAGAGTAAAATAAACAGAAGGCGGCAAAGAGAGATGACAATGGATAGTCTGACACCGTGGTACGATAGAAAGTCAGCAGTAGAGATGATAAACAGTACAGCATATAAAATACTCAGCAGATCATTGAGCACATACGACACCGGCACATGATGATGATGATTATTTATTCAAGGACAACTTTCTCTTCTGATAAAGGTCTATATTAGTTTTTCTCAACTTTTTTTTAACTAGGCTCCAACTTTCTCAAATTCTGATGTCCTCTTATGTAACAAATACATCCTTTTTTAATACTCAGAAACAAATTTTCCCCTGAACAATGAAATCTCGACCCCCCCCCCCCTTGTGAGGCGTGGGACCCACGTTGAGAAACACTGGTTTAGATCATGTGTGGCTGCTTGTATCTGCTTCTGTACGACAGCACCCACCTTTTCCCCCCAGGAAATATATTTAGCTAGCTGGCTAAACTACGAGGTTGCATCAATGAAAAACTTTTAGAAAAATCAAAGTATCTACACGAATCTGTCCTGGATGATCCAATTAGTTAGTGCATGCATAGTAATAGCAAGTATACTCAACAAATGTATAGTAATAGCAAGTATACTCAACAAATGTATAGTAATAGCAAGTATACTCAACAAATGTATAGTAATAGCAAGTATACTCAACAAATGTATAGTAATAGCAAGTATACTCAACAAATGTATAGTAATAGCAAGTATACTCAACAAATGTATAGTAATAGCAAGTATACTCAACAAATGTATAGTAATAGCAAGTATACTCAACAAATGTATAGTAATAGCAAGTATACTCAACAAATGTATAGTAATAGCAAGTATACTCAACAAATGTATAGTAATAGCAAGTATACTCAACAAATGTATAGTAATAGCAAGTATACTCAACAAATGTATAGTAATAGCAAGTATACTCAACAAATGTATAGTAATAGCAAGTATACTCAACAAATGCATAGTAATAGCAAGTATACTCAACAAATGCATAGTAATAGCAAGTATACTCAACAAATGCATAGTAATAGCAAGTATACTCAACAAATGTATAGTAATAGCAAGTATACTCAACAAATGTATAGTAATAGCAAGTATACTCAACAAATGTATAGTAATAGCAAGTATACTCAACAAATGTATAGTAATAGCAAGTATACTCAACAAATGTATAGTAATAGCAAGTATACTCAACAAATGTATAGTAATAGCAAGTATACTCAACAAATGCATAGTAATAGGAAGTTTACTCAACAAATGTATAGCAGCAACAACCGAAGTTGTGGATTCCATCAAACTATGAAATAATTGGTGGCGAGAAAGCATATTGGCTAGCTAAGGAGGATGCTGCTGATAGCCCAGCTAGATGTACCACTGACTTCCCAACAAAATAAACAGATGGTCAAATAGATGATTAAAGTATCCTTAAACCTACGAACACATAATGCCCAGCACATTATTAACAGACCCTAACAAGATGTAATTCTACGCCTCAGAACAAGACATGCCGACCCCACAGTCACATGTATATGAAGTTCAAGATTGGCATCACAAACATGTTTACATGTGGGCAGGCACCTTAGACTGCATGGCATATACTTCAAGAATGTCCGGGAGATGAAATCAAGAATCATACACACTGGCTATGGATGTAGATACGTTTTCAGTAAGAATGGGATTTTAACTTTAAAAAAAGGCATTCGTTTTTTTATGTGTCTTATTTGATGAACTTTTATGCGAAAAATCGTTACGGGTCATCGTTTAGTCACCTTTTGGTTGGATTCCTAATCAAGATATTTGTTCATTTTAATTAATATCATTGAAATTAATCAAGCGCTTTTTTCTGGGGGATACGATGTACCCACCTTTTTTTCACCAGAAGTTATCTTCACCACCAACGACATGCTACTGCCATGGGACCCACCTTTTTTTCACTAGAAGTTATCTTCACCACCGACGACATGCTACCTTTACTTTGTGCTATACAAAAGGCATGTATTTCAGTTCTGATCATCAGTTTGTGTTTTAAGAAACAACAACTACTACTACTAGCTCATTAAAAAAAACACAAGGATGATAACGTGAAAGGCACAATAGTCATTGTATTGTGTTATATTTTCAACCAGTTTCGCCTATAATCTTCTACTAACAATGTCACTTGGATAACAAAGGGTAAAGATATTTACCATGGCAACAATCTACCGTCGTGGATGAAGATAACATGTACTAAGCCGCAGAAACTATTAGTTTATCTCTACATCCCCAAACTCATGTGTCAGGTACTCATTTACAGCTGAGTCGACTGGAGGAGTGGCTGTGTTCAAGCGAAAAATCACAACCCGGAATTTTTTTTATCAGGACGTGGTTTCGAATCGGGCAAGCTCACTATCAACTAGGTCTACCGCGCTAACGTACCGATATCGAAATTAGGTATAATAATATCAAGCTGACCGATGTCCATAAAATTTTTAACATAGAATATGTGTACATTTCCCCCAAAAAACCGGCTACCTATTTTCCCAGTAGTGCCACTTGAGGGAAGACCTTTCCCATTGAAGTCTTGCGCGCTGATCTCAACCGTCTTTTATCTTGGATGATGAACATCTTATCACGATTTTTTATTGGCTGGCGAATCATAGAATACGCAAACTGGCCAATGCTCAGAGGCACCGCCTAGGTAAGTGACGCTATGTGGATCAGCGCACAAGTTTAATGAATATGTATTGTGAATACTAAAGTAGAAAGTATTTTAATTCCCATTTAGTTGTGCTGGGGCTTGGAGTAAACCTCATGTAGAATCTAGATTCCAGTTAGTACAATTCAGAACTTTGTATCCACACAGATGAGCTAAGAGGCAAAATATTGCTTCGTAGTCAAATATGGAACTTTTATTAAGGTACGTTTCATATCTCAACATTTTAAGAAATATTTGCGCATAATTGAATTGCGTTATTTCGGGGGTACCACTAAAAAAATAGGCAATTTGTGCAAACTAAACGTATATCCACATCTTTCCTAGAAATAAAGCATGGCCTAATGCTAATTGTCATGTTCTCATTTACTAGCTGAGAGAGGGGTGTTTTATACGACACCCTCCTCCCTTTTTTTCTACGGCCTTGACATTTGCCCAGAGAAACAATACTGGAAGAAAAACTCTAGACCACTGTATGAGTTACAAATCACAACCAAGTTTATCAAAGAAACAAAACTGCAGACATAAACATGTTGCAGAAGAACAAAGTAAAAGAAGAAGAGCCTCGCCATTGTCTTGTGGCTTATTAAGTAATTTGGTTATTAAGAACATACGAGTGTCATCACGTGCCATCTTGATACAGATGAGCATCGTGCTGAACAATGAAAAAAATTACAGAATAAACAACAGATGAACATATGCACCAAAGAGAAGCATCATTCCGTTATGTTTCTCTAGTCAGCAAAAGGGGCAAAACCTATAGAAATATATTGGAGATGTATAACTATTCCGCTAAGTCAAGTAACATCAATGATATAATTTCAAGTATGGAAAAGAGACATTACGTTTTCGCAAATTTATAAGACATAAGATTAAGTAGATAAGATTAAGTAGATAATTAATTAATTCCAAGCATTAGATGATAAATTTGAAAATATTTAGAAAAAAACGTTATAAATGAAAATTTGATATAGCATATCAAAAAATGTGACCGACAAATATAGACAACAGATATAAACAACTACAGAAGACGCATGTCCACAAATGAAAACAATTCACTTCACATCATGCTGGCATGTCATACATTAGTGACATGTAAATACTAATGGTACGGGTTCGCATGGTATTTTTAATTCATTACAAACAAAATTACTTGTGGGTGTTTTTAATTAAACAAACGTTAAAATATAAATACATTAATTTAACTACAAACATCAATGAAGTGAGACAAGAAAGAAGAACATAGAGTCTCAAATAATAAGTAATCTACATAGGAGATGGACAATGAATGGATGTAATATCATGTATGCTTCCCATATACACAGTTGCAGCAACAGACAAGATTTACTAGTACATAATTATTGTTATACATGTATAATTTATATATATAGGCCTATATTGTTGGGGCTATGAGAACTTCAATAAAAGCAATCTTAAAAATGATTTAATGGCTTTGTGTGTCTTGCAGACGAAATTATTGGATTGGAGGCAAAAAAAGGAAACTTTGGAGCATTATTCTTCTTCTTCAGCGTTCATTCTAAATTCCCGCTGAATTTCTCTTGTAACAGGACAATGGTCCTACAAGATTTCCAGTTGGATGTAGTCCAGAGAATGGAAATGCGCTGTGTTGTCGTTTTATATGCGTCAATGGCCCAACACATCCGTCTTCTGCGGTAGCGCATTCCCAATATATAGAAACCCAAAAAAGTACACCTTCAAATAAATGTACAGAAACAAAACAACATAGCAAAACATCACGTCTCCTAGACAAAACATATCAATTAAATTATATAGGAATGATAGTTTAAATGTATGATGAAGATAAGGGAAGTAGAGAGGCAAAACTTTTGATTAACAAATTCAGTACGGAGTAAGATAGAAATTATCATGTTGTTATCATGCTTTTATCAGACAGAAAGCATGAAACAGAAAAGACTGGTTAAAAAAAGCAACAACAACACTGTCTGGATAAGCGCATATGAATTGTAGTCTTGATTACTGGACAACAAAACTTATTTATTGAAGGTGAAGCTCTGATATTGTAGTCTCATACTACCAACTATGAAACAACTATGAAACGCTGATAACAAGAGAGAACTATGCAACAAGGAAATCAATTTGATGTTTGCATAGATAGAGCCACAGTAACTACAATTAACTCTTGCAACAAACAATGAGTAGAACCTTTATCTGTGGATTATGAGAAAGTTATTGACTGTATTATATAACAAACTATTCCAAACTCATGTCTTGCAGCAGAAACCTCTATTAGTGATGCTGTGTTTATTTAGTCATATAAAGATACATAACAGCATGGAAAGATTAATAGCTGAAGGCCAAGTAAACGGTAACCAGGGAAATGGGTGCCCCAGATGACAATGGTGCAGTGATATATATCAAATTGTTTAAACATGTCTCTAGCTGCGTAGGTCAACTAGCCCAGAATCCCAGAATGTTTAGAGAACCCATAAAGAAGACCATGTTCTGGAAAGAATATGTCACATGATGATGATTGAATACATATTCTGTCATTATAAATGGATGTACTAGAAAATATCACATCAGGGTTAGGTGAAATATGGTCCATCAAATTTGTAGATAATCATGACGAAAGCAACAGGTGTAATATCTAAGATTCCTCACTAGCTCAATGATATAAAAACAGCTAGTTCCACAAAGATATATTTTAATGAAACAGAAGTGATGGAGATTACTTTAGTTAGCTGTTGAAACATATGCATGCTGGTGGTTCCTGTGGAACACTAGTAAATATTAGAAATGTAAACATCCTCTGGTCATGTTAAAAGAAATGGAAGATGTGAGTACAAATCAGAATTTACTTCAAGTGGTCCTTTCCATTAAAAACTCTGGTACTCCTCACATTGTCATATGTATAGTAAAAAAAAAAGTAAAGTAACCCATAGTATTTATTAATGCCGTAGGGGTGTGAGATGTTAGCGATCTCACATTTCAGAGGCTCTGCAAATGAGGGCGGTAGCCATCTCCTCTCCCTCGCAGTCTTTACTTCCCGGATTCATCCGGTACCCATTTGAGGCTGGGTTGATCCGGGAGCCGTTGCAATCTGGAAAACATTTCCGCCTCAACTGGGGAATGAACCCAGGATCATTCATATGCGAAGCCAGTGTGCTAACCACTGTGCCAACGCGGCTCCCAAATTTATAGTATCAGTGTTTGAAACATATTGATAATGAGATGTGTACAGACCTTGTATTTAGGAGTAATGCTCATATTGTTATAAGACTTATGCTGGAATTAATTTCTAAGCACTGCCAAGATTCTAATATTATATGAAAAACTCTAATATACTCAAACACTAGAAATGCACACACTTTGGATGTTGTTTAAAAAAATGGCAACACTGGAGATGATTTTGTTTGATAAAAATATGGGTTTTTTTTCAGGTGTTGAAAATCAGGCTGGGATTGTTTTGTCATTCTAAGATAGTCATTGCTGATAGTGCACAAATCTCCAGTATAGTAATGAGATTGAGACACCTAAGATGACTCTTGGGAATATGAAATAGCATGAACTGTTGGTTGGACTCTCAACTCATGATCTGTAAGATCCAAAATTGTGTGCACCGTGAATAGATGGAGTATATTGGGGTTACAAATCTTACAGGGACTTCATGGAAAATTGCTAATCATGCCGCAATTCATGGTAATGAAAGGACTGACAGACTGATCTCAAGCAACAGGACAGACGACAATGGAGAAAGGGAACATTTTATATTCTCTATGTACGTGTACTTTAGATGATGATATAACAGCAGATTATATTATTAATATTAATACTATTAATGCTATTAATATTAATACATTAATAATATATTACAAGAATTTGGAATTGTTCAACAAGATATTAAAAGGGGCATAATTGTGGAATAGTATGAGGAAGATATAAAATTAGTGAGCTACGGGAACTGTTATTATTTATAACATTTGCTATCTGCTAAAAGAAACTTGACTTATATGAAGATACTCAGAGTGTAATGAAGTCTGTTCAGCCACTCACTAATCATTGGTTAAAATAACCCAAAAAAACTTACACAACTAAACCAAAATACTCTAATGTTGTCAAAAGTGGTGCATAATAGTTCATCATGACCTCAGAGAGTATAAACCTTATAGTTGAACAATAATTGAAAAGCAATGCTCTCTACAGGATATGCCTGAACTATTTAGTATTATATTAAAACCTCTGGATAAATTTAACTTATTCATATTTTTATGTTGCTAGCATCACCAATGCCCACGACCAATAGCAATTTGCTTGCTATCAGATATATTTTTTAAACACAAATATCTCTGCAGCAGTAAACAAAAGCTAAGTACATGTAAAGGTTCCCAAAATGTATTCAATGTGCACTGGCACAAGAAGAAATATAAATGCATGTAATATGTGGCTAATACGTGGTTTCATTTCAGTGTCAAATATTTAACTTTGTGAAGCCAAGCTTCATTTTCAAGCTTAGCATTTTTCTAACACATTCAGATTCATGAATGCATAATAATAAAGTTCCTTTAACATCAATAGGAAGCACAGTAATACTGCAGCACTTGGACCACTATTCAATTACAACTTGTACAATGTGACAATCATTTTTGTTGATAAAATGTGCTTAGCACTTGAATAATTACTTAGGATTCAAAAACTGATGTTTTCTTGTCTGGGGAGGGACACTGGCATGTGTGCTGCTTTTCAAGCATAAACCAGTATCTCACGCTTTTGTTTTGTCTGCATTTATTGAACAGTGCTGTAAACTTTCTCATGTTTCTTTGTAATAGTATTTATGTAAATGAGTCACTGTAGGACTTAGAAATTTTAGTGATAATAGCAAACCTATCAGGAAACTAGTCAGAATGATAATTAAATAGAAATAATCCATTTAACTGTGAGCAGGTATCTCTTGACAGCCCATAGCTTTTCTAATAAAAGCACAGGATCTTCTCTGTTGGGTAGCTGAGGCAATATAAGCAACCTGGCAAGCTGCCGCACAGTATTCTTCTATTGTATGAATATGCTACCTGCATGTTGTGAAGGAAGATTTATTGCAGAAAGGATGGAAGTTCTACCACATTGGGCCCCAATCTATCATCATTTGACTTCTTTTTGTTTCAACTCTTAAGAAAGCTACACAGGGACATTTCCACTCCGATGAAAATGTAATGACAGCAGTGACGAAATGATTCGATGAACAAATAAAGTCCTTCTCTGACAGAAATCACTACCTACCACCAAATCGATGGGATGCATGTTTGAATACTTATGGTGATTTCTCCAGGTGCATACATGTTCCCCAATCAATGCTTTACTTAATTATAATAAAACATCTGATGTATTTTGCCTAATCTTATAATAAATCCACTTGGGCAGGTTGCATTTGAAAACGCAACATATTTACTCTACTAGGATTCAGTATGTATGTAAATGTTAGTTACCTTCAATAATAATAGTTATAACTTCAGTGTTTACTAATGCATTCTACAATCAGTAGCATCAATGATTTACTGAGGTTTATAGTCTTGTGTGTTGCATTAATGACAATCATGGTGATGACTATTCAGTGTTGTTAGTTGCATAAATTTAATTATTAAGTCTTGGGCTATAAATAATTGTTAGGTCCAGTTAACTAAATTAATTTATTTATCATTCTGGTTTAGTTTATTCACTCAGATTCTGCGGTTGTCGTTGTTACAATTGTATAGGCCTATCAATGATTAGCTCAGATTCAACTTTGTATAAGTGATTTACTTCATGCAGTATTGATCATGAACTATTTTACTATGTATCACAATGCACATCCTCTTTTAAATAAAAATGTAAGTAAATTTCATGCATTAACTTTAACTGTGTGACACAGTGTGTCGTCAGTGCTGAGTGCTACTACTCTACTGTGTGACTCACTCACACTGACTGCTACTGCTAGCATCATTTATTATTTATAGTTTATTATTATAGCATGTCTAATACAAGTTCTCCGTTATTACAGAGAAATTTTTAAAAACAACTTGCCTTGGTCAGAGAATCTGTGAATAGTAAGTCTCTGTTTGGCCATTTCTCTTTAATCTAGCTTACCACGCGTTAACGAAAGAGAACTATGTTGCTTACGTCTCGTAGATAAGCATTTTCAGCACAACAGAAAATTTACTAAACACGATTTCCCACAATCCTCTGTTTATTTCCGGCTAAGGTCACATTCGCGTGTGACCTTTTTCTATTTTATTTTTTATGTCAAGTCGATAAAGTGGAAAACGATTTATAACAAAAATCGATCTGCGTCGTGCCGCTAGGGTGGGAATTTTCAACACATATCCCAAATGTTATCTTATATGATTTATATTATGTATATTCGTTGGGCTTGGTTAAGGGGGAATTTCGGTCGATGCACGATTCTTAAAAATTATTTAATAAATGTACACGGATATTACTTGTCTTGTCTTATCCATGTGTGCCGCTAGGCGTCATGGGGAGCCGAAGTCTTCTGGCTTTAGCTAACTGTGATGCCGCTGTTATAGTGCAGCCTTGGTGTTTTAGTATTTCTCTGATGTTATCAATCCATCTTCGTCTAGGTCTTCGTTTGTTTCTCTTTTCAGATGATCATTTATTGAAGGCTATCAATGGAATGCGATCTGGTTCCTTTCTGATTAGGTGGCCAAACCATTTGATATTTTGTATGTCTATGTATTCTTTGCACGATATTGTTTTCATCAGATTTCTTATAGTGTCATTGTTCATTCTATCTTTTTTGTTACCCCCCCCCCCCTCCCCAGTCCTGTTCTCCTGCACTTCATTTCGCATACAGCAAGTTTTTGTTCTAATTTCTCTGTCAGTATCCACGTCTGGCGCTGGTAACACAGTGTCGGCATGAACATTGTGTTTATTAATGTTCTCTTGGAGATCATGTCGATGTTCTGGTGTTTCGGTAGTTGGGCTAACTGATATAAAACTGTGATTGCTTTCTGAATCTTGTCTCTAATTCTGTATCTAATCTCCAGTCACTTCAGAACATGCTGCCTAGATACTTATATTCCGTTACTTGGTTGAGTTTTGTGCCGTCTATGTATATATCTAGAGGGGTTTTATTTCTGCATATGTTCAGTGTTTCTGATTTTGGTTTGCTGATTCTTATGTTGTTGATTAATGTATTACGGTGTTTTTGCAGCTTAGATATATCGTTGTATATCAACGTCTGGTCTTCTGCGAATAGCAATTCAGTTTGATGTTACGGATATTACTACTTCGGATATTATCAATATTAAAGCGTCGAGTGTATGATAAATAATACACATGTGCAGCACGAGCCACATACCCATTAGTAGTTTACTTTTAATTGATATCTTTATAAACAATATCTGCAAGCCCAGGATATCCGATATATCACACCTTTTATGTGTTATCCTCATAGTTTCCACTCAATTTTTGAAAAACTCAGTTCCGAAGAAGAATAAAACCCCTATTAGTCCAACTTTAAATATATTAACGATTTCTTTTATTATCCCCACCCTTCTATTTCTTGGTCTTCCAATTGGCTTATAGCTCGATCTTCTGCTATTGTTTGCAGGAATGGCTGATTGCTTTGGCTCCATTCTCATGAGTTGACCAAACCACCTGATTTGCTGTCTCTCGATATAGTCTTGACTTTAGATGGTCTTTATTTCTTTCCTGATATCTTCATTTCTCCACCAGTCTCTTCTTGTGATATTTATAGTTTACCTCAAACATCTCATTTCACACGATGTGATCTTTTCTCGCTAGTGTCTTTGTCAAGGGCTATGTTTGACATTGGTAACACAAAGCTGTTATAAAAATACTATTTATCAATTATCGTTTTGCAGCCATGTAGACTGTTATGAATACATACACATTTAATATACATACATTTTACAATATATTTTTACAATTATAAGCCAAATCACGTAAGCACGAAACGTAATATGTAGGTTTAATATGTAATATTATATGTAACAAACATAATGGTTTGTTTCCAAATTCACGAATAATTTTAATGGTTAAAAGCTCTACTATAACCAAATTAGTCTAACGACCGTGGTTGAAAGTGGCGTACTTAACCATAAGAGGTACATTTTACTTCATCAAAAACAATCCGCTATGCTTAATGCCGGAAAGCTGGTTTTCATAGCTGTGAAAGCACTATATTCAAAGTCATAGTTAATGGACTCTGACCTTTAATGTCGTTCATTGTTTCTATTAATCCAAACATTTTCTCATATGTCTCTTGACGTTCATTTTGTAATATGGCAGAAAACATTGGGTCCGAATCGTTGTTTTTTTCAATACCCCATACATTTGCAAAATTATTGGCGGTGTAATTGCACAATTTCAAAAACGCTTTCACGTCTTAACAGCCCTAAGCAAGCGAATACTTCAAAACTAGTCCTAAGAACGGCAACCTGCAGCAAACAAATATTTCCCATGGCACAGGATCTAAAACTAACCAATTTAGACGGTAAAACTGGGAAACACTGGTAAATGGAGTCGATCCAATCAAGCGATATGGTTGTATTACCAATAGTTCTACACTGTGCATGTTATACAATACGAACGATTATTATTCAGTGAAAATTATTTGATGTTGTAGGTTAGCGTCCAGTTCTATCGTAGTTTATTGTCGGCGAAACGTAATAGATCCTGGTATTCTGAAGATTCGTCTGTAACATTGTGTTTACATTCTAATAGGATGTTCGTATTGTTATCTTTTGTAGTTCGTTGTATTCTTATAATTCTTTTTGTAATAAAATGCTGTAATTTTGTTTCTCACTTAATGATGATTGTTCAAGATTCATATTCATATGTTGCAACTGAATTTCTAGACACTTTACTCTTGTAGGTTGATGTTTTATGACAGAGACCACATATTCAACATGAGGAACATCATTGAGATATGAAGAGACTACACCATAGAACTACAAATGTGTTTCCTAGATTACACCACAGACCTACATATGTGTTTCCTAGATTACACCACATACCTACATATGTGTTTCCTAGACTACAACACAGACCTACATATGTGTTTCCCAGACAACACCTCAAACCTTCATATTTGTTTTCTTGACTACACCACAGACATACATATGTGTTTCCTAGACCATTTCATAGACCTACATATGTTTTCTAGACTAGAGCATAGACCTACATATGTGTTTCCTAGACTACAACACAGACCTGCATATGTGATTCCTAGACTACACCACAGACCTACATATGTTTCCTAGACTACACCACAGACCTACATATGTGATTCCTAGACTACACCACAGACCTACATGTGTGTTTCCTAGACTACACCACAGACCTGCATATGTGATTCCTAGACTACACCACAGACCTACATATGTGTTTCCTAGACTACACCACAGACCTGCATATGTGATTCCTAGACTACACCACAGACCTACATATGTGTTTCCTAGACTACACCACAGACCTACATATGTTTCCTACTACACCACAGACCTACATATGTGTTTCCTAGACCATTTCATAGACCTACATATGTTTTCTAGACTAGAGCATAGACCTACATATGTGTTTCCTAGACTACACCACAGACCTACATATATTTCCTAGACTACACCACATACCTATATATGTGTTTCCTAGCACACACACGCGCACATGCACGCACACACACACACATACATACATACATATATATGTTCTAAAGAAAAGTTAGTGTGTAATTTGTTTACATATGTTCTTCCTTTGCATCAGTTTATTAGATGCAATGGCCTACTTATATCTTTATTTGTTATAGTAATCCAAATTACTGCTTACAAGAGAAGCAAAGTATTTGAAATTAATATCTCGCTATAGTTCACTGTTATTGATCGAGATTGAGAGCTTGTTAGTGATTTCGTAATAAATATATATATCAAACACAAAGTTTCATCAATAAAATAAAATAAAATATGGCAGTAAATGAAACACCCAACAGTGGTATTTGTACAGAAGAGATATTCTTTATAGAGCTTAATTTTGCAACTATTTATTTCTTACTTAATGTCCTATTTTTTATTGCGCTGTTTACCCTGTAATTTTGTGTGAAAGTATTTCATCCATCATCACTAGGGTTCGGATTTTCATGAAATGTCATATTTTTTTCCTGAAGCATATTTTCAGTTTTAAGTTAATTTCTACATGTTTCAAGCATTTCTGAACAATTTTAAGCTGTTTTTATTTGTCATATAAATGCACATTTTGACCATAATTTTGATGAGGTCATATTTTGCCTGAAATTGGAGATTTAGGTCATATTTTGGTCATATTTTGCATATTTTCTGGTGTACTCAACGTTCTGGTGTATTCCTTTTGCTTATCAATGTTAGCACATCTTAAACTATGTTTAGAGACAAATTGTGAGGATTGGCTATATTTCTGAATGTGTGTATTAGTACATATGCATGTGCATGTGTGTCTTTCATGCGACTGTAGGGAAGGGAAGACATCAGTCAACTCTTTGATGTCAGTCGGCATCTGAGAATCAAAAAGGGAGTGACATCCGCTCAATACTTCAAAAGAATTTTCTGGGTTTTGTTTCGAAAGTAAATTGTAGGAAACAATTTCAAATGTTTCAACGTCAAGAGCGAATATTCCTGGATTTGTTAAAACTTCCA
Organism: Meghimatium bilineatum; assembly: GCA_034231615.1. Taxonomy (NCBI): domain Eukaryota; kingdom Metazoa; phylum Mollusca; class Gastropoda; order Stylommatophora; family Philomycidae; genus Meghimatium; species Meghimatium bilineatum. The sequence continues at coordinate 17,944,459 of CM067298.1, read as the reverse complement.
GTTTCAATTTAAACCGTTTGGCGCCCATTTGTATGTTACAATTATTAATTTGCCATTTGCAACAGTGACTATGTGATCTCGTGCTCTAGCTCATAATTATATAATAGTCTTAATAATAGTGTTATATTTTATATTGTTTATGGTTGATTCACTGGAATAACTTTGTTTTACAATGCCTAAAGTGTCTAATTCTAATGGTGCAAAGTTGCGTAAATTTGTGCAGGAATTTGGTTCAAAAGTATTTAGTACCGATGGAGAAATACTGTACTGTACACTGTGTGAGGTCAAGGTTACAAATATGTGAGGTCAGCAAATGATCTGACATTATTTAGATTTGCCCCTGCGACATCATGTGATGTAGAACGAAGTTTTTCAAAATATAAAACAATTCTCAGTGACAATCCACGATCGTTCAAATTTGAAACTCTAAAAATGCATGTTGTTGTCGGTTGCAATTGTACAAACAATGAAAACTGAGGAATAAATGTGGTAAGTGTTTTTATACATGCTTTGTTAAGTATTACTACTATGTAGGTACTATGACTACTATGTAATGCGTAAAACATGCAAACAATAATAATTTGCGTTTTATTTGGTTCATAAATGAGAAAAACCTTATGGTCATATTTCGGCATATTTAGCATATTTTATGTCATATTTTGCCTTTTTTAGGTCATATTTGCATGTCATATTTCAGGATTTTTAGGTCATAAAAATCCGAGCCCTAATCATCACCAAGTGCCGTCTCCGCAATGAAAGCTGGCTGCAACAGACCTTCAACATCCTCTGTTTCTTGCATTGGTGGTGCACTCTGATAAGAGTATACTATTTATCTCATTTTACTTGTACACATTTTCAAAGCATACAAATTTCCAGCTTAACACTAGTCATGTTTCAAAGAGGCACTTATCTTAAATTTAGCAGCAATTTCCATTAATTTCACAAATTGTCCTGTTTACTAAATGTATTGTAGGTACATACCATTCTCTAACTTTTTAAGAAGCTTTCCGCACTCCTATTGTTAATACTTTCATTGTTTGGTTTAGAGTGCTACTGCATTGTTATAAAATTGTATAGGACTTAACCGTATCATTCATCAACTATACAGTCCTGTTGGTTTCTTGAGATTCATTTTTCTAAAGTGGCGCGTTTGTTTTTTCTCGTGATTTTCATTGTTCCATTTGTGTATATAATGTGTATCAATTGTGGTGACCGTCAATAAAAATCAAGGGAGTAGCCAAATGCGTCATGCTAGAAGGATGATTCCCAATTGATCCCACATGTCTTATATTGTTGATGATCAAGGTTTAACACACGAATCCTGGTTTAATTGGAGACTTCCCATACTACACACAATCTGGAGAATTAATGAGGTAAAAATTACTATTTGTAATGTCATTTTTTGAATTAAGAAATCAAGGTATGATTCGCGGCTGTTATAAAGGTCACGATATCTTGATTTTGGCACTACTAGCGTGGTGTCATGGCTCGAAATGGGAGCAAAGAATATTGACGCTGTGATATGGCATGCATGTCGTAAGGGTGGAATAAAGAGATTTCGATATTTAATTCGTTACCCAGTTTGTAGAAGGTCAAAGCAACTTAATCTGTAATGTATTTTATTTCCTTCTCAAGCTTCTGCTGACTATCTGGGTGAAGTCCAGAGAAAGAAATACGTTGTCTAATGTTTTACAGCTTACAAAAAAAAAGGAATGTTGAATGCAGTGCAGTCAACGTATAAGAACTTTGAGAAGAAGGTACTCATGTGAGAACTTTGTTATGCGGTTAATACATCGGTTTAATATCATTTCTGACAGATCTGGATGCGTTCAGATGGTAGGTACTATAATACTTCAAAAGTAAATAGATGAACAAATGAGTTAGTTTAAAGTGCAAAAGATGATGTTATTGTTCACAATTTGATAATCACTGAATGTCTGTCTTTAGTCTTGAACAAGGGGAGGGGGGGGGGTAATTTTACGTCTAGTCATTCTAATTATGCAACAAAACTGAATAAGAAAAATAGATACTAGCCAGGAACTTAGGAACCGAAGAGCAATAAATGATACCTGTACTCACATAAAGATCGATCCGCGCGTGGACTCATTGGTGGACTTAAGCTCATCTGAAATTGACAAAAGAAATAGTGATCATTAAATTGACTTGCGGTATCGAATACAATGGTTACAAATTCTCACACGATTATTTGACTTACAGTCACAATTACAGAAGACTTACAATATACTTCTGCTATAACTGCAATAAATTTCACTATCATTTGTACAAGTATCCTACAACATTCAAAAAATTACAAAGAAGAATAATCAACTAGCACTCCTACTGGAATATTCTACTCCAACAATTCATTTGAAGCTCGTGACTTGAAAATAGTTGCAGACGTACTTTAGAATACATTAAGCAAATGCCAGCAGGCGGTATTTGTTACTGACGCTGTCCCACGGTAATTAAAGTCCTCAACAAGGATAAACTGTTACAACTATGTTACAAGTGCTATAAAAATTAAGTGAATACGAAAAGACAAGTTACACTACAGTGGATAACTTCTCTCTAGGACAAACGAAGAAATGTAAGAGAAGATTCTTTGCATTGGAAAACGCTTAAAAAGTGAAAAAAAGGAAATCAAATTTATCATGACCATAATCATAGTTCACTGCGCAATGAATAGGGTCTTTACATGCATGTCGTGAAAAACGACTACGGAAAGTCGGGCTATATGCTGACAATCTGTCACCTGTGAAAAAAATTATCGTCATATCTTGTTTAAATTTCTTCTTCTTCTTCTGCGGTCAGGCCTGTCGTCAAGACGAAGTCCACTGTCTTCGCCAGGTCAGAGCGGCTGCCCCATAGCTTTTGCCTCAAGTTTCTATCCTCTGGCCAGGTCTGCTGTCTCTGCTCTTTGTATGTTGGGCAGTCCTGAAGTATATGTTCCTGGGTCTGGGTTCCGGGTTTAAATTTCTAACTTTTGTCTTCTATCTAATAATCCCCATGGATGACGAAGGTATGCAGGCCAGTGAACATTGCACCTTTGTCCTTTTGTGGCAGACTCGTATTTAACGGGGATTGATAGATTGGATACGCTATTATTGCAGATGGGTCAACAAATCCGACAGATTAATGATCAAATAGTTGACCCAGAAGTGTGTGTTATGTTCCTGTCAGAACATGTTAATCCTGGAACACTGAAATGTCTCCTTTGGGGGTTAAATATGCACCCATAAACCTCTATTACGTAAACATGTCTTTGGAACAACCTTACAGAAGCATGTCGCATGTCTTTGGAATTCCGTTACACAAGCATGTTTTTGCAACAACCTTACACAAGCATGACTTTGGAACAACCTTACACAAGCATGACTTTGGAACAACCTTACACAAGCATGACTTTGCAACACCCGTACACAAGCATATCTTTGGAACAACCTTATACAATCATGTCTTTGGAACAACCTTACACAAACATGTCTTTGGAACATCCTTACACAATCATGTCTTTGGAACAACCTTACACAATCATGTCTTTAGAACAACCTTACACAAGCATGTCTTTAGAACAACCTTACACAAGCATGTCTTTGGAACAACCTTACACAAGCATGTCTTGGAACAACCTTACACAAGCATGTCTTTGGAACAACCTTACACAAGCATGTCTTGGAACAACCTTAGACAACCACGTCTTTGGAACAACCTTACACAAGCATGTCTTTGGAACAACCTTAGACAACCACGTCTTTGGAACAACCTTACACAACCATGTCTTGGAACAACCTTACACAAGCATGTCTTGGAACAACCTTACACAAGCATGTCTTTGGAACAACCTTACGCAATCATGTCTTTGGAACAACCTTACACAATCATGTCTATGGAACAACCTTAGACAACCACGTCTTTGGAACAACCTTACACAATCATGTCTTGGAACAACCTTACACAATCATGTCTTTGGAACAACCTTACACAATCATGTCTTTGGAACAACCTTACACAATCATGTCTATGGAACAACCTTAGACAACCACGTCTTTGGAACAACCTTACACAAGCATGTCTTGGAACAACCTTACACAATCATGTCTTTGGAACAACCTTACACAATCATGTCTTTGGAACAACCTTACACAATCATGTCTTTGGAACAACCTTACACAATCATGTCTTTGGAACAACCTTACACAAGCATGTCTTTGGAACAACCTTAGACAACCACGTCTTTGGAACAACCTTACACAAGCATGTCTTTGGAACAACCTTAGACAACCACGTCTTTGGAACAACCTTACACAACCATGTCTTGGAACAACCTTACACAAGCATGTCTTTGGAACAACCTTAGACAACCACGTCTTTGGAACAACCTTACACATGCATGTCTTGGAACAACCTTACACAATCATGTCTTTGGAACAACCTTACACAAGCATGTCTTTGGAACAACCTTACACAATCATGTCTTTGGAACAACCTTACACAAGCATGTCTTTAGAACAACCTTACACATGTATGTCTTTGGAATAACCTTATACAATCATGTCTTTGGAATAACCTTATACAATCATGTCTTTGGAACAACCTTACACGAGAGTCTGTGTGTCACCTCAGTAAACAACTGAAAAGAACATGTGATTTTGTCTGAAATACTATGGGCTGTCAAAGATATGCCTGATAACAGCTACATGATTATTTCATCATTACCATGATGATTACATTATATCGCAGTATCAAAAGTTGGATGGCAATGGACTTACCGCATCTTTTGTCTTCTGTCTTAGTGGTGTACTTTGATAGGCGGTTTCTTGTTCATGTTGTGATATTTCCCTCCTACTTGTATTGCTGCTTATCTTTTGCTCGCCGTTGCTCAATCTTCAAGTAAGGCCTTCAACGAGGTTCCATGTCTAAATATGTTATTTGTTTGATGTTTTAGGTATTATGCATGTTCAATATCATCTTCGCACACCGGAGATGTCCATACGGGATCGGATATTAGCATCTTCGCAAACCGGACATGTCCACATGTGTTCAGATCTGCTTCTGTAAACTCTGAGTTTAGAGGCTGTAATCACCTTGCATGTCATCATTGACGGATTTATACTTGATAATACCCTAAGTTTTCCGGACACGCGACATTGGAACAAATAATGCTGTAATATATTTATGTATATGCGACAATTGTTCAGGAAAGTGGGGTCCGTAAGCTCTAGCTTGTGTAGCTTATACGTAAATCCTGCACTGCTTAGCATTATTGTTTGATGTTTTATTTCCTTTAATAATTATCTCTTTCATACTCAATAATACCATAACCTCTGTGTTTTCCTATCTCAAAAATGCTCTCCCTATTCTTCTATAGATTCACTACTAAAAAATCAATTCTAACTTCTAGCTGTTTGTTCATGTTTCTGTATACTGGAGTATAAGTAGAGATCTATAGGAGATATATAAGTAGAGATGTGTGCAGGTGTCCAGGGGCCATTGATTTCAATTGCAGGCACGATTCCTTGTCAAAAACAATACTGCAGGGGACTGTCGAGGGTGGAAGAAGCAGAGGAGGACAAATGAAGGCATGGACAGAAAACATCAAGGAAAGGACAGGTCAAGATATTTCCACACTCATCCGCATCGCTGAGGATAGAATTCGCTGGATGACTCTGTGTGCTGAGGCATCCAATATGGTACCCCTACGACCCTGAAAGGTTACGGGTTGATTGATTGATTGATACTAGTTACACTAATGTATAATGAATGTAGCACTTCACAAGTCTCATTATTAGGTTGCGATTGATAAACAATTATCTTCTAGAATACAGATGACAATCTAGACAAGTAAAGAGTTCAACCAAACAAGATATGAACATCACTATCTTACTCGAGTTTAATATATGTTAATGGTCCGCTTCAGAACAAGACTATACAGATTGATCAACTATATCTTCACTGACAAACAGCAACACACACCGACGAACACATGCATGTCACACAGTTAATCAACTAAGAGTTGAGCATAGACACAAGCGACACGTCTCCAGAACCGCATGGCTTATCTGTCAGCATGTCCGTTCGCAGAGTATGTCAAACGACCCCCCTCTCCCACACCCTTAAAATTATGTAATTATTAACTAGTATTGCGAAAAACATACTAATCAACTATTCCCTCCCCCACTCTCCCGGTCTTGAATGACTGCACCCCCTTGCAAAAAAAGAATATTTGGGCACCTGTCGGATAACAGTGTTTCAGCAGTAACCCATTAACCAGTATTGTAACCTATTATTGAAGCAGTGAGTAGTTTACACTTACAGATACACCCAACCACGATAACACGAACAGGTCGGAACATCGGGTTCAACCCTTTCTCCGCTGCATAGAGACATATAACACGTCACTCAGCAGTCCAACACTACACTACAACAACGCTACAACAACACTATAATACACAACAACAACAACACTATATTACACTACAACAACACTACACTACAACAACACTACACTACAACAACACTATAATACACTAATACAACACTACAACAACACTATAATACACTACTACACTACAACAACACTACACTAAACTACAACAACACTACACTACAACAACACTATACTACAACAACACTTTAATACACTACAACACTATACTACACAACAACAATTCTGCCCTACAACAACACTACACTACAATACAACACTGCAACATAACACTAAACTACCACACAACACTACACTACAACACTACACTACAACACTACACTGCAAATATCAACACTACAGCAAAATACTATGAGAAAAATTGAAACATATTGCAACCCTGGCTCTTACTTATAATCTCTGGGGGAAAATATTCTGGTTGCCTACAAAAATCTATTCGAAAACGAAGCAGAACGTTCATTTAAAGGAACCAAAAGTTCGCCTACAAAAAAGTGGAATTCATTTTTTTTAATGAAACTATTCTCCTGTAAATTAATTCGTATCTAGTCACAGAATCATCTATTCAGAAAACTGAACTTCCGGTGTATAGAATCCATTTATAAATATCACATAAAGAGAGAAGAATTTCAGAAGGTCGAATTGACAGGGTTATGAGAACTGTGACCTCCGCTATTTTTTAATGGTTACAAATTCTTGACAAAATCTAACTGAGCTAACGTACCAAGGATGAAAGGAGAGAGTACCTCACCGTAATATGTCCTTTTTTCAAAAGAAGGGCATACATTATGTTCACTCTTGTCTCTTTAAAACGGTTTTCACTTCTGAAATCGGCCCGAGTAAACGTATTTGCAAATTTATCTAAATTCTCTTCGATTTTCTGAAATAGTCGTTATTTCATAAGAAATATTCTAACATGAAACAACCTGATACATCAATCAGCTATTACCACAATTAAGTCATGATAAAAGCTCAACCAAAGGCTAACTACCGTCACGAACTTATTACCATCTACTAAATTGACAATAACTGGTCATCATATTTTGACTAAATTTAAAATTGGCACATCTGCACAGTGCACATATGGTCAAGCCATATTCTTCAAGAATGTGCAAACTAATACACATTAATGTTCACATACTGGCCTTCTGATACGCCTATGAACGCTAAACTCTATGGAACAAAACAAGAAATGGAAAACAATGTCCAATTTATACAAGAAACAACACTGCAGATATAGACATTATTAATGGACGAAAGAAGACGTTTTGTGGTTGCCAGACAGCAATGGAAGGTAACGTTGTCTATGAAAGAATTCATAAAATACAACATCAAAGATGTAAAAATAAAATATGGTTAAGGCGAACTGTACGTTCGCGCTGACCTGTTGCGCTTAATTCGGTTTGTGAGAATTCTTTGCAACACACTTCATAAACATTTTTTTGTACGTGATGGTGTATCCGTTAAAACCTGTTTCGCAGTCAATTATTATTCTCTTCAGTAAGCTATCCTCTTTAGCGCAATCACGAAGCTCTTGACAGATGGTAAAGCGATTCTCTTCTCTGATCCTGTTCCCAAAGTGTTCATTTTATCGCCGCATTTATCCAATAAATGTACAATTTCTCGGTTAAAGTTTTAGCATATTCCATTCAGGATGTAGAGATAAAGGAATAACAGATCCAGTGTCGGGTAACAACCCTAAGTAGGAAATTGATGGCTGGGGTAACACATGGTAAATATCAAAATGAATAAAAATAGATTATCAAAACATGTCGATAAAACCACCTAACAACGAGACACAATGACAGACGAGGTGTCGACTAAAAAGCCTTTATCAGGACACACAAAGACTACAGTCAATAAATCATACATAAGAGACAACCTCAACATAGTAGTAATAAGGAGGAAAGGAAAGAAGGACAGTAGCGAGGGGAGACAGAGGAAGCAAAGATGGCAGCATGAAAGGAAAAAAGAAGGTGTGAGTGGAAGACGAAAGTGGTAAGTACGGAGGAATAAACCGGAAATTTTGGAATATGGAATTGTATATGCATAAGTACTTCCAGTAGGTCGTCATTATTTTCTTAACTGTTAGGATGCACAATTTCCTACAGCAAGATTTTAACCTGGTACCTTGGCAGTCCGAGGCGCGTTCTGTAGCTCTCCCACACAGAGCCGGAAAATTTATCTGCTAGACTATTAATGAGAAACCAAAGCATCAGATGTTACAAACAGAAAGATATTATCTATATCATAGGTTCCCAAAGTGGTTATGTATGGACCCAAAGGGTTGATTTTGACTTGCAGGGGACCTATGTCGGCGAGAATAAAAATGGGGGAAGTTGTGGGGTGCACGAAATATACTCTTTTTTTATGGAAGGTAGGAATAACTAGTGTAAATATGCTAATTTCCTTAAAATTGTCCACTCTAAACCCCCACACACACACAAAATTCGATCAAAGTGAGAAGCACTGTGTCAGCTGTAAAAAAATAAAATTTAAAATTAATATGTTTAGAAAATTTCAATATTAGGTAGGTCTATTGAAAACTAAAAGATTGGCTAGTGTCTACGAGGCAATTCATACCAGATTTCTTCCTTAGATTTCCCGAAAATTTGAGAACCTCTGCAACCTCAGATCTGAATGTAGAGAAAACAGAGATAATGTTTTTCAAGAATACAACATGTCTCCTGACAGCAGCACAAAATACCAGAAATGAAAACCTGTTATGAGAAATATGACATCATCAGCACCTGTGATATCAATTTCACTCCTGGGAACGAGTGAGCTAATGCACTTTTAAAACGAAATAAGGCAACAAAATGAATCAATTAAGACACATAGATGCAGAAATTATCAGTTAACACACATAGACATAACATAACTTTAGCTTTGGAAAAGAATCTACAAATCTGTTTCTCAAAATGATGAATGTTCACGCGTATAGGAAATACATAATCCAGAGAGCATCCTTTATAGATGACTACGCTATGGTAAAAGTGTAATCTGCCCAAGCCTGTAGAGAAAGATTTGAGGTTTGAAACTCCCAATCCTTTGGAAAATGATTAGGAAGCAAAGAACACATCTAGTCAAACACCCTATCCCTGATGAATTTCTAAAACAAAAAGGTCAATAAAAATTCAATTTTAAAAAAGGTGACAGTTTTTGTGCGTGCATTTTTCACTACCTCTACGCTTTTGAGAAGGTCTAATCTAAACTGCCTGACACAGCCATTTCTTCTTTCTTGTGTGTACGTTCGCATCAGTATAATTATCATCAGTATTCTTGTGGTTTGAACCGGAGAACGTGGGATACGCTGTGTTGATAGTTTTACAATGAAGCTGCGTTATTTGTGCATTTTGGCCCAGCACATCCAATGTTGGCATAGATATGACCACTGAAAGAAAAGCCACGTGGCTAATTGCACGAGAATTGCTGAGCTGACAAAGGATTTCATTAGGGCAACATATTTGTACATGTATATCCTAAGAATCCGCCTCTGTAGCGACATTGTACAGAGCTCGTCTCTGACGGCCAAGATACCGGGTTCGATTCCCGCCACAGGCAAGTGTGCATCCGGACCTTTCAGAAAGGAATGGCAAACTACTGAACAGAACTATTCATATTGCGTAGAAAATCACTACAGACAAAAAAATTTGAGTTGATAGCTATGTCCTGAAAAGTAAAATCTACTAATTTTGTGTATAAAAGCATTAAAAAAGAAGTGAAATACTGTTGATTTTAATTTAGTTTACAGCTGATGTTTAAGCAAATTATCTGTGTGAGCTTCATGTGCCGCCTCTACACGTTTTACTCCACATTTTGTATTTACTCTTTGCTCTTGTGTCAATAGCATGATCAAATGGGACACATCACATTATTCAGTCAGAGTTACTTTGGTAGTGATGGACAAAATATGGTCAGTGGGCAAACTTTGGCCCATCAAGCCGGGTTGATGTGAAAGTACTATATGTAAGGTGCCCCTCCCCTTCCCAGCTCGAACAAACAATACACTAATCAGAGCTCAAACTGGCTAGAAACATTGTAAACACCCCCCCCCCCCAATATCACACGAAAAATACTAAATCCGGTCCACCAATATCAAAAGGTTGCCCACCTCTGAACTAAAGCAATTATACATCACCAACGAAATGTGCGACATCTCTACTACTCTTTCGTAGTGTGATGGGAGAGAGCGTGCGTCTATGGGTTTGCCAATAGCACATCAACCTGATCAGAACAGAAAACACCAAAGAAACGAATTGCGCATAAAATGAGAGCAAACAATAAGTCACGGAACAAGTCATTCAAGCACTCACCTGCGTCTGTAGCGGTCTTCTCGGAGACTTGGGCTTGGAGTCTGAATTAGAACGACCTCTAAATTTGCTCATAAATCCACCATCCTTATTTGTGGAGGGCCCAGATTTGTGTCTAATCCGTGCCTCTTCAGACACGAATAACATCTGTCCTTCTAAGATTTGGCTCATGGGCGTAACTGTTTCCTGAGAGCCCAATGAAGTTCTGTGATTTGATTGACCAGACAATACCGATTCGTCCAGAGAGTGGTCTGTAGGAATCGCTGGCTTTTTCACAGGTCTCTTCAAGCCGGAGATATCTGATTTAGACCGAGGACGAAATTGCTCAAAAAATCCTTTTTTCTTCTCTTTATCTTTCTTCTCGTCCCGTTCGCTTGATTTGTTTCTGCTCTTTGCCTTGCTACCCAACAGGCTCTTGAGAGTAGAAGAGCCCGATGAAGATTGCTGACGGCCATATTCGTTGGATTCCGTCAAATTCTCCGCTATGTCTGAATCAATCAGTGGCATGGCGAAAGCACTCAAGTCCTGCAATGAAAGAAGGATATTTACAAATTATCTTTAATTAATCAACAATTTAGAATACAAAACGTAAAATCAAAAGTATAACGCAATACAACATGTATAGAAAAATCACCAGCTCCTGAAAACATCACTGTTGAATAAATAAAAGTTGTTAATGAATGAATTGGATATAGAAGTGATAAACTTGTTAAATTACATCTACAACCAGGATATATCACTGTATATGGTAGCTCTACCAAAGCAACCTAGTGTTATAGATTGTGGAAAACACACATATAGTTTAGTGAGCCACGTGACATCAATTATGATGAGAATTGTAATGAGAAGAATAATAAGTAAAATAAAAGCATAAATTGGAACAACATGGAAGAAATCGCGACAGCAGGCAAGTAGAAGATCAAGAAGGGTAGAAAAAGACATAGAGAGAAAATGTTTCACATTCTGACATTGTAGAATATTGGTATTGTAAATAATTGGTAACACACGTTGCGGAAAGGCACTTATTGATGATGATAGCACACGAAAAATAGGGATGTGGAAAGACATGATAACCAAGAACACACAACATAGATAATAAGAAGATAGGTCTTAGACTGCACAACGCATGCGTACTTGTTGTACTGAAATAAAGGACTAAAATACGCGGAGGTTTGACTTCATTGTACTTGAGTTTCACTATTCTTTACTCCATCCATCTCAACGAAGCGGCACACCATCTGCCAAGAACATCACTCATGGCACGTAACTCCGTAGTTTCAAGTAATAATTCCATGGTATATCCAAAGAAACCCAATTTGTAAGCAAGACGTCGCGAGCAGGATTCGAACCCAGGACCTCTTGAGCACAAGGCGAAAATCTTAACCACTACACTACGGCCATCTCATGTGTTGACATATGACAGTGATAGCTAGAAATCCATACAATCAACGGGTACTAAATTAATCACTTAATCAACAGGTACTAAATTAATCACTTAATCAACAGGTACTAAATTAATCACTTATCAACGGGTACTAAATTAATCACTTATCAACGGGTACTAAATTAATCACTTATCAACGGGTACTAAATTAATCACTTAATCAACAGGTACTAAATTAATCACTTATCAACGGGTACTAAATTAATCACTTTTAAAACAAGTTCCAAAAATAATGAACATGAAATGGATATACTTTTTTTAATGAATCACTTAGGAAAGACACCAGTAAAAAATGTGTATCAAGTTTCATAGATTTTGACGTTAGAATTATATCAGTAATATAAGAATGGATGGAAACAGATTTCCTAAACAAGCATTCATGTGGAAAGCAGAAGACAATAAGAAAAGAAGGTCGTCAAAAGAATTCGCAAAATAATACACACAGAAAGATTAACTGGTCATAAGCAATGCTCCAGAACTTCAAAGTTTCAGTAACTTGCAACAAGACGCTCAACATGGAAAGACGTGATTATATAGTACCCTCCCTAGGCACAAGAGCTAACAAATATTCTCATACGGTTTTGTGCAATTATTAGATACACGATTCGCAACATGACCTAATAATATTAATAACAATCGATAATAGGTGAGACTGCAGTTGTATAACCAATAAGGTACTTACACGGAACGCAAGGTTCTGAGTTTTACCGTTCCACAGACTATAACGTTAACGGACACAGAAAACTATCGATGACAATATACAGAACAATCTAAATCAATGTTTCAACTAAAGTGTCTTTCTAAAGAAGAATATAGACAAACAGAGACTATCATTCAATTGATAATTCCCTGGTTGAAAAAATAACTGGTAAAAAAAATCAATCACGGCCCGGAATTGAGCCCGCAACCTCTACCACAAGGCAAATACCTTAACCACTACACACATTGCAATAAATATAAATGGTGAATATTTGCAATTTATATAAAGATGTGTGTAGTATTGTTATTAACAGTTAAACATATTCATACGTATCTTTGTTAATAACATTTTCTATTTGTATGTAACTCGTAACTGTGGTTCTTGCCTGTTTGTACAATTGCCAGATAAGTTCTGGCATCTTGTTATTATTAACAATGCTGATTACGCAAACATACAAGAAACGGTATGGTATTCTTGAATCTAAGAAGTACATTTGTACTAGAACACTAGATTAAAAATGAATGCGATTTTCACTTTTGGAAAAAAGTCAATCTCATAGAAAACAAATACTTAGATTTTTAGATTCATAGCCAAGCAGCGATCAATATAGTTACAGACCTTTGCCTAGGAACAATGAATACACAAATTCTCAGAGGCGTTGATGAGAAACCATTGTTGTATTCCAGATAGAGGAGTCCGGAGGGGGTACATAATGTATTAATAATAATTTTATATAACTTCTTGACATAGTATTTTGAGAACAAGCAAAAGGATGTTATAAAGATGTGATCATAGTATTTTGTATATTATGTGTAGCTGAAAAGTCATACATAAATATGACACATTGTCATATATGACAAACTTACAGACAAGTTATATTAGGCACACATGTCCTTTATCCCACGCCTGGATAGAACCAAAATGCACGTACATACATCAACTGAAACACACGCACATATAAACACACGTCACTAGAAACCCACACAAAAATACACACATCTAAACACATCATTTGTTAACTACTGGCATCCAGTTTACAGGATGATTTCTATTAAATGACGAAATAATAACGCTAAGATTATCTATACGATATCAGGACAGAATAATATCGCTAAGGTTATCTATACGATATCATGACAGAATAATAACGCTAAGATTATCTATACGATATCATGACAGAATAATAACGCTAAGGTTATCTATACGATATCAGGACAGAATAATAACGCTAAGGTTATCTATACGATATCAGGACAGAATAATAACGCTAAGGTTATCTATACGATATCATGACAGAATAATAACGCTAAGGTTATCTATACGATATCAGGACAGAATAATATCGCTAAGGTTATCTTTACGATATCAGGACAGAATAATAACGCTAAGGTTATCTTTACGATATCAGGACAGAATAATAACGCTAAGGTTATCTATACGATATCAGGACAGAATAATAACGCTATGGTTATCTATACGATATCAGGATAGAATAATAACGCTAAGGTTATCTATACGATATCAGGACAGAATAATAACGCATCCAAGTTTTATACATTCAAGCTGAATACATCCAAGTTTTGTTCATTCAAGTATTATACATTCAAGCTGAATACATCCAAGTTTTATACATTCAATCTGAATACATTCAAGTTGAATACATCCTAGTTGTATACATTAAGCTGAATACATCCAAGTTTTATACATTCAAGCTGAATACATCTATGTTTTATACATTCAAGCTGAATACATCCTAGTTGTATACATTCAAGCTGAATACATCCAAGTTTTATACATTCAAGCTGAATACATCCAAGTTTTATACATTCAGGCTGAATACATCTAAGTTTTATACATTCAAGCTGAAAACATCCAGGTGTTATACATCCAAGTTGAATACATCTGAGCTGAATCCAAGCTGAATAAATCAAAGCTGAATACATCTGAGGTACATACATCCGAGCTGAATACATTCAGGTCATATCCATCCAAGCTGAATACATCCGAGCTGAATACATTGAAGCTGAATACATCCGAGCTGAATACATTCAAGCCATATGCATCCAAGCTGAATACATCAACGTCATACATATCCAAGCTGCATACACCCAAGCTGCATACATCTGAGATACATACATTCAAGCTGAATACATCCAAGCTGCCTACATCCAAAGCTGCATACATACATACAGCTTAGGCTATGCCATACGCTTCTCAATGGCGCCGGAGGTGGTCCAGATTATGTTGACACTACAATGCAACAATTCTATATTCAAACAAGAGCAGTTAACCTTGTGAAAGCATCCCCAGGTTAACCATCACTGTAACTTACTTCTGCTGGTCTGTCATGTCTTGGTGACAGTGACATTGTCAATCATGTTAGCTGGTTCGAGAGCGGAATTCCAACGAGACATCACTACTATCAGTTTCTAATTGGCAATCAGTGTGGAAGTTAATATGTAGATCTTACGCTAACACTTTCAGTAAGTTCAAGGAAAAACAAAACAACGAGTGTCTTCAGTTCAAGGAAAGACAAAACAACGAGTGTCCACATTTTATTGTTTAGATATAACTATTGCCCTTACGAATCACTGATAGAATTGATCTCACTTACCTGAGAGCCACTAGTACCGACATCCTCTGGGTCAAGGCAAGAGCGAAGAACGTTTCGCAGGCATGAGCACATGGCGGCTATGAGAGTGGGAACAACTTCACGTGTAGTCAGAGGGGCCACAACCCGACCCCCCATGTTGGAGCCAGTAAAGACAAGTAGCGCATTGTTTCTACCAAGGCTGCAGTTGCAAGGATCACGGCGGATGTTACAGCACATTATCACTCGTGTCATGTATACAACCCATCAATTTACACTCCATTATTAATCACTATTTTGTTAATTTTTGTTTGGTTTCGAATTTCCCTAGAAGTATCACTTTATCATGTAAGAAGTAGCTATGACTTGAAAATAATCAGTGTTTACATAAATATAGTTTTATCGTGTAGAAAGTAATTATGATTTGAAAGGAGCCAGTGTTTCCACATATACAGTTTTATTGATACCTCATTAAAAGTCAGTATAACGATTGATTGATTCTACATTCATTTTGTACATTATTATAAGACAAGTTTCCCGCATCGTACGGGGTAGAAGCTGGTTTTTGAAGTTTCGGGGTCGAAATAATTATCAATCTATTTGGCAACACATAAATGTGTGCAGATGTTCACAATGGTTTATATATATATATGACAGCTTCATAACAAAATGGGGGATGTGCATACATTACGTCAACAAATGGGTGGAAGGGTGCGTCTGAAAAAGTTTGACGAGGAAAGGGATGTAGAAAAATGTTGGCGTAAACAGTACTATATTTTATAATACCAATTAAATTTTTTAATTAAAAATTTGTTTCTAAAAATGTGCAAAGAAAACATGTATTTTGTTGGGGAAATAGAGAAGAAAAAACTCACTGACTAATGTACGGGGAAAATAAGCAGACTACTAGATATAAATACAATGAAGACAAAAATAAAGCCATTTTTTATTTTGCTTACATGAGGTTTTACAAATTAAACAGACAGAAAGATGCTGACTATTGGAAGCGAATTGACTACTGATTGTAAAATGTTACCTAATGAAGGAGAAAAGTCTGACTACTGAATGTAAAATGTTACCTAATGAAGGAGATAAATCTGACTACTGAATGTAAAATGTTACCTAATGAAGGAGATAAGTCTGACTACTGAGTGTAAAATGTTACCTAATGAAGGAGAAAAGTCTGACTACTGAATGTAAAATGTTACCTAATGAAGGAGATAAATCTGACTACTGAATGTAAAATGTTACCTAATGAAGGAGATAAATCTGACTACTGAATGTAAAATGAATATTGAAAAAGAGGAGTGACTACTGAATGTATTATTTCGCCTAATGAGTGAGATAAATCTTACTACTGAATGTATAATGAATATTGAAAAAGATGAGTTTGACTACTGAATGTAAAATGAATCTTGAAAAAGAGGATTGACTACTGAATAGAAAGTGTTATCTATTGAAAGGGATAAGTTAACTACTGAATGTAAAATGTTAACTATTGAAGGACCGAATAGGGTTTACTAAGAATTTATGAATTGATATGAAAGGGCATAATTATAACTGAATTTTCAAAAGTAGATGTAACAAATAGTCATCATCACTTGTGATGTACAAACAACTATTGAAGGGGAAAAGTCGACTATTGAATGTAAAATGTCTATTGAAAAAGAAGTCTACTACTTAATGTAAAATGCTATTTTTTGGAAAAGAAAGAGTCTGACTACTGAACAGATAAGTATCTGAGTATGGAATAAAAAAACATTTACCATCGGAAGTGTAATAGACTAAAGTTTACAAAGAGAAAAACAGTAGGGTGAACAGCATTGTTATTGAAGGTAAAATGATGATTACTGAAAGGTAAACATTCTGATCTCTGAAGGGTAAGCTATTTATTTTTGGAAACATGCTTACTCGTTTGAGGTAAGTAGTTAACAAAATGCTTTCAAAGGGAAAGAGTATTGTCTGGTAAAGGACAAGAATCCCGCCTTATTTATCCATTTCTATTATATTGGAAAGAAATATTCTGACTACGCGAGGCAAGTATGGTGTTTATTGAGGTGAAACATGTTTACTCATACAAGGAAAAACTGAAAATTGTGGGAAAAGAAAGACTGCTGGAAGGAAATGCTGACTATTTGAAGGATAAAAAATAGGCAATACATGGTAAAGGGAAATCAAGAATTCTACATTTAATTTTAAAATGCACACAATTTAAGATTAAAGTATACGCAAAAGCACTATTGAATAGTTAGAAAAGACACTATAAAACATTATGAACCGCGTGTCTGCTCACAGAATAAAAATTGTAATGATCTGCTCACTCAGCGGTTTACAAGATGTCACTGTGAAATATTTCTTCAAACGAGCAGACGTGCTTCCACAACTTAAGGAATAAAATCATAAATTCTGAACATTAGAAATCACAAAAGTTGGATATCTGCACACTTAACACATAGTCAAGGAGCTGAACGCACGGCTGAATAATGTATACGAATATTATATTCCATCGAACGAATTTTCCTGACAAGAAATTATGACACGATTGCAGTAATAACAGGCAGGCTGTGTTCCTTGACAATCCACGTAAATAAACCCTCTGGCCTTGTCTGCAAATCAATACAAACATACATTTCCTTGTTATTCTAGCGTGTGTGAGAGCCGACACAACGACACGGAATCATAACACAGAAGAAAGCGCGCGGTAGGCGTGACTATTTTTCTGCATTCCGATATATTAGAATAATAACACACGCAAACAAACACCGGTCCACGGCCAACCGGAAACCATCAACACGTACAATTCAAAGCCTTGCAAGGTGGCTACAAGGCCAATCGAATGTGGCACCGTGGCAACAAGCTCCATTTCGAACACCCATTCTGCTTTCCCCCACCCAGCGTGTTCCAAAACTCTTTTATCAGTTCTCACCCGCGTAACCAACTACCGCTTAAAGGAACTCACTTGTCAATAAGAGGTTATCGATCACAAGTGGAATGGGTAGGATGCTGACTATTATTCTTTCTTCGATAAAATCTTCTCGTCCACACAAACACTCAAAGGGAATGAAGAGGGCGCAGACTAGGAATTTGACATCCGTACAGGACAGCATCAAATAGTGGTTCTCAGCTTTTTTTTGGCTCGTAGTCCTCTGTGAGGACAATTTATCTTCCACTCCTTGTGTCTAAAAAAATGGTCGTGGGCTGTCTTTGCAGGTCACCATGGTTTTTTTTTAAAATTTATCAAAATATACCTTGTTATTTATCGTTCAAATAGTTAATTTATTTATAAAGTTTATCAAAATATACCTTGCTATTTCTCTTTCAAATAGTTTCTTTTTAAAGTTATATCAAAACATATCGGGGGTATGGTTGGTCAAGTATGAAAAACCTCTTCTTAGAAACTGAACTCTTGATTTCATATAGAAACATGGACATTCTAAATACAATATTCATTGACCACATCATGAGATGGGGAAGTTTTGAACCGGCAAACATGAGGGTAAAAGAGACGAAAACTAGGCAAGAAAATAGTTTTGACATCATGTATGGTGAAAAGTTATTTGTGGGCTGTTTTAGTATTAGTTCTCAAACTCCCACTATTTCTCTTGTAATAGGTCAATGCCTTACTAGATTTCTACCAGAAGGTAATCCAGTGACCGGAAATAAGTTTGTAGCTGATTTACTTGCGTCAATCGCCCCATACATCCGAATTCGGCAGTGTTATGTTGAATACATTCAATTTTTTTCGCAATATCTCTGAAGGTTAAACCTCTGTAGTTATATCATTGTAGGCCAGCCTATGAGTCACCTGTTTTTCAAAGTAGCTCGCACAGCACGCTAATATGTTTGGTCACGTATCTGAAATATATGTAATAATATCACAATGTCTCTATTCCTTGTTCCCCATCTGTAATTATGTATAAAAAATTGCATATTTGTTTTAATATGTTGGCAATGTTGGTAGCTAATTTGTATAATAAATACACCGACCAAGTCTTTATCAATATTATAGCCTTGGTTGTTTCATTTAGAAACAACATGCGGGAGTCCGGGGTAATGAGAGAGTAGATCGTTTGGTCGCACACTCGGCTACTACGGCTGTTGGCGGAGCAATAGTTCGGGCAGACATTTTGAATTCCCTACGGGATAACGCACTAATAAATGACGGTATAAGTGACGATGACTTTGTTCCATGACTAGACTAAGGGAGCTTGGTTCGAAATGTGGTGTCGCTATAAATTAGCGGGTTCGTGGGCGAGGAAGAATGATGGTCAGTTAACGGCGTACTGGGACCATCAGTCAACATGTAATGGCGGATACATTCAAGGAGAGATCTGAGCATCTATAGACTTCAGTGACTGAATGTAGTGACGATGATCCAACGACTAACTAATTATACAGAAACAGGAAATTTCAATTTTTAGGTTTTAAAGTCTTTTTCACCTTGAACATACAATATACAAAACCAGCTCTTGTTTGGAGTTGCCTTATTGGCAGTTTCATTTACTTGTTAATTTAACAAATATGGCATTCTCTAAATGTTACTTAATATGAAATTTATGTTTTGGCAGTATGTGTATTGTGTTCAATTTACAATTTAAAAATGTATTCACGTTTACATATTTTCTTGTTTAAATTTCATGAAAATATGAATAATTTCCTAACGCCAGCAAGTAATGTCGGTATAATTGTTTCTCTTTTAATTATTGCCAAATTACGACCACAAAACGTAATGCAGCTTAATTTTCTAAGAGCAATTATTCGCATTATTATTAATTAATTTCACTGGATTTCTATCTATTCGCTGAAACCCTTTGTTGCCTTTCGGCGTCAGGGGTAGAAGAGTTTTCTAGAGACGGTCCGCTTCTGTGCTGAGTATATTGTGGAATTTGTCGCCTCTTTTATTTCAGTGGTCCATCGTTTTCGTGATCGGCCTGTAGGTCTGCATTCGCTGTATTTGTGTAGAATAGCTTGATGTGGTATGCTGTCTGGTGGTAGTCTGCTGATGTGTGCAAACCATTTCATCTGTTTGCTCTTAATATACTCCAAGATTGGGGCGGTGCCAGTTCTATTCTATATTCTACATCTTCTTTGTCTAATGTCCTCATTTCTCACTCTGTCTCTTAACGATATTCCCAGGATTCGGCGTAAGCATACCATTTCAGCCGTCACAGTTTACATTTGTCTTGTGCTGTCGTTGTCCATGTTTGGCATTGATAGCACAGAGTTGGCATAATAATTAGTTTGGATAGTGTTATTTTGGTGTTTAAATCTACGTTTTTGCTTCTGAAGATTGGTGTCATTTGCCCTAGGGTATGGTGTGCTTTACTACATCTATTGTATATTTCTTTGCTGCTCTTGCCGTCTGTTGTTATATTATCTACTAGGTATGTGAATTCTGTCACTTGGTTAAGTCTGTTATTTTCAATATATATATATTGGTGTTTCTTTCCGTTCTTCATATCTTCATTACTTCGGTCTTTTCTATAGTTATCTTCATGTTAAATGTATGGCAAGTTTGATGTAATATATATATATTTGTCTTTGTAGTTCTTCTTCTGATGATGCCACTAGTGCTTGGTCATCTGCAAATAGTAGTTCGTTTAAGTTATCTTTCAAGTTGTTTTCCTTTGTTGTCTTGGTTACATTGCAAATGTGATCTATGTATGTTATAAACAATATGGGGAAGGGGATAGTACACATCTCTGTTGAGATGTCTATACTAGAGCACGATCATGATCTATGTTCTATGATCTATGGAATACTCAATGACTGCCATTATATGAGTCTGTAGTGACCTATTAAAGGAGAAGAAGAGGAAGACCAAGAAGATAATGGACCAGAGACATCGAAGAATGTATGCACATGTCTTTGGCCAATACAGGCCTGCTTGCCCGGAACAGAGAGGCGTTCAGAGTATCCACGACGACGACAACGTTCTGGAAAGAATATGTCGCTTGATAGTGACCTATTAGGTTGGAGCTGCGGCGGTTCAGTACACCCTTAGCAATAATATATCATACTGACATGACACTTTAAAATGTTGCGTTAACCGAGAATATGCAACAAATAAATATTTGTGTTTGTGTGCATAATAATATAGTTTCGCTCCAGTTGTGAAATCTCAGCAAAGAGTGCAGACAGCGTTACCACTCCTGTGATTTTCATCAAACCTGGGGATGTTCCGGTTTTCATTCTAAACAAAAACATAATATTTCGGTCAAATTTCTTATAAACAAAATCTGTATTAATTTATCGCTAATTGTTCCACGAGATATCTTAATGAATGTTTTTTGTTTGTTTTAGTTTTGAGTTATTTCCCCCCGCTTATTTTCATTATACTTTATTGATTATTTCTAATTTTCAATAATTAGTAATGTTCAGAAATCTACATAACAGTAGTAGTAAATGTAATAGGAGTCATAAACCACCATCATATCACACTGTTTCCATAAGTGTTCAGCTGAACATGTCTGTGGTTGCCTAGAAATCGCCTGACTAGCGTCGCCTAGTACACTTGCTCAGTAGAGATGGCGCCATTCCTCGACATTCCCAGAGCATGAACTATGCTACCTTAATTCCCGTTTCCTTGGTGAACCAGCTAATAACCAGTGGACTGATACCTTTCGTTGCTAGCCAGCGGACGAACTTAATATTCTATTACTCTATATAATGTTTTCCATGATAAAAATATGATTACTGAATATTTCAAGAGTATTGGGTTCAGGTATACATTACAAGTTTTTAAAAAATAGGAAAAGTTGTATATTAATGTTTCTTTGGGCGTGGTATCCTTTTTTATATAATGCGATTTTTAGAAAGAACAGAGTAAATTTTTACAAAACATAATGCAGAAATACACTAAAGTAGTATCAATACTAAATATTTCATTGTAGAAAACTAACTAAAGTGAAACTAAATATTTCATTGTAGAAAACTAACTAAAGTGAAACTAAATATTTCATTGTAGAAAACTAACTAAAGTGAAACTAAATATTTCATTGTAGAAAACTAACTAAAGTGAAACTAAATATTTCATTGTAGAAAACTAACTAAAGTGAAACTAAATATTTCATTGTAGAAAACTAACTGAAGGGAAACTAAATATTTCATTGTAGAACTAATTAAAGTGATATTAAGAAAATTATACCTTGCAAAATGCACACATATTTTTTTATTCACATTTAAATACATGCAAAGTATCATACAAATTATGTATCATATCGAAAATATTAAGGATACATAAAAAACATCTGGCTTTAAAGGGAAATAACCGTAAAAATTGTGAGCACAAAAATGGTGAAGATATTTGAGTGGAAGTGGTAGGTATGTTGTAAAGAAAACAGCGCCGAGTACTTATAGGGTTATATTAAAAAACCGCGGATAAATAATAGTACCAAACGCAACAATAGCGTCCCCTCTCACTCGTCACTGATATTTTTATATGAATTCTGCTTTAAAATCGCCAAGTTTTACAAACATTTTATTTATTTATTTGATATATATTTCTTAGTAAGCCATAATCTATGCAGGGAAACAATATAGAATGTGGTGGTTCAAATACTGCGCCATCATTATCAATGTCTCCTTAATCACGACATCCATGTGTTATCAGGGTTTCGGAAGAGGTGCAATGAATAGCAATACTGTTATCTGTCAGACATGTTGCAAGAGGAAGGACTAAAAAGGTTGTAGGGATGGAGGTGGCTAGCCCATTCCATAGAGGGTAAAGTGACCCGTAGACCATACTGAAGTCGGATATGGCAGGACGATAGGCGCAGAAATCGCAGCTAAATTATAAATCATGACACAATGCAACCAGTTTTCTGGACTACATTTTGCTAATCTGCAGAAGTTTGACAATGAAATAAGAAGACGATTAATCACACCTTGTAAGAGGCGTAAAATAATAACTGCATAAGAAGATTAATCATGCGCTGTAAGAGGCGTAAAATGACAACTACATAACAAGATTAATCACTCCTTGTAAGAGGCGTAAAATAATAACTACATAACAAGATTAATCACTCCTTGTAAGAGGCGTAAAATAATAACTACATAACAACTACATAACAAGATTAATCACACATTGTAAGAGACCTAAAATAACAACGACATAACAAGATTAATCACGCCTTCTAAAATAACAACGACATAACAAGATTAATCACGCCTTCTAAAATAACAACGACATAACAAGATTAATCACGCCTTGTAAGAGACCTAAAATAACAAGGACATAACAAGATTAATCACGCCTTGTAAGAGGCGTAAAATAACAAGGACATAACAAGATTAATCACGCATTGTAAGAGGCGTAAAATAACAAGGGCATAACAAGATTAATCACGCCTTGCAAGAGGCGTAAAATAACAAGGACATAACAAGATTAATCACGCCTTGTAAGAGGCGTAAAATAACAAGGACATAACAAGATTAATCACGCCTTGTAAGAGGCGTAAAATAACAAGGATATAACAAGATTAATCACGCCTTGTAAGAGGCGTAAAATAACAAGGACAGGGTATAAGTCACTTTGTGTAGTGAATTAATATAAGATTAAAAGATAAATAAATGGATAGAATTATATAAGGACAGATACATTGTTCACTGTAAAGTGTGTAATATTTATTTTAGAAATGCGAACATAAGTTTATTACTGTCTCAAAAATTGACCCAAAAACAGTCATAATTAGGATTTAAAAATAATAAAATATTAACATTTATCTTCATCTGTTGTTTTTTTTTTACCTACAAAAGAATTGACATTGGCAAGAAAATGTAGGCATGCAACAACATTGTTGCTGACAACATTCATAGAATGTGCATCATATACCGTTTCTACAGGCCAATCATCTGGTGGAGTGTTTGGATTTTTTAAAAATCATTTGGAGATAGTGTCATAGATAAAGATATTTAATTGAAAGTGACTAAAGCCTCCTATATAAAGAAAGATGGTACTGCACATAAAGTGAGGAATGATAGATGGTACTGCACATAAAGTGAGGAATGATAGATGGTACAGCACATAAAGTGAGGAATGATAGATGGTACAGCACATAAAGTGAGGAATGATAGATGGTACAGCACATAAAGTGAGGAATGATAGATGGTACAGCACATAAAGTGAGGAATGATAGATGGTACTGCACATAAAGTGAGGAATGATAGATGGTACTGCACATAAAGTGAGGAATGATAGATGGTACAGCACATAAAGTGAGGAATGATAGATGGTACTGCACATAAAGTGAAGAATGATAGATGGTACAGCACATAAAGTGAGGAATGATAGATTGTACAGCACATAAAGTGAGGAATGATAGATGGTACTGCACATAAAGTGAGGAATGATAGATGGTACAGCACATAAAGTGAGGAATGATAGATGGTACAGCACATAAAGTGAGGAAATAAACACAAAGGCATGACATCTAAGAAAAATTTATCTTATTATTGACGATAGTACTGAAATCTCCGTCAGCCAAAATTTAGCCATTGTTATAAAATACTAATATGATACAGGTTACAGAGTAACTGACTCTGTGTTTGATTGTGTCAGATACAAGTTACAGAGTAACTGACTCTGTGTTTGATTGTTTCAGATACAAGTTACAGAGTAACTGACTCTGTGTTTGATTGTTTCAGATACAAGTTACAGAGTAACTGACTCTGTGTTTGATTGTGTCAGATACAAGTTACAGAGTAACTGACTCTGTGTTTGATTGTGTCAGATACAAGTTACAGAGTAACTGACTCTGTGTTTGATTGTGTCAGATACAAGTTACAGAGTAACGGACTCTGTGTTTGATTGTGTCAGATACAAGTTACAGCGTAACTGACTCCGTGTTTGATGGTATCAGATACAAGTTGCAGAGTAACTGACTCCGTCTTTGATTGTGTCAGATACAAATTGCAGAGTAAATGACTCCGTGTTTCATGGTATCAGATACAAGTTACAGTGTAACTAACTCCGTGTTTGATGGTATCAGATACACGTTGTAGAGTAACTGACTCCGTATTTCATTGTGTCAGATACAAGTCACAGAGTAAATGACTCTGTGTTTGATTGTGTCAGATACAAGTTACAGAGTAACTGACTCTGTGTTTGATTGTGTCAGATACAAGTTACAGAGTAACTGACTCTGTGTTTGATTGTGTCAGATACAAGTTACAGAGTAACTGACTCCGTGTTTTATTGTGTAAATGTTAAAGATACATGTGGTGTTTATATAAAACACTGAAGGAATTGCTTGCAGAGAAATACATTCCATTACAGTAACATTATTGAATGTGTGAGTGACAATTGCTCAACCATGACAAGTCTTAACAATGGATGCTATGTCGCACATTAAAAAATATGTAACTTCTGTATTGAATATATGTTGCATATGTCATTCTTTCACATTGCATTACAAGCACGCATGAAGTTGCTTGCAATCATGGATTGAAATATTTCTTAAACACGTGTGATGTTATTTTATTTGTAGGAGAAAGCGACTTCATACATTTCAGATTATTCAAAATCTCGTGAAGACTCATATTGACTGAATTTTGAACATTTCATCAAACGCGCTGATTGTACGAGACAATGGGATGATTTCACATTATTTTTTGAGACAACTTTAACAGATAAAGTTGATGATACAATAGAGATGATTACACTTATGTTTACACCTGGAACAAAACATATTCTTCTTTTCCTTAATCATTTTATTGGAAACGCTGATAAAATTAACTAAGAGTTTCAATCAGAACATCTGCGTTTACATGAAATGTTTGCAAGCATTTCTGGTAATACAGAAGTACACCTGTCATGTTTATTAAATCTGTGCTTATGTAGTCTCGTCATTTGTCGGAGATTGATCCATCTGTTTTAAATTTACATTAAAGACTGGAATAAATTGATGTTAGTGGTAGATGTGAAAATGTATTGCAATTACATTCTCTAGGAAACAAAGACAACCACTTGACATATTTATGTGTCTAAATTAGGAACCCGCTTTCCTCCATCAGTTGTCAGTATTTTGGCTGAAATGTTGGTTCTATGTGTTCAATAGTACATCTATCTCTTCTTCTTCTTCGTTCGTTCTCAAACTCCTGCAGATTATCAGGATGTAGTCCGGAGAACGGAATGCGCTGTGTCATGGTTTACAGCATTTTTGCGATATATGCGCCTTTCGGCCTGACACATCCGACTTCAGCATGGCTTTGGGTTACTGACCATATATGGGATTTGTCAGCCAACTCCATCATATAACCTCCTTAGTCGCCTTCTACGACATGCGTGGAAGGTAAACAGTGTTGCTATGCTTTGCTCCTCTTTCGGGCCCCGGCTTCACACGGGCAAGTCCATCTATCACGGGATAGTCGTTTAGTCATTTGTACAAGAGAGAGAACTGGACAAGTTACTGGATGAAGGGAATCGCTGCTATATTCAAATCCCTTAGAAACATGAAGGGAATCGCTGATATATTCAAGTCCCTTAGAAACATTAAGGGAATCGTTGCTGAATTCAAGTCACTTAGAAACATAAAGGGAATCGCTGCTGAATTCGTCCCTTAGAAATATGAATAGTTTTGAGTCTGCTTTAAATTATCTTTAATTACAGAAACTTATGTGTGAGGAACTAGCACTTCCACATCCATCAGCATGTATAAAACGAATATTCTCATAAGTAAATATGTTAAAAACATGGCTAACAGATTACATACTACTAAAGTAACAAACCGGTTATTGGCAAAGCAAATTATTGCAATAAAATGTGTCATTCGTGGACACTACCAGAAACTCTAATTGCTGACGTTATAGAAGATATTTGTCATCAACATTATACAGAATCAGTGAAATATAGGCGCCGAGACAGTCAATTTCATTCAGGCTACTCAAAGATGTGATTATATGGATGTTATGGTTCTGAAATTCTAAATTGTAACTTGTACTCGGGCTATTTTTTAGTCTACAGGGACGATTAATACAAATACAGTAAAAATATCAGTATATCTGTTGTTCATATTTCATTTTTTAAACAGCTGAACTATATTAGTGAGCATATAAAAATTAACGGTTTTCTCGTCTTCGAAACTATACTTTTTTCGAAATCCTGAGTGGTAACTATGGTGTAGAATAGCGTGTGATTCATCCTAACATTCGGTCATTCATGTATTACTAATGTTCTATACTTGCTTGACATTCAGGATCATAGATGACTTGCGTGACATTCAGTCATAGATTACTTGGGTGAGATTTAGGATCATAGATTACTTGCGTGACATTCAGTCATAGATTACTTGGGTGCCATTCAGGATCATAGATGACTTGCGTGACATTTAGTCATAGATTACTTGCGTGACATGCAGTCATAGATTACTTGCGTTACATTTAGTCATAGATTACTTGCGTTACATTCAGTCATAGATTACTTGCGTGACATTCAGGGTCATAGATTACTTGGGTGACATTCAGTCATAGATTACTTGGGTGACATTCAGGATCATAGATTACTTGCGTGACATTCAGTCATAGATTACTTGGGTGACATTTAGGATCATAGATTACTTGCGTGACATTCAGTCATAGATTACTTGGGTACCATTCAGGATCATAGATGACTTGCGTGACATTTAGTCATAGATTACTTGCGTGACATGCAGTCATAGATTACTTGCGTTACATTTAGTCATAGATTACTTGCGTTACATTCAGTCATAGATTACTTGCGTGACATTCAGGGTCATAGATTACTTGGGTGACATTCAGTCATAGATTACTTGGGTGACATTCAGGATCATAGATTACTTGCGTGACATTCAGTCATAGATTACTTCGGTGACATTCAGGATCATAGATGACTTGCGTGACATTCAGTCATAGATTACTTGGGTGAAATTCAGGGTCATAGATTACTTGCGTGACATTTAGTCATAGATTACTTGGGTGAAATTCAGGGTCATAGATTACTTGCGTGACATTTAGTCATAGATTACTTGGGTGACATTCAGGGCCATAGATGACTTGAATGGGGCGTCTACCTATAAAGATTGTTATTTACTTCGTTTTTCCTTCGTGGTGTGGAGGGTGGGCGTTAATTTACGAAGTTTTTTAAATTGGGAAACTGTTTATGGGGAGGGGGGAATTTGAACCTATTTCTTTCCTATTGAAGCCTGCAAACCAATCCTCCATCTTTATTCTAAGAGTTTGGAGACATTACACATACATCACAGACAGAATGAAGCAAGGTAGATACTCTTGACACTGCTTACCAACTACATTATAGACCTTAACTCTTCAATTTATTTTATCTTCTTCGTACTCTTTCTCTCATTGATAAGTATTACATGCGTGTTACCACTCAATGACAAGCATTGCGTGTGTGCGTGTTCCCACTCAATGACAAGCATTGCGTGTGTGCGTGTTCCCACTCCATGACAAGCATTACGTGTGTGCGTGTTCCCGCTCCATGACAAGCATTACATTTGTGTGTGCGTGTTCCCGCTCCATGACAAGCATTGCGTGTGTGCGTGTTCCCACTCAATGACAAGCATTGCGTGTGTGCGTGTTCCCACTCAATGACAAGCATTGCGTGTGTGCGTGACAAGCAATACATTTGTGTGTGCCATCTCCTGTTTACTAATATTCCTAATGATTCTGTAGTATATGGGAGATTTCTGGAGCTTTCTTGGAATTTGGAATTTTCAATGATTGATTATTTATCTAAATGGCACGATTGGTGCCAAGAGAACTGACTGTCTTCTATTCTGCAGGAAACTTTGACACATTACTTGAAGATATTGAGCAACACAGATGCTCAAATGATTGAATCCGTGTTCAATTATTCAGCTTTCATCACGACACGGCTGCTGCTTCTGCGTATGGTCGGATTCCAGTAAAGATATGTGTACAGGAAGTGTGTGCGTGTGTTCGTCCATCACAAGTGATAATGAACATGTGTTACATCCACTTTTGAAAATTCAGTTAGAATTATATCCATGCCTAATAGTTCGTACGTTGCGAATAAGCTATATTCGAGCTGTAAATGTCCATGGACAGTTCGGGCATGGAATGACCACTGTAGGCAGATTGTAGTCTATCCATGACTTTCCAGCTACTTTCCACTGTTGAGCTGCTGCATTTCTCCTCTGTTCACATGATGATCTCTTTTTTTTACCGTAGAACGCTATGTAGATATATTTTGTGCAAGTTCTTCCAATGTATCTTCGTATATTCTAAAGGCTGTCAGTGAGGTCTTTAACGAGTCCTTGTAGCGCTTTTCTTGGCCACCTTGTGATCGTGTACCCGTATCAAGCTCACCATAGAGAAGCAACTTTGGCGGACGATGGTCTGGCATACGTACCAAATGACCTGCCCAACGAATCTGTGTCTGCATCAGGATAATTTAATTGTTGGGGATACCAGATCTGTCAAGGACAGTGGTATCTGAAATCTTGTATTGCCATCTGATATTCAAAACTTTTCTGAGACAAGTCGTGTGAAAGTGATTGAGCTTCCTCACATGACGTCTATACACAGTCCAGGTTTCACTAGCGTATAACAGCACTGGAAGTACCACTGCTCTGAAAAGTTTCAGTTTAGTCTGTAGGTTAGTGCCATTTCTACGCCACACATTTGCGTACAATCACATTCCATGCTCCTAGAGTCAATGGGAAAACATTTTTCCTTCGGGTGAATTGTCGTGGATGTAAAAATGAGTTGCTTGGGGATTTTGATTAAAGTTAGAAGAAGTTGTACAAAGTGAGAAGTTGTACAAAGTGAGAAGTTGTACAAAGTGAGAAGTTGTACAAAGTGAGAAGTTGTACAAAGTGAGAAGTTGTACAAAGTGAGAAGAAGTTGTACAAAGTGAGAAGTTGTACAAAGTGAGAAGTTGTACAAAGCGCCGACTTCACTCTCTTGTCGGACCTCATTGGCAAGATGAATCGAAACGGCTGGAAGTGAAGTTCGATCCAGTGGATGGCCATTGTTTTCTATGTGTCTCATCATGTTCGATGCGGTCCTCGCCGAATTGCTGGCGTTCGCCTACATTACCTGGTGGGTCAATAAACTATTGTACCTCATACGCATAAATTCGCCGAATATCAGACTTTACTGTGAGGTGGTTGAAACGACCGTCATGCTTTCTGAGACAGTCTCAGCATGACATTACCTACTTTATGACTACCTAACAGGCTGTCAGTCGAGCGTGGAGCGTACGAAAAGTAAGCGTGACATGAAAGGCAAATTATTTGATTATTTTCATGCATTTCGTTGGTAGGCATTGTTTTTTTTTTTTTTGGCATGCGACTCCACGTATATAAATAATGACCAACGAAAATCACGACAATAATAATAAATGTGACAAATAAAGTCTTGTTTATTTTCTGTACAGCCTTTACTGTCGACATTTTCGGTCTGTGAATGAAAGATGTACAAAGTACTAGGTTACGTTTCCGCCGTATTGAAATATGCATCAATACAGCTCATGCCTATTTTAGAGGAAGTGGATCATCAAAATATACATGTGTGCACACATTCTGTATTTACGGCATTTAAGGTGAACTCAGATTTCATAATTCGAAGGTCTTTTTCCACATTAACCCAGAGTGCCAGTGTGCGTTTTTTCCGGAAAACAACTATTTCTTATAAGACAAGCCTGAGACAGCCCGCCACCTTTATCAAAGAGAAAAAATATTGTTGTTTGATCGACCGACGACAAGGAAGTACCATGCAGAACGCATTGGCAACCTACTCTACGCAATTATTGCCTAGATAGCTCATACAGAAAAATATGCTGGTTTGATCTCCACGTACTGAATACACACTTATCACAGCGGATCCTTGCTGCATTAGATATGTCATGTTTCCTGAACAGTCTCTAGTTGTAAAGTGGAACAAGACATTGACAACTAGAATTCCTGGTTCCGTAGTGTGAGCAGCGAGCTTCAGACATTTTTCTCCCTCACACTTCCTGCATTTAAGTCACACTGAAAGCTGGCTGGAGATATTTATAGACGTTGCGTGTGTTGCACACATCATTGTTTAACACAGACTAATCAAATAGTGTCAAAACACACACATCCATGTTTAACCCACGCTGATCAAATGTCAACACACACATCCATGTTTAACCCACGCTGATCAAATGTCAACACACACACGCATCCATATTTAACCCACGCTGATCAAATGTCAACACACACATCCATATTTAACCCAGGCTGATCAAATGTCAACACACACACATCCATATTTAACCCAGGCTGATCAAATGTCAACACACACTCCCATCCATGTTTTATCAATACTAAACAAATGCCAACACCCATACCCATATGTACACACACAAACTAATAAAATAATGTCAACACACACAGAAAAATATGTCACAGTGAGTGACGACACAGTATAAATATTTGTAAGTAGAGAATAACCTTTGTTGAACATGTTGTTTATACGATACGAAGATGATACTTCTAACTACACACATATAGAAGATGATACTTCTAACTACACACACATAGAAGGACTAGAAAGGATGATCATTAAAACGAAAATATACAGCGAAGAACAAAACCTTCTATTAAACATACAGAAAACCAAGATCATGACAACAGATAAAACCAAAGTAACATCAAGAATTAAAATAGATAACATGGAACTGGAAAACGTCAACAAGTTTGATTATCTGGGTACAAATACAAAACAGCTTAGGTGATTGTATAATGGAAATTAGGAAAAGATTAGCTATAGCGATTGGAAACAAACTGCATCAATAAGGTGTGAAAACAGCT
This sequence comes from Meghimatium bilineatum, assembly GCA_034231615.1. NCBI lineage: Eukaryota > Metazoa > Mollusca > Gastropoda > Stylommatophora > Philomycidae > Meghimatium > Meghimatium bilineatum. Next base: position 17,912,189 of record CM067298.1, on the reverse strand, counting down.
ACTCTCCATACATAGAAATAAGAAGAGGGGTAAGACAAGGATGCATTTTATCACCACGCCTATTTAATATCTACACAGAGAATATCTTAAAAAATATAGAAGAAATACCAGGACTCAAGATCAATGGGAAAATAATAAACAACATTAGATATGCAGATGACACTGTTCTTTTAGCAGAAAGTGAACATGAACTACAAAGACTACTAGATCAAGTCAATAAATCAAGTAATGAATATGGACTGGATATAAACATTCGAAAAACAAAAACCATGATAATCAGCAAAGACACAGAAGAACAGGAGATAAACATAAACATACAGGGAGAGAAACTACAACAAGTAAAACAGTATCAATATCTTGGACACAGTCACAAATGATGGCAGATGTGAAACAGAAGTTAAAAGGAGAATAGGAATGACTAAAAGTACCTTCAATGGCATGAGGAAATTATTAATATCTAAACAAATTACAAACAAGTTAAAAATGAAAATTATAAAATGCTACATCTATTCCATATTAATGTATGGCTCAGAAACATGGATACTAAATAAACAATTAGAAGACCAAATTGATGCCTTTGAGATGTGGGTATATAGAGGAATATGGAGAACATCATGTAAAGAGAAGAAAACAAATAAAGAGGTGCTAAAGACACTTAATATGAAGAAAGAACTACTAAGAGAAATAAAGATCAGGCAAATAAAATACTTTGGACACATTAAAAGATATGACACCCTATTGAAGACCTTACTTGAGGGTAAAGTCAAAGGGAAGCGAGCAAGAGGTAGGCAGAGATACACGTGGGAGAGTAACATTACACGATGGACAGGTTACAGTCTAGCAGAGTGCACCACCAAGACAAGAGACATGAGATGTTGGAGATACGTTGCAGCCAACCTTCGTTGCGGAGACGGCACTTGATGATGATGATGAGCTATAGCGATAACGAAATTAAAAGAAATGGAAAATATATGGAAAAACTGATATAAAGAGACAAAATTTATAATTCTTAGATCATACATTTTTCCAGTTGCAACTTAAACAGTGAGACTTGGACAATAAATAAAACAACGGTAAAAATAATATCGGCATTCGAACTGAAGTGTTATTGGGCAATATTAAGAATTTCTTGGACAGAAAAAATAAGGAATAGTGAGGTTTTGAATATGCTGAATATAGAGGAAGGATGGCTGGTGTATACAATTTTCCATAGAAAACTGAAATATTTCTGGTATGTAAGTAGACGCAACGGAAAGATGCATATTAGAGGGGAGAATTTCGGGAAGTAGAAGAAGAGGTAGACCTAGAAGAAGATGGACAGATGACATCAACAGTATGAACAGTGCAGGATTTACGTATAAGCTACACGAGCTATAGCTTTCCTGAGCAATTGTCATATATACTTAAATATATTGCAGCATTATTTGTCCCAATGCAGCACGTCCGGTAAACTTAGAGGGACTTATCAAGTCAAAATCCGGCGTAGTGTATGAAGATATTATTAAAGGAAGCAGGCAGATTGGCACAGGATAGAATCGGATTTGGGACATCATTTGCAAAAACAACGTTCTGGAAAGGATATGTCACTTGATGATGATGATGATGACATGTCAAACAAAATTGGGCTAAGCGTTAAATGCCGCTTGCCTGAAGTGTAGCCTGTAAGTGAAGGGAAAATATAAATATGTCTCTTGATGCGGTGAACGCTCCTGTCAACCGCAGACGTTAAGTCCAGTTTTGTTATATCAGAGGTGCGACCATATAAATAATGGAGCTCGTGGTTCGACCACAAGCTCCGAAAATATTCATGTCTCTTGAAAGCATACAGTTCGGATCTTTTTGTGTAGTTCTGGAAGAAAAAATAAGATTTAATGGGCATAGTCGTATGTTTCAACTCAGTAACAGGTATTATGTGACACCTATCCAAACACCATTTGCTAGGTAAACACAGAAGGTAATTTGAAAAAAATGAGCAAGGTAATGAAAAAAATATTGTTAGAGGAGCAAAATACCAGAAATGTGCATATATACAAATCTTGAGATACGGCCTAAATAGCTTTATACTTAAACATTAAATATATATATACATTTTCAAATGAAAATGTGTGCGTATTTATAAAAAATATGAGATAAACAAATTTATACATAAATATTTTTTAAATATATATTTACATAAAAATTTTTACATGAAAATGCGTGTTTATTGCATATATAAATTCATTATTCTTTTTGCGCTGAAGTTAACGCATAGGGCAGAGGTCAGATCTCTCCAATTCTGTCTGTGCAAAGTTATTCTGTGCAGTTCTTGAATAGTATGAATAGTGGTTGTTTTACTTTCTCTAATGAACTGACTTCTGTTACACAAATCGGTCTGGACTTTACGATGTTAACATATATAAATAGATACACATATTTTCATTTCAAAGTTAAAGTATGTATATATATACAGAAATATATATATACAGAAATATATATACAGAAATATATATACAGAAATATATATGTAGACATACATATATTTTAAAAATATGTGTATGGGCATGTCCATAAATTACTTTAACAATTGGGAGAGGGGAGGGGGAATTTCTGAAAACTTTTGACAGTTGTTAACAAGAGAGAGAGAGGGGGAGTTGACAATTGAGAGAGAGTGGGTTGACAAGGGAGAGTAGAGGTTGATTAGTTGATTAGTGAAAAAGGGGACTGACAAGTGAGAGAGAAAGTGTGTGGACAAAGGAGATAAGGTAGTTGACAAGTGGGAGAGGGGTTGACAAGTAAGAGAGGGGTTGACAATTGAGAAGGAATGGAAACTTGAGAGAGAGTGGGTGGACAAGTGAGAGAGAGTGGATGGACAAAGGGGATAGGGTGGTTAAGTGAGAGAGTGGCTTGAAAAGTGAGAGAGGCGGTTGACACGTGAGAGAGTGTGTTGACAAGTGAGAGAGGGGGTTGACAAGTGAGAAAGGAGGTTGGTTGACAAGTAAGAGAGGGGAGTTAACAAGTGATAGATGGGGTTGACAAATTAGAAAGGTGGTTAACAAGTGAGAGAGTGGGTTGACAAATGAGAGAGTGGGTTGACAAGTGAGAGAGGGGTTGACAAGTGAGAGAGGGGTTGACACAATTTGCGACAACAATACGGTATTTAGCAGGTATGGGGCTTAATTGTTTTTTAACTTTCGAAACTATATTTTTACAACTCTAATGATAGTTGCTGCGTAATCAATATTCTTTTACTTTGCTATTTCAGCCGATTACCACTGGTAAAACCCTGTGCTTCCTCTTTTGGAATCGCAACTTTTAGTTCCTCGAATGAACGACCGTAAAGAAATGTTTTCTCAATAAATACACATTCTTCTTCTTCTTCTGCGTTTGTTCTCAAACTCCTGCTGATTAGCAGGATGTAGTCCGGAGAACGGAATGCGTTGTGTCATGGTTTACACCATTGCTGCGATATCTGCGCCTTTCGGCCTGACACATCCTACTTCAGCATGGCTTTGCGTCACTGGTCCTATATGGGATTGGACAGCCAACTCCAACCCATAATCACCTTAGTCGCCTTTTACGACATGCGTGGAAGGTCAACAGTGTTGCTATTATTTGCTCCCCTTTCGGGCCCCGGCAACACAGAGGCGTTAATTTTTATTAAAAATATATTACTGATAAAATGCGAAATTTGAAATCACAACAATCAATTCGTTCAGCAAAATACACGATACAATAGTATAGAATTCAGTAATACACGATATAATATTATATAAATCAGTAATACACGATACAATATTACAGAAAATTTTACAAATAGATTATAAATTAATGGGCAGGGGGTGGATGGATGTTTAGCATACCAGTGTATCGCCTACAATAAATGGAAATAATCCATAATGCTTGTTTAAGGATACACCTGGTGTGGTCATGGACCATAAATGGCAGGTATTTCCGATGGTTCCAAATCCACGCTTACTTTAAGCTAGCGTATTACTAACGGTTCATAAATGTCAGGTGTGTGCATTGTACTGTCTGAAATGTTTCTTCCTGTGTTTTGTATTCATAAAATACAGTACCAGACTACAACACATCAAGAGTCAGTGATTCAACAATTAATGCTTGCACGCCATATTTATACATAACATAAATTCATTTAAACTACCGTATAATATCGTTCACATAATTTATTTATTTATAAATAGACAAGTTTTACAAGTGAAAAATGTAATGTTTATATGCATAATATAGCGTAAACATTTTATTACCAAAAAGCAAGAGAGTATCTGACAAAAAAAGCGAATTCCATAGTGACAAATATAAACAATAACCAAACTGTCAGAGAATATCTGGCAAAGTTAAGAGTGCCGTAGTACAAAAGATAAGAAGCGATCATATGTGTTATCTCATGGTAACAAAAATGGATACAATTCGCTACAAAATACGAGACTGAGTTTTCGTGAATGCCAACCTCGTGCCATTCGCAGAATGTAATATGTTTTCTTGTTGAGGCTTCTTCTTAAATAGTTAAAAAAAAAAATCTACTCTTACAAAGTTATGTAGAAGAAAAGTGGAGGACAACTCTAATAGAAAGTGTATACTCAAATTTTCTTTACTGTGATGTTTCAGCCGGTGACCACAGGGAAAACTCTACAATTCCTCTTTTGGAATCTCGACTTATGGGTCGTGAGCGCGACCTTAGATAGTACTTATAAGAATCTGCACAAAATTACAAGGTCTATTCGTTACTTTTTTATTATTGTCGTGATTCTCATTTATCACTGTTTATATGCTTGTAGTCACCGTGGCTATTTTTGGCATGCTACTCCAAGTATATAAATACTGACCAACGAAAATCACGACAATAATCAAAACGTTAACGAGTGAAGTTCCTAATTAATTCTGTCCAGAGGCCCTTACAGCTACGGAACCTGGTCTTAGAGTATGTAGTAACGAAAATGGTTCTTCTTCTGTAAGTCACTACACTTCTCACTTTGATACGTCCCACAAATGAAAGACTTTTCATTTTTGTGTTAAGTCCAATTTGTTAAAGTTTATTTCATTGCCAGACGTGTTCTTTGATTTAACCAAATACAACGTCACTTGCGGTTAAAAGCTAGTAAACGGTTTAACCCTGTGAAAAAAATAAGGATAGAAAAACTTCGAAATTTCAACATACAAATATATTTCGGTTATTAATATGACCTTCCAGTGAACCTTGCATATTTGTTTCTATTCCCCGGAACTATAATCAATAGAATGTGTGTATGTTCTCGAAATTATTTTTGGAGGAAAAATTCACTCAAAACCACAAGACGTCGTCTATACTTGCAAGTCTGAGTTAACAGCGAATGAATAAACACTGAATTGGGTTTATTTGATTATAGTAGGAATGACATAAAAATATTTGAGAAATCGACTGCCTACTTCATCACAACATGGAGTATGAAAATGTAAATGAAAGCAGCGACAGCGGAAATGTTTAGTGACTGAAATACCAACTAACACAGTGAGATACTCTCAGACTCCCAAAGTATGCGCGAAAGATAAAATAAGTGCGTGTTTAGAAAATAATAGATAACGTTATATAAATAACTCGATTGTCTAAAGTGTTACATGGATATACTGCCCTGGTCATGCAGAGGTCAACGGCAACGAAAGAGTACTCATTGACGGGCAATACTGAGATTGATGACATGGCACAGTGCAGAATAGATAAGGCCCACCTAATAAGGGCAATCATTACTGCAGAAAGAAAATGACGATTTATGCGATGATAATGCGTACACAGAGAAACATGACAGAAATGGGAATGACCAGGGATGAGGAGAGAAAATGTATGCTCTCTGGAAAGGTCCGGGGATCACACAATCAACATATGTCTAGAACCTTGAGTCTGCATATAATTCAATGGTTGCTGGAACGGAGGAAGTACAGTGTGTCACGATGGCTTTTAAATAATAAACAAGAATTTTGGAGGGAAAGGTTCTTTGGAAAATTATTTCATGCACAGACAACTTCAACTTTTAACGATGTGCAAAGTTTGAGAACAAGCCTCTCACTCAGGCTATATACTTAATTGTATGGAAGTATAAAGTCTGACTATATAGACACGTCACGGATTTCATAAATTTAAAGTCTGACTATATAGACACGTCACGGATTTCATAAATTTAAAGTCTGACTATATAGACACGTCACGGATTTCATAAATTTAAAGTCTGACTATATAGACACGTCACGGATTTCATAAATTTAAAGTCTGACTATATAGACACGTCACGGATTTCATAAATTTAAAGTCTGACTATATAGACACGTCACGGATTTCATAAATTTAAAGTCTGACTATATAGACACGTCACGGATTTCATAAATTTAAAGTCTGACTATATAGACACGTCACGGATTTCATAAATTTAAAGTCTGACTATATAGACACGTCACGGATTTCATAAATTTAAAGTCTGACTATATAGACACGTCACGGATTTCATAAATTTAAAGTCTGACTATATAGACACATCACGGATTTCATAAATTTAAAGTCTGACTATATAGACACGTCACGGATTTCATAAATTTAAAGTCTGACTATATAGACACGTCACGGATTTCATAAATTTAAAGTCTGACTATATAGACACGTCTTCTACTACGGGATTACTGCTTCATGGTCTGATGCCTTTTTTTGTGGTACGACCTTCAGACCTCTCGAACGCAAAGCCTAAGACGATTACATAAGCTAGAGCAATCAGTAAACATATTGCTAGAGCAATCAGTAAACATACTGCTAGAGCAATCAGTAAACATACTGCTAGAACAATCAGTAAACATATTGCTAGAACATTCAGTAAACATATTGCTAGAACAATCAGTAAACATATTGCTAGACCAATCAATAAACATATTGCTAGAACATTCAGTAAACATATTGCTAGACCAATCAATAAACATATTGCTAGAACATTCAGTAAACATATTGCTAGACCAATCAGTAAATATATTGGTCCGTGAAAAAACAACATTGGTTAGCTAAAAAATTGTACCTCTCACGGTGAGGGACGCTTTTTCATGGGATGAATGTTCATGTATCCGGTAACAACTCTAAACAGGAAATATGTGGCTGGGGTAACAAAGGGCAAATGTATAAATGAACAAAAATAGGTATAAATATTACCACGATGAGTCATAAAACAACCTAGCTAAGTGAGACACAGTGACGGACGACGTTTCAACTAAAAAGCCTTCATTAGAACAAGACAAAGACCACAGTACAGCGAATATTACATAGAGAAAAACGTGGTTATGATAGGGAGGAAAGAAAAGGAGAGATAGCGAGTAGATAGCGGATGAAGCAAAGATGGGGCAACATGACAGAGAAGAAGAGGGTATGGGGAGAAGATAGTGGTAAACGAGGAAGGGAAAGTCCCTTACATTATCATTGTACGTCTGTAATACCCATTGCCTGTTGCCACTATTCAGGTAAGTATTTTATTTTAACTTATTTTACTTGCTATCTTCTTCTTCTTCTGCGTTCATTCTCAAACTCCTGCAGATCAGCAGGATGTAGCCCGGAGAAAGGAATGCGTTGTGTCATAGTTTGCAGCATTCCTGCGAAATCTGCGCCTTTCGGCCTGACACATCCGACTTCAGCATGGCTTTTGGTCGCTGACCTATATGGGATGGGACAGCCAACTGCATTCCATAACCTCCTTAGTCGCCTTGTACGACATGCATGGAAGATAAACAGTGTTGCTATTCTTTGCTCCCCTTTCGGGCCCTGACAACACACAGGCTATTTTACTTGCTATTATATCTTATCTATTTTGACTTCTCACTTTCTTCTGTGCACTTTCCCCTACTCACCACTATCTTCTCCCAATTTCCCTCTTCTTCCCTGTCATGCTACTCCATCTTTGCTTCCTCCGCTATCTCTCCATTTCTTTCCTCCCTATCATATCCATGTTTGTCTCCATGTAAGATTCGCTGTACTGTGATCTTTGTTTTGTTCTAATGAAGGCTTTTTATTCGAAACGTCGTCCGTCACTGTCTCGAAGCTAGGTTATTTTATGATTCATCTTGGCAAATACCTATTTTTGTTCATTTTGACATTTACGCTTTTTTCAACCGCGTTCGGTAGTCCAATTTGGCTATATCGAAGGTTTATAAATATAAAAAGACAGCGCATGTCGCAGATCTGGTAATGCAGTCACCGGAACATTTAAGATAACTTCTCGCCCGTGTGTTGCCGGGCCCCGAAAGTGGAGCAAAGAATAGCAACACTATTTACATTCCACGCATGTCGTAAAAGGCGACTAAGGAGGTTATGGAATGGAATTGGCTGTCCCATCCCATATAGGGTCAGTGACCCAAAGCCATACTAAAGTCGGATGTGTCAAGCCGAAAGGCGCAGATATCGCAGCAATGTTGTAAACCAGGGCACAGCGCATTCAGTTCTCCGGACTACATCCTGCTAATCTGCTTGAGTTTGAGAACGAACGCAGAAGAAGAAGATAACTTCTAACTTCTTTACACTTAAAGAGAATGAAACACGAACTCCCCATTGAAACACGCAAACAATACGTTGTAAAGGTAAAGGTAGGTCCCATGGCATCTGCCGTCGGGGATGAAGATAACTCTTCATGTACTAAGCCGCAGCAACTATTAGGTGGGGTGGCCAGTTCCCTTTCTTGCTGTTTTTTACCTTCCCTAACTCATGCGTCAGGTACTCATTTACAGCTGAGTCGACTGGAGGAGCGGTCGTGTCAAGTGAGAAATCACAACCCGGACTTTTTTTTTTATGTACGTTGTAGAGAATTTAAAAAGAAATCAATGGAACAAGCGGTCTAAGACACACAACGAATCAAATAAACAACTTCTGATAAGTGGGATGTCTTGATTTAATCCCAGGAAATAATATATTTCTCTTTTCTTCATAAGAATGTCTTATGTAAACATTATCCATGCATATTTTTTTTTAGAAATTAATGTATTTTTCCTTGTGCAGTGATTTCCCTTGCGAGAGAAATGTATCTTATGTCACTGTTGCTTCCCTTGTACCATTACGTGAAAACTTAGCAAATACGTGGAACTCAGAACATCGAGTATATAAGACCTAATAGCTAATGGGAAAACACAGCTTTCTATATTGAGAAGCGCGGTACCCTAGTGGATAGTGAAGTTTGCTTGCTTTGCGTGCCAGGTTCGAAACCACTCCCGAACCAAAAAAAACTATGGGTTGTGATTTCTTGCTTAACACGACAACATAACTACTCGACTCAGTCCAGTGACTCAGCTGTAAATGAGTACCTGACGCATGAGTTAGGGGAGATAAAGACAGCAATGAAGGGAACTGGCCACCCACCTTATAGTTGCCGCGGCTTAGTTATCTTCATTCCCGACGGTAGGTTATTGCCATGGGACCTACGTTTACCTTTACTCAATTGACTTGTCCGTTGGTTGTTATTGGTCGGTATGATTATAATTAACGTTAGCAACCAATAGGAATGACGGAAAAAGTTAAAGAGTCAGTTTAGAAGGCACTTTCCCATTAGCCAATGTGTCTTATATATTTCAAGCACACGGATCAAATCTGTATCGGAATTCTTTAAAAGTGTTCCACTCAAGGGGGATCGCGTATTTATCGAGCCAAGGTCAGACAATACTCTACATTGATTGGTTAGAAAAGAGGAATGAGCACATGTGAAGGTCAGCGTTGCGACAGCTGGGATGTTTTCCTACATCTCGGGTTTTTGGCTGTCGTCTGGGGTGGTTGAGTTATTTTAGCAAATATTGCCTCAATCTGTCATTTTTTTCCAGGAAATCCAAGGAATTTAGCCAAAAGACGGGTACATTCGCGGACTTATTTTTTTTAAATCACCAAAAGTCTCATGAAGATAGAATTGAAAAGGAGAATGGACGAATGACCCATTTTTAAAAGCAAATGTTTTACTGTCTCGGCCAAATTGTATATAATATAGGTTTATCTGGGTTTTTTTACGGGCTGATCTGGGATTATTTATTAAACGCCAGTGATAACACTGAAGGTATTGATAAAGGTTGAGGAGGTCAGCACATAGGCCTAAATACGAGTATTATACAGCTGGCTCCTTGGCTCACATTCAAGAACTGGTAGACAGTATTTATATTGTAAGGTCGGCAAGTTCTAGCAATGGGATTGCGAGAGTTGAATGTTCACCTCATCATAAACTTGTATAATTCATTATTCTTCGAACTACCGTAGTCACTTCATGTCATAGTGTATTCTCGTGTCGTTTTAAATAGTTCTACTTCTTCTTCAGTGTTCATTCTCAAACTCCCGCTAGATCTCCCTTGTAGCAGCACCATGGTCCTACTAGAGTTCCAGCAGGATATATGTAGTCCAGAGAAATGGATGTTTCGAGAAATAGACTCGAAATTGATTTTTTCTACAATAAAATCTTTCAAGCACGTTCTAGCTATCTTCGTGACCTTCGATTATATTAAACCTATTGGCTACTCAGAAAATACGCCTTCTAAAAGGACATCGCATTATTCTCTTGATTTTCATTGGTTAATACATAAAGTCAAATTGTCGTTACTAATGAAAGTTACTAGAATAATTAACAGTCACTGAGAAGGCTTGTTCTTTCATCATTCAGTAGGTCATATATAGTTTAGTTATTGGTTAGGCAAACATGCATGCTGATTCGACCTTGACCCAGTTCCGCCCAAACAACCGACTGCGTTGGAAACACGCTCACGAACAATAAACAGTGTTTACATTCTTCGGCGCTGTCTAATTTTAGAACGCGTCGCGTGATCTCATGGTTAGGAGATCGGAGAACGAATGGAAAATAAGGAGTGTTCCGAATTTAAAAAAAAACAAAAAACTATGATGACTCAGAAGGGAAACCCAATGTTTTCATCACATGACTATATCCCACCTCCACCAAATATAACCAATGTTTTCATCACGTGACTGTATCCCACCTCCCCCCCCAAATATAAGATTATATAATCCCAATCGACCGTGTGTAGTCAGGGCCCGAAAGGGGAGCAAAGAATAGCAACACTGTTTACCTTCCAAGCATGTCGTAAAAGGGGACTAAGGAGGTTATGGGATGGAGTTGGCTGTCTCATCCCATATAGGGTCAGTGACCCAAAGCCATGCTGAAGTCGGATGTGGCAGGCCGAAAGTCGCAGATATCGCAGCAATGCTGTAAACCATGACACAACGCATTCCATTCTCTGGACTACATCCTGCTAATCTGCAGGAGTTTGAGAACGAACGCAGAAGAAGACGAAGATATAATCCCAATGACTGCATGTCTCGTGTATGATTCTAGTTGTCCCACAGTTTCTGTTTGCTTCTTGTCACATGTATGTGGTCATATTTGTATATTCCTTGTCCGGTCCCGTTTCACCTCTTCCGGTCAATCTATATTACACATGTCATTGTGAACGTCCATATCCTTACTGTCCGTTTTCTGTTGTATGTTTTCATTTTTGTTTTGTTAAAGGTCTTTTGGTCGAAAAGTCGATTTGTGTGTGTTATTATGTATGTCTTTGGTGATTAGTAAAACTTCATTACCCTATTCCTGGATTTACCTATAATCCTACATTTTGTTGTCTAATGTCTGTTCCCAGGTGGATGGTTGTCAGAATATCCACACTTGCCTTCAAGCATAGGGGTTGTGAGTGGGAGCTTTAGTTGTCTAACAAATGCCAGATGTGTCACCTTAACGCGTTGAATCTGTATTTGTTCAGTGTTGTCTTGATGTTATCTATCCATCATGTTCTATGTCCTCCTCTGGTCTTGTTTCCTGATCTTCTTGTTATATGTTCTTGTAGGTAGTTGGTTATCGGTTCATTTTCTTAAGGTGTCCAAACCATTTTATTTGTTTCTCGATGTATTCTGTGAATGGTCTTATACCGATTCTTCTCCTGATTTCATCACTTCTCTAGTGTAGTCACTACTGCGGCTTTTCTCGGGCATTGCATGTCACATTTGGTTAAGTTTTCTCTGCTGGTGACAGCTGGACTGCTGTCGTCTGCAAATTTGGTTAACAGCTGTTAAAAAGAGCGAATAACAGATAATAGTACTGACCGACTTTTTAAAGTAATAAATAACACATTATATTGCCCTTGACATCGTCACGAGAAACCATCCTCGCGGATCATATGCTCTCGTTCAATCATTATGATGTATTGGCTATTGATAAAGGATGGTCTAAAGGTAGGTATGCCGAATTATTAATAAGCCACATTATATTCGGCTTTGCCACTAAGTATCAACTTGCAATAAACAGGTAATTCTGCATCCGAATCGTTCATAAAGCAACGACAAACTACTGGCGAAAAAAATATTACCTATACAACACATTATCGATAAAATGCTGGGTTGATGGTCACAACCTACTGGACATCTAGTAGGACAATTGTCCTGCTGCAAGAAAGATCAAGTGGGAGTTTGAAAATGGACGCTGAAGAAACATAAAAATTGAATATGCTACTAAATTGAATATTACCTTAAGGAGTCCACTGCCGTCAGTGATTGACTAGAAATCTTTTGGCTACTCCATGACCATCTCCATACATAGACGTTCCAATCGAATTAATTAGGCCTTCACTCGTAATGTTTTTTTTTATTATTGTGGTATTGTCGGTTGGTTACTATTTATATACTTATAAGATGAAAATATCGATACTGGGGTAAACAATATAATATCGAAAGTCAGTGCCACTTTTGAAAGACTGCGAAAAAATGTATGGCAAAGAAGGTGAATAACAGCTACCACCAAACTCATAGTGTACCAAACAGCAGTAATATCATCACCTCTTTACGCCTCTGAAACATGGACAGTATATGCCAGACACGCTAGAAGATTCAGCCACTTCCAACTAAGTTGCCTTTGTAAGATATTCAACATCAATTGGTGGGATAAAATGCCAATGCTGATGGAATCAAAGTCTGTAAGCATACATACAATGTTGATGAAGGGGTTGACACGCTGGGCAGGACACATAGTCCGCTTGAAAGATCATCGTCTACCACAAAAGCTGTTGTATAAAGATCTCAAGACTGGCTCCTGCAAGGCCAGAGGACAGACGAAGCGTTTTAAAGACACGTTTGTGTGTGTGTTCGTCCATCAAAAGTGATGATGACCATTTTTTGCATCCACTTTTGAAAATTCAGTTAGAATTATGACCATGCATAATAGTTCGTAGATGAATGAGCCATAGTCGAGCTGTAAATGACTCTTAAGATATCACTGGCACTTCAAAATAAAAAAACAAATTTGATGGGAGAATATTGCACAAGAGAGATCCAATTGGTGTCACAGAATCAGGAGTGGTGCAGCCGCTGCAGAGGACATCAGACATCTAGCTGCGCAATATAAACGCGCTAGAAGAAAGACAAGAGCTGCTCAATGTCCCAGAAACTCCTACCACACATGCTCAGAGTGTGGTAAACCATTCCAAACTGAATGGTCATCGTTGAGCTGAATGGTCATCGTTGGCTTCGACGGACAAGCAGCATTTATGTACTTGGAGCAGCCTTGGTTATTTTTGGCATGCCATTCCGAGTATATAGTGACCAACGGAAAACACGAGAATAATCAAGAAAAGGAACGAATGAAGGCCTCATTAATTCTTCGAATATATCTTCTATGCCGCCGATTGTTTCGGGCTGATCTTACCTTCAGCAGGTAGCTTGTTGTGTTTCAGGCTGATCTTACCTTCAGCAGGTAGTTTGTTGTGTTTCAGGTCGATCTTACCTTCAGCGGGTAGTTTGTTGTGTTTCAGGCTAATCTTACCTTCAGCAGGTAGTTTGTTGTGTTTCAGGCTAATCTTACCTTCAGCAGGTAGTTTGTTGTGTTTCAGGCTAATCTTACCTTCAGCAGGTAGTTTGTTGTGTTTCAGGCTAATCTTACCTTCAGCAGGTAGTTTGTTGTGTTTCAGGCTAATCTTACCTTCAGCAGGTAGTTTGTTGTGTTTCAGGTCGATCTTACCTTCAGCAGGTAGTTTGTTTATTTCAGGCTGATCTTACCTTCAGCAGGTAGTTTGTTGTGGTAGCACCTGTCCTCGACCTTCATAAACAGTGAGCTCTAATACCTATTTCCTTGCAGGTGAGTCAAAATCAATTTTGTTTAAAATCACGAGTGACTTCACTCGTAATCAATCGCCAATATGAGACCTACCAATAGAATTCGAATACGCCTTTTGGGTAATGTTTTCTTTTATCTCCGTGAATTTCATTGGTCGCCGTTATTAAATGACACACAGTATATAAATAGTGACCAACACAAACACGTCAATAATAAAAACTTACGTCAAAATGCTTATTTGGATTATGTTGATACGGCTTCTAATTGAAAAATGATGCTTCACTATCGTCCTATGTTGAACAAGATTTTGCTGGGTAGCGGAAGAGTGACTGCACTATCGCAGCTATAATGCTAACTGCTAAAAAAAACAAACGAACAAATCTCTTCTAACTATGAAAAATATAAACATCTGATGCATGATATCAACAGTAGATATCTCAGCTCGGCGGCTACAAAAGAGAGTTTAATCGGTTAAAGGAATCTTTCCGAAAGTAATTATACTTGTTTATAATTCCCAGATCTGATACTTATGCTACCAGTGAGTTTATCAATTCACCTTCTCTGTCTTACATGCTGGTTTGCCTATGTTCATTTCTATTTCATATTGTAAGCTCTCACAACTGTGTGCTGGTTTCATTCCAAGGACATGACTAAACCATTTGTTCTTTGTTTTTCTATACGTTTTATAAAAGCATACGGAAGTAGACGGGATTTGAATCTCGTCCGCACAGCTTACACCAATTCGTCCGGCAACGTGAGTCAATACTTTTTTTCCAAGTTTGTCCAATGCGCATTCTTAATTCCTGCTGCATGGTTCCGAAACCTGGTAAATAACAAACTAACTAAAACAAAAACTACATACATGTGTAAGAAACTGCTACAGAAGAATGCCGAACATTCAGTGGAATGGTAAGATATGGGGACGAACATAACAAGAAATAATGGACACCAAGATAAATAAACAGGAGATTGATTAACCACACGCTCCATAAATAGATACAAGATATAGCAAGAAGATCGACTCGAATGTAGAAAGAAGTCAGAAAAAGACAAAGAAAAATGGAGAAGAGATAAAATGAAGATGTATTGACAGAGATAGAATTGAATTAAATGAAGCTGAAACATATCCAGGGATAGAGACAAATTGAAAATTCTTGCATTTTTGCATATAGGCCTACGCTCTAGAATGTGTAAACATCCTCATGACCCTTAGGCTTGATCATCAAATAGGAATATTCTTTTTAGATCGTTCACTTTACATTGCCGTAGCATTCTAGTTGTGACTAGATTTGTTTCACCGACAATGCGTGGCGTGGAACGATAAAGACTGAGAAAGGAGTAACACAAAGTCATCGTGCCTCAGTTCCTGATATAAACAATATCATTAAATATGTTCTCAACTATCATATGAAGGTCGTAGTGACTGGTTGAAAGCTCTCATATAATCTCACCACAAGTAGTACCTTTTACTGAATCCAGCATAGCCCAAATGTTACCAACTAAAACGAACTTGTCACTTGGGGTCGTACATTTAATTACAATTTTACGTAGGAGAAATGCTGTAGAAGTACTAAACACAGGCTTCGACTAGGAGTCTTCCGTACCAAAAATCGAAATCAGAAATCACTCCCCGTTGTTTAATTAGAAAGAGTGGGAACTCAAAATTATTGGTCTATACAACAAAACAATGAAACATGACCAGCCTCTAAGAAAGAGATCCTTAAATAAGAGATATGTTTGTAGAGGTTAAACACATAGGAATGTAAGCTAAAATAACAACTTACAGTAAGAGTACACAGCTTGGAACAACTGAGCAAGGTCATCCGTCCCATACACATTTACATATACTTTCGAAGAGAAGATGCCTATGTTTGATTGTGTGCATTGCTAGTTGCATTGTCGGAGCTTAAAATGTGCTTGATTGACGTACGAGTGCAAATATGAAACTCTGCACATGCACCTTGTTTTCCAACACATGGTTCTCAAAATATTATCTCCTGAACAGATATAACAGAGACTCCTTGGCAGGAGATCGAATCACTATCTCTGATCAAGATAAAAATGTTCTCAATAACATAATCATAAAAGATGAGACCTGCTGTTTGTACGATTATCAGACAAAATGTCAGTCCTCTGAATGGAAATCCCCTGCATCTCCCGGACACAGAAATTTCGTTTGTGCAAGAGCAAAAGCTAATTAGTTATGCTGGATATTTGTTTTCTTTGATTTTCTTGATACTGCCTACCATAATTTCATCACTAAAGACCAAACGGTTAACAAGGAAATGTGTACGCTGTTATCCTCCGTTGTCTAAGCGATGAAATCAGAAGAAACGACAAGAAAATTGGAAAACTAGCAGTGGGAATATTTAGTGTAGTTTAGTTATTCCTCTAGGGCGGAAGACGGCACATAGGGCGGATGTCATTGATTTCCATGTCTCTCGTTTCATTGCAATTTGCTTTAGATCTTCATTATGGAAATCCTTGAATCAGTTTCAGTAACACAGATATTTAATTTGTACGACTTTAATGTGCTAAATTAATGATCAACCAGTTCTTGATTCAGCAAGAAAGAAAAAAAAATATCCCTCCATTATTTAAACCGGAACCGAAATTATGCTGCATGACAATGCACCGACACACCAATCTCTTCTGGTAAAGCAGTATCTTGCAAAGCACAACGTGATTACCTTGGAACAATCTCCATATTCTCCCGACCTCCCATCTGAATTTTTTCTTGCCCCTTCGACTGAAATCGCACTGAAAGTAGTATCGATTCAAAGATGCCGATGACGTTACCAATACGACAAGACAGCTGCGATAAGTGTCACAAAATGATTTCCACGAATGTTTCCAGCAGTTGTATGCAAGTTGACAAAAGTGTGTAGTTGTAGAAGGGAACTACTTTGAAGAAAATATAGTGTAGATTGTAGATAATTCAATTGTTACTTATTTCTATACAATCGACTAATTCCGGGAACTTTTGAAGCTACCTTGTAGATACACTTTCATTCTCTTCGTCATTTTTAATGAATAAACTGTTATTCTTTGTTCTATTGTGTTGAAAATATTTCGTTTTTTATGTCATATGTCACCTGTGTGGCTGTCGCTACCTGGACTTCTATCTAGTTTCTTTCATATGTCACCAGTGTGGTTGTCGCTACCTGGACTTCTATCTAGTTTCTTTCATATGTCGCCTGTGTGGCTGTCGGTATCCGGACTTCTATCTAGTTTCTTTCATATGTCACCTGTGTGGTTGTCGCTACCTGGACTTCTATCTAGTTTCTTTCATATGTCGCCTGTGTGGCTGTCGCTACCTGGACTTCTATCTAGTTTCTTTCATATGTCACCTGTGTGGCTGTCGCTACCTGTACTTCTATCTAGTTTCTTTCATATGTCACCTGTGTGGTTGTCGCTACCTGGACTTCTATCTAGTTTCTTTCATATGTCACCTGTGTGATTGTCGCTACCTGGACTTCTATCTAGTTTCTTTCATATGTCACCTGTATGGTTGTCGCTACCTGGACTTCTATCTAGTTTCTTTCATATGTCACCTGTGTGGCTGTCGGTATCCGGACTTCTATCTAGTTTCTTTCATATGTCGCTTGTGTGATTGTCGCTACCTGGACTTCTATCTAGTTTCTTTCATATGTCACCTGTGTGGCTGTCGCTACCTGGACTTCTATCAATTTTTTTCATATCATGAAGGGCAGATGATATTTAATTTGCATTTAAACTGTGTGTACAACCCACAATTTCTTCAAATGTATGAGAACAAAATCTTTGATTCTGATTTCGAACCCGTGTCTCCCTACTTATTTTAGTACTTATTAGTATACATATTATATCAATAGTTAATAAATAATTAATTTAAATATTCATTGTTAGCGTTATGGATTAAGTAGGGTTAGTTATGTTTTACATAACTAACCCTAACATTAAACAACTCTATATTTAAATTGATAAATGATAAACATAAACCGAGGAACATAGTCAAGGGAAATAATCAAATAGAGGACACTAGTTTCGTACAAGAACCAATATTTTCGTTATTTTTTTTTAACTGTATGGATACAATTTTATTTTTTGTGTGCGTTGGCAAACTAGCGACTCTTCGTCATATGTGCGGACATTTTATTTATTGCTTAAATGTGTGATCCATTTTCATTCCTTTTGTAAATGTGTGAACAATTTTCTTTCCTTTTGTAAATGTGTGAACAATTTTCTTTCCTTTAGTAAATGTGTGAACAATTCTCATTTCTTTTTATAAATATTTGGACAACTTTTATTACTTTAAAAAAAAAAATATAAAAAACCGTGTATTCTTTGAATGACTCCTCTATACGCTGTTTATTATAAGATTGAAGCGGGTCAAAACACATCCATATATTACTCACCGATAACAGGTGATTTTTATACAGCCGATAACATTTAAAAAAAGTAACATAATAGCAACACTGTCCCCTCCTAAATACCGTTGAGATCTTATAACAAACGATCAGCTGGATACAGAGCAAAGGGAATACCGAGAAAGAGATGGATCGATACAATCACGACCACCCTCCACAAACACGGACTCAGTACGACTCAGGTGTCACATCTGGCCGAAACTGACAGCCCTAACCTTTACGCTTAAATGTGGATGATATCAACCAGCTTCCACCTGGGGATAGACAACAGACCAGGAACTATAATGGTTGCACTCCTGAGCTCTTGGCGCATACACAGCGAAATAACAGCAGGTATAATAATTTATCATGGAAAGATAAAGCTATATTATGTGAAAATGTATTTTAAAATATACATTACTATTGTGATCATCATCACTAAGTGCCGTCTCCGCAACGAAGGTTGGCTGCAATTATTGTGAAAGACATGTTTGATTTAGCAATAATAGATATAAATTAACAACAGTAATAATGTTCTAATGAACTATATTATTACGCACTTAACATTCGATTAATACGTTCTGCGTCCAACCGCCAACCAAAAGCACTGATCTACTTCATTCTTAGAATGAACAGAGTGTAATCACGAACTCAAAACTGTAACACCAACCTCAACACTTATAACAACTCCACTCTTCTGAACACGGACCGTCTGTATACTGGCTCTCCCCCGGCTCATTCCTTTAAGCTCGAATCACTCATAGTTTCACGAAGATACATTGGAATAAATAAATATTTGAAGCCTAGATTAAAAATGTGATGCAACCACATCTTTAAGATTCTAAACAAGCAACGAAGTCTTTTCCAAATCTGAATATTAAGGCCCTCTTAATCTGCGCTGGAAGTGTATATTAAACATATTTCAAGAGATGCTACAGAACCATCGAACAACATTCTCAATTGGTGGGTGCCCCTCTGTGAAACTTGCGGTTTTCAGATGACATTGATCATATGGCTGAGAGTGAGAAAAAACTTCAAGAACTTACTTCTAAACTTGAAAGAACTTACAAAATTTATGGTATGGAAGTAAATATCGAGAACAGTAAAATAATGGCAAACAAACATAACAACATTATTCATATTAACATCTGGTTGAATGGACATAAACTATAGAAAGCTGATACCTTTAAATGCATAATATCTTATATGATCGGTGCTGGAAGCACTAACAAGGAAATTAAGGTTAGACTAGAAGTAGCCTCGGCTGTAATGTCCAGATTATATAACATATGAAATAGTAGAATAAGTACAGCAGTCAAGCTAAACCGATATACATCTCCAATAATAACTTTCCTTTTGTACGGATATAAGAGTTGGACATTTACAGCGGATTATATGGAGAGACGAATACAGACTAGATTTGGACATTTACATCGGATATAGAGAGACCAATACAGACTAGATTTGGACATTCACATCGGATATAGAGAGACGAATACAGACTAGATTTGGACATTTACATCGGATATAGAGAGGAGAATACAGACTAGAGTTGGACATTTACAATGGATATAGAGAGGAGAATACAGACTAGAGTTGGACATTTACAATGGATATAGAGAGGAGAATACAGACTAGAGTTGGACATTTACAATGGATATAGAGAGGAGAATACAGACTAGAGTTGGACATTTACAATGGATATAGAGAGGAGAATACAGACTATTGAAAACAAATGTTACAGACGAATGTTGCACTTTCATTATACAGCACATAAAGCCAACATATACGTATAAAGAATAAATAATAACCAAACTGTCAGAGGATATCCGACAATATATGTTATGTGATATACGCGAGAAACAAAATAAATACTTTTGCAAGTCAATTTTGTTGTTTGTTTTATATTTTAAATGACTATGTGTAACCCAGATCAAAATTTCATGAAAAAACAATGAAAATGACTATGTGTAACCGAATTAAAAATTTCGCGCTATGGAAATCAATTTATCTTAATCTTGCCCCAGTTCTGTGATGAATGTTCTCCTCTCTCAATTTATGAACATGCATTTTTAAACCAGTGGTGACAATGCTTCCTAATTACCTTTAACATATTCAATTCACAGCTAGATTTGATAATTTATTCTCTCGCATATAATTGGTCCGTACAGATCTTGAACGAACAGATGCCCAAGTTGTCAAATTCTTATTGGTTGGTTACTGATCCAGACATCTGTTGGCTAATGCCCTTTGAATATAGCTTTAATCGATGATAGCTCGAAGGCATGAGGGCATGGATGTTTTTGTCACTGCTTACAGATATAGTAACACGGAATGTCGATACAACTTTGGTAGGTGAAGTGTTCACTGAAAAATATGAAAGATTTTCACTACCTCTCAGGGAAGGGGGGGGGGGGGTTGTGTCTGGAAAATCAATATCTTCTCTTGGTCTATTGTAAAACGAAAATTGATGAGAGGTGGTGAGATGCTGTCTTGTCTCATGGTAACATGTTCTCCACAGCGTTTAATATGGTTATCATATTAATATGGTTCCCATCATTTTTATAAAGGCGGGGTGGGGTGGCGTTGAACTCATCAAACCCCCCTTCCCCAATATCTACAGACTTCCCAGTAGTAGTAGATGTTGTCCTCAGTAGTAGATGTGGTCCTCGTCTTTGTTGACGTAGAAATGAACAAATCGTCATACAGAAATCTACCAACGCAATTTTGGTTTTATCTAGATCAATAGTTCTCAAACGTCAGCCCGTGACTTTCTTTGGGAGTAAATTTTACTTCTTGGCACATTGGAGATCTAACACGACTTCTTTACCGACTTTTCATTGTAAAATATATTAAATATCGCCTAAATAGTTATCTTTCCGTGCCACCCTATGAGGGTCTTTATTTTCCTCCACAATTTCCAATTATTTTCTTCTTGCAAAACTCTATATGGCCAGCATTGAGAACCACTGATTTAGTTTATTAGCAAGTAATCTAGCTTATTAGCAAGTAATCTAGCTTATTAGCGAGTTGTCTAAATTATTAGCAAGTAATCTAGCTTATTAGCGAGTTGTCTAAATTATTAGCAAGTAATCTAGCTTATTAGCGAGTTGTCTAAATTATTAGCAAGTAATCTAGCTTATTAGCGAGTTGTCTAGATTATTAGCAAATTTTCTAGATTACTAGCAAACTGTCTAGATTATTGCGAAGTAGTCCAGATTATTGCGAAGTAGTCTAGCTTATTAGCAAATTATCTAGATTATTAGAAAATTGTCTAGCTTACTATCATTTTTTTGCCCAGAAAATTGCCCAGCGCATGCTTATGTGTACAATGTATTGCCTAGTTATCAAGTGTATTGCTCAATTGTCCTGCTTATTATTTAGCTGTATTATGACAGTGGTCAATGATGATATGAGTCATGAGTCACGATGACTTAATGTATGACAGTTTTTTTTATTGAAGAAGCACGATAGCAAATATCTAGCGTATTCAATAAGATAATGACAACCAGTGATCTTAGATATATATAACATGTTTATTGCTTCATCACAACGTCCAGGCTATAACATCAAGTTTACAACACCAAGGGTTATATCAATAATTCAATGTACAGCATCTTAGGGAATATTAAACATTTCTTAGTTCACAGGTTTTCCTAGAGACATAATCCGTCTCTCAACTGAGAACTTTTCAAGCTCTCCTAAAACTTCCTAACTACAACTGTTAAACTAAACTTCCCTAACTATAACTACATTTCCTAGTTTAGGTCTCAACCGGAGCCCCGAACCTAGTCCTTCGTCCTATTCTCCGGACCTAGTCTTCCGACTTAGTCGCTTTGACCCCCCCCCCCCCGGCGTAGTCCCGTCTCCGTCTGTGCAGGTACAAAGTCAACGTTATATGATTGTTTCTGACATCGATGTCATAGTTCCTTTTATTGGTGTTTATGTGTATCATATTTTCACATTTCTATCTCTGAAACACCATATGCAGTGATTGACACGTCAACAAGCACTTCCCGTTACAACTCTTGATAATCTGTCAGTCTCTTTCTCAAACTAGCATGTGCTTTTGTCCCGTTACAACTTCATTATGTTTTGCGACTATTATTCCCTCCACTGTCCGGTTACTTTGACATAATTAATTCACTTAATAAACACGTTGCGTCATTTTAATGTATTTATTTGATTATTATATTTGTCATGTTTGATTCTGCAGTTTTTTTAAAAAAACCGCATACATCACTAATGGATTATGTTGCCATTTGTTATCAATTTTGCTTCGTTCTGACCTATGCTGATGTGTACAAAGATAGCCGTGTAGGAATGGCCTATTTAAGTGTCAATTTCATGCCCATTACATTCTCGGGTTATTGGCCACACAACAATTATGCTGACATTCCATCTATAGACGGATTGTATTGTACGTGCTACTCAGGGTGGCTATCGGTACGAAAATGAACTTTAAATTACTAGGCTAGTTGTAGATTTTCATTCTCAGACTATGCTTGTAAGTATCTCAAACAATTGGTGTATTAAATGAATGATACATATAGCAGCTTTCAATGTATGGGAGAATATTCCCATACATTGAGAGATAGAGAATACTCCCATACATTGAGACTTTGAGCATACTCCCATACATTGAGACTTTGAGCATACTCCCATACATTGAGACATGGAGAATACTCCCATACATTGAGACATGGAGAATACTCCCATACATTGAGAGATAGAGAATACTCCCATACATTGAGACATTGAGAATACTCCCATACATTGAGAGATAGAGAATACTCCCATACATTGAGACATGGAGAGTCCTGTCAATAACATGGACAGAAAGGAAGCCAAATCAAGAGGCGCTAAACAAAATCAGCGTCCAAGAAATCTGGCCTCTAAATACCATATTGAGAAGGAAGATAGGATTTTTCGGTCATGTAAAGAGAAATAATGGTATGGACATAGTATTTCTGAAAGGGAGTAGAGGCAAAAGTGGACCAAGACGTCAGTGGACAAGAGATATCCAAGAAAGCTCGCATATCTCTATGGTGGAGGCAGGATAACTCCTGCCCAAACCGAGGAGATTTCAAAATATTCGTAAGTAAGACAACGTTCTGAAAAGAATATGCCAGATAACAACTCGCCTATATTTGCTAGACCTGTTTGAGGTAGTAGTAATTAGAAAGAATATGTCAGATAACAACTCGCCTATATTTGCTAGACCTGTTTGTGGTAGTAGTAATTAGAAAGAATATGTCAGATAACAACTCGCCTATATTTGCTAGACCTGTTTGCGGTAGTAGTAATTAGAAAGAATATGTCAGATAACAACTCGCCTATATTTGCTAGACCTGTTTGTGGTAGTAGTAATTAGAAAGAAATCACCATTGCGTTATATGCGTACCAGTAGGTATCATTCAGTAATTTAAGAAGATAGGATTGTAGTTGTGTTATAAAAAATATAATCTGCAATCCATGACAACGATTGATGTGACTCACAAGATCAATCTGCGCCACAAAGAGTCTTATACATTATGTACACGGAATCACAGGCTCATCTGTACCTTCGTGTGCTGGTGTGTCTTCTTATGCATGCAGTCGAAGATGTATGTTGGGGATAAATAATGAAGAGTAATATCAACGTTCAGAGATTGCTTGCATTTGATGTTGCAAATATGACATTGTGACAGATCTGTGCTGTATCTGACAGGATTAATAGCCAAGCATGGCAGAAGAATGATTTGTGGTCATTGTGTTGCCGGCTCGAAAAGGCAGCACATACTAAGGACTAAGAAAGTTTTGCTGTGGAATTCGCTGTTCCATCGTATATTGTCAAAATTAACAAGAATCTATACTCAAGTCGGGTATGTTCGACCGAAATGCGCAGATATCGTTGCTAAATTTTAAACCATGACACAGTAGAATAAAGATATTGTATAAATACATCAGATGTATAATGAATCAACAGATGAAGATATTGTATAAATACATCAGATGTATAATGAATCAACAGATGAAGATATTGTATAAATACATCAGATGTATAATGAATCAACAGATGATCTTGTTACGTATGCGAATAGTCTGAGCCATATTTCTCACCTTATGATTCTTACCAAATTCCATGCAGGACTAAAATCCAGCCAACTGAATACATACCAGAGCACGTCAGAATTATTGGATCGTAATAACGTTACCACTAACATTTTTTTTCTTCTATTTGTGTGGATCAGGACATTACTGTTTCAGAAAATACAAGGACGTATTCACAAGTCACGTATTGTAGTTTTTGGCGACCTTTTTGCATCAGTAGTATAGATTTTGTAAGCTGAACGTTAAATTTCATGTTGCTTATCTGCTGACGAGATCGAGGATGAGCAGCGTGGAGGGAACATTGGTCGTCAATTACCCAAGAAATCGGAATTGGTTATATCTTGAAGAATTCAGGTGATACTAATGGCGTTATCAACCTAAAACATGACCGTCTGCTATATAGAAGACCTCTGCACAGAATTAATTAGGACTTCATTCGTTACGTTTTTTCAGCACTGTCGTGTTTTCATTTTCACTATTTATATACTCTGGAGGCGACAGCCAAGAAATTCAAGGTCATCCAACGAAATAATAAAGAATCAGCTTTCTATGTCATGTTTGCTTTCTGCTGACAGTTCTTATAGTACAGTCGAAGGTCGAGGCAAAGCCCAGATGAATCTATGGAATTCAACAGTAGCTACAAAAATAACGAATTTGGCATAACCGACTTACCTCAATGAAGAAAAATAAGCAACCTGTAATGCGTGATATAAGACCTATTCACTATTGGGAAAATGCACCTTCTTAATGGCTCACTTGACTATTTCAGTGATTTTCATTGATCAATATGATTATAATTTGCTTAATAGACAATTAAAATTAAACTATTTTCTTTAGTAAAATCATTACTCCCTAAAACCTTGAACAACTTTGTAAAAATGTTTATATTCTTGCATTATCTCCCTCTCTATTTGATCACTCGTTGAATTGATTTTATGGCAAATTATAATGACATTTACACAACCTTCAATATTGACATCCTGTCACACATAACATACCTATATCCAGTGTCAGTAGAGGGTAACACGAATTTACCCTTTTTTCATTTTTTTTAAGGTTCTAAACAAACAATGTTGCCTATTCGAAATCTGAATTTTAAGTCGCTCTTAATCTACACTTAAGTGCATGTTAAACAACCATTATTTGTCCTCAACTAACACTACACCGCTTCGTTTGCAGGCATTTCGCACAGGACGGAAATATTTTCAAATTGAATGTAATCGTTGCAATAATCCATTTGAAAAGGATGTAATCGTTCGAATAATATATTTGAAAAGAATGTAATCGTTGGAATAATCGATTTGAAAAGAATGTAATCGTTGGAATAATCGATTTGAAAGAATGTAATCGTTGGAATAATCGATTTAAAAAGAAAAGTTTGAGATCTACAGGACTGAATTCATTGCATTCGGGTTATCCTATATATACTCCGACCTCTTCAAAGATACAAGACACCGCATGTCGACAGTACAGCATATAGCAAGTAGTAAGTATGTAGTTTCAAACGATAAAATGAGGAAGCTCTAATCAAACATCAAATTTATGTAGCTTCACTTGATAATCTTGAGGGACCTCCAAACAAGAATCAGCTTTATGCAGCTTCAAACAATAATCTTCAGGGACCTCCACATAAACATCAACTTTATGTAGCTTCAAGCGGTAATCTTCAGGAACCTCCAAACATCAACATTATGTAGCTTCAATCGATAATCTTCAGGAACCTTCAAACAAACATCAACTTTATGTCTGGTAATATTTTAGCGTATATAGGAATATATATATATATATATATATATATATATATGAGAACAACTAGAAAATGTCAGCAATTCTGAATATCCCTGGTCAACCATCAACACCACAGGAGATTGATGTGCAAACATCAGAAAGTTATTAGCAATGGCCCTACAAAAACTTCACAGTTGAACAAAAATATAATACATGCCAAGGGACAAACAGAAAAACAAAGTTACAACTATTAAGACGCTATATCTTTCCAGTGGATATATATGGCCGTGAGACGTGGGAAATGACATATGCAATGGGGAAAAAAATATCGAAATGAGATGTCTTAAGAAAAAATAATGCAGACGTCCGCAAAAAACCTGAACATGAAGACTGGTTATTCAAAACTATCATCAAAAACGCAAGCTAACCTATTTCGGACATATAAAGAGACAAAACTATTTCGAAATATTAATCATGGAGGGAAAAGTTCAAGGAATAAGAAAAAGCGGCAGAAAA
The DNA here is from genome assembly GCA_034231615.1 of Meghimatium bilineatum. Lineage (NCBI taxonomy): Eukaryota > Metazoa > Mollusca > Gastropoda > Stylommatophora > Philomycidae > Meghimatium > Meghimatium bilineatum. The sequence goes on along the minus strand of CM067298.1, from coordinate 17,885,395 downwards.
AGACTACGATGGACACATGACATGGAAGACCTTCTGAACATAGTAAGTAAAATAAAGTAACCCATAGCATTTATTAATGCCGTAAGGGTGTGAGATGTTATCGATCTCACATTTGAGAGGCTGTCCATGAGGGCGGTTGCTATTTCCTCTCCCTCGTAGTCTTTACTTCCCGGATTAAATCGGTACCCATTTAAGGCTGGGTCGACCCGGGATCCGGGATCTGAAAAACATTTCCGCCTCAACTGATCCCAGGACCACTAATATGCGAAGCCAGTGCTCTAACCACAAGCTATTCGACTCCCTTGTCAACATAGCACTTAAAGAAGCTGTGCAGATTGCATAGAACCGAGAGGCTTACAAAATGGCAGTTTGGAAATGTTTTACCTAGGACACTTCACATAGACAGATCGATGTGTGTATGTGTATATATATATTTGACTGACATTAACACTTTCGCGCGTAAAAGAAGCCGGAAAAATTACTTGAAAGCACATGCTTACCCCGCAAAATATGGAAATATTACTTGAAAGCACATGCTTACCACACAAAATATGGAAATATTACTTGAAAGCACATGCTTACCACACAAAATATGGAAATATTACTTGAAAGCACATGATTACTAGGAAAAAATAAGCTGGAGAATAGTCAATGTAATGTTTCTTTGAAGTGGTTAGACTTGAGAGAAAAGTTGTAGTTCTCGAGCAGTTAGCTCTTTGTAGCATGTTCAACTTTGTAGCATTGTGTGTGTATGTGTTCGCTATACGTACGTACAAGTTGACAGATTAACTTTCGAGTCTTTCGTCTCTTATACAATCCTGTGGATTAAAGTATCATTTGACATTTCTCTTGATTTTAATTAGTCGGTGTGCGCGTATACTTTGTGTTAGCAGCTAATGAAAATCATGGGAAAAGTCAAATAAGCTCACTTTTGAAGGATGAACCCAGACCGCCGACAATATAAAGCTTATTGGTAAAATAGTAAAAATCGCTTTCTAAAATGGCTCATTTGACTTTTACCTCGATTTTCATTGTTTACTATGAAAAGTAAACACATGGGTCAATTCTGAAACTAGTTTGGATTAGGCAATAGGCCTTATAGTGTCGACGGTCCCAGATGAAATGATGAGTATTCTGGACCGTATAAATAACTAGGTATCTCTAGTAACCTAGGGGAAACTCAGCACTTGGTCATTCTGAATTAATGCACAAATGATGTATATCATTGAACGCTCGCATGTCGAAGAGCCCGAAATGGGAGCACGGAATAGCTACATTTTTACCTCCCATGAATGTCGTAGTGATTATCTTTCCAAGATTATCTCATCCCATTAAGGTCAAAGTGACACAGATGCCAAGTTGAGGTAGGATATGTCAGATGGAAAGGCGTAGATATCGCAAAAAATATGTAAACCATGACACAACTCATTCCGTGCTTCGGATCATGATAATCTGCAGGAATTTGAGAACAAAGAAGAGAAAGATATCATTGATTACTATCTGGAAGAACTTACAAGAAATCGAACAATAATAGTGATCACTAGATGCAGGCGGGAGTTTGAGAATGGATAAGCGACGTGATGAGACTGCTTCAATAGCATCTGCTTTATGTAGACACTTCTATTAATGACACATCTAGGAGAATATTTATAACAGTGTTTCCCAACCTTTTTTTACCATGCTCCACCTAAGTCTTTCTAAGATTCTGATGCCGCTCTATGTAACGTATACATATATTTTAATATTCAAAAATTGTTTTATTTTCCCCTGAATTATCCCCCTGAACAATCAAATTGCCCCCCTGTGGGGCGCGGGCCCCACGTTGAGAAACACTGATTTAGAGAGTTATGTAATAAATGCGGTAGTAGTAGGACAACGAATAGAATGTTCAACCAGTCGCGAGAATCATAAACATGTCGACGGTTTTTCCCCCTGAATGCTTGCCTACATCGTATTTTTCTTTTGATTATTTCCCTTGTCTATGTTTATCAGTTTATTATATCTATGTTTATTAATTTAAAGATGCATTTATTTAGGACGGTTGAACGAGTGCTTATAAAAGTTGTGTGTGTGACAACACACTTGGGTTAGGAGGGGGCCAGCATGTGCTAATGTTAAGAAATAAATAATCCCCGATATACACATAAACAAGGGAAGCAATGAAAAGGAAAATACGAGGTAGGCACGCATTCAGGGAAAAAAACACTCGATATATGCTGGGTGAATTCCAGGGAAGGTGACGTGAATATGTATACAAGAGTGGTTCGGTTATTAGACACGTGCGTGGTGCTTTGGACTTCACAGCTCAGCATATGGGAAAACCATCAAAGAGTGGAGTGTAGTGGACTTACTGTGATTGCATGACTATGGAGATTATGGTAGTGACCGATGCCCTTAACTGAACGAGCACACAGAAGATAACTCATGCCTGAATCCTCAGAAAACTCAATGAGCATGATTTTTTAAAAAAACTATTAGGCTAAAGTTAGTGAACAGCGGCTTGAGACAGTGGAGAAGTCATAGTTTGAAGTTACTTTACGTGCCTGCTAATGGGGAAGCAGATTGCCTTGCATGTTTAGTAACTGTGTTGGGTTGTATAGTAATGAGAGGATCTGGCATGCTAAATTCCTAACAAGAAACAGCACGTGGAAATGAAATTTATGAGAATGATAATTCATTGTATATGTCCCACATTAAAGGAGTTGGGCTTGAAATGTGGAGTCGTCAGCAATGTGCGCTCCTGTGCACTTAGAATTATGTTTGTCAACCAACAGAGAAACTAGAACTGTCATGTAATGGTGGATACATTCAATTGGGGATCGCAGCAGATATTAACGTGTTCGGAATGCAATGATGATGATGATCCGACAACTAACTATCTACTGGGGGAGACTAAGCATATATAGGTATGACATGAGTGCAATGATGTCGGTTCATAACTAGGACTGACTGTAACATTGTGTGTGTGTTAACTGATTGTAACATTGTGTGTGTGTTAACTGATTGTAACATTTTGTGTGTGTTAACTGATTGTAACAGTGTGTGTGTGTTAACTGATTGTAACATTTTATGTGTTAACTGATTGTCTGTAGCATCGCATGTGCAATTCATTGCTCGTCTGTTTCAGTGTATGTGTGTGTTTATTGATTATCTGTAGCAATGTGTGTATTAACTGATTGTCAGTAGCAGTGTGTGTGTGTGTGTGTGTGTGTGTGTGTGTATTAATGGTTGCCTGAAGCAATGTGTGTATCTATATATAATCCTATCACCTTCTCTGGAATATTCACCGATCAGAGCGAGTACCTTCGACTCCACCCACAAAGAGACACATCAGAAGTGCCTGGGCCTTCACGGCTCACAGTTGGGAGGAGACCATCAGAGAGGAAAGTGGTGCATTCGCTCAAACAACAAGCAGCATGGCAATGGAGATTTTGTCAGTAATCAAAGCTTTGCAATGGGTCTGCTCGCAGACTATCTCCGAGCATGCCTGCATATTCAGTGACTCGATGAGCATGATTGTGAAACTTCAGGCCGGATACATTCGGGAACATTGGCTAGAAGCAGTGAAGAACTCCGGTATGCGTAAAGTGACTTTAATTTTTGTGCCGGGACATGCGGGAGTCAGGGGTAATGAGATAGCAGATAGACTGGCCGCACAGGCTGCTACTACGGTTGTTGGTGGGGCGATGGATCGAGCAGTCATTTTGAACGCCCTACGGGAAATCGCACAAGAAAATGACTATAAGTGAAGATGACTATTGTTCCATGACTAGAATAAGGGCGTTTCGTTTGAAATGTGGTGTCGCTAGGAAGGTGCGGTTTCGTGGGCAAGAAAGAATGATGGTCAATAAACTGCGCACTGGGACAGTTAGTCGACGTGTACTGACGACGTGTACTACACTCAAGGAGAGATCTGAGCACCTATGGACATGCCCAGAGTGCAGTGACGATGATCCAACGACTAACTAATTATTGTGTGTGTGTATGTGTGATACGTAACGATTTATATATAGCACTGTGTACGCAACTGTGTGTATTAATTACGTGCATGTTAAACTAACACATATTAGATTTGTTTTTTAACATATCCATATTCTTGTTGAAATGTTACTATGAGTTCTTAGTTTTTAACATGTCCAAGTTCTTGTTGAAATGTTACTGTGCGTTCTTAGTTTTTAATTCTCCTAAGCTTTCATTACATCGAACCTGCATATTAGATAATCCACATCATTTTTAATAATTTATTTTCAACGTTATACAAGCCCCTTTAACTCTTAGGAAACAAACCTCATCGGATTTACTATTGAAGCTCTCACTGGTTGTTCGTATCAAGCAACTTAACTGTGGGAACTGTAACAGCTTGAGATCGGAATCAAATATTAAGCGCAGGTCATTGTACTTAACGTCAGTGATAATTAGCTGATGAATACCATCTCATTAATTCATTCTTGTTCATAAAATTTGGCAACAACTGAATTGGTCTATTTGCAAACTGTTCGTCTATACTCGTTACTAAAAACAATACAAAAATATCTTACTTGAGTGAAGTGTTTGTAAACAGCTGTTCATGCAACTAACACAGTATATCCTCATAAGTTTGATCTGCTGGCCAGTGTTACCACTGACGTTTTAGAAATTACCCCAGATCGTCATTAAAAAATCCAAGATAACCCACAGATTATCTAATTCAATATAAATAAGTCTAGGCACACAGAAAGTGAAGCGAGTATACCTTTTAAGAAAATTACATTCGCCAGTTGTCGTGAGAAATTCTATCATTTCCATGATAATTTTTTTTTAGATCGTCAAGAGTGGGGATTGTCTATTTTCTGTGTGGCTAATTTATAGATTTCCTAAAGAAACCAAGATTAAGACAAATTTGGTCAAAATAACTCCAGCGCCCTAGACGACGGCCAAAAACCCAAGATATAGCAAATAAGCCCCAGCTGTGGCAACGTTGAATAGCTCTGTTTTATAAGCAGGTCATGTTAACATTAAAAGTCTCAGTTTTTGTATAAATAAATTCTGACTGTGTACACATAATTATGTAGCCAAGTGTACTACTGTACGAGCGTTTAGATATATACAAAAGCTATCGAACACAAGCTATCGCCACGTCACAGAAACAGTTGGTTGTACTGCGGCCATTCGTCAATATAAGGTCTGTTAGCTCATTGGAAAAAGTCATCTAAAGTTATTTATTTGACTTTTCCTGTGCTTCTCTTTGGTCACTGTGTCTATACTGTGTGTCCCCTGCCACAGAACATAACGGAAAATGTTAAACAAGTCACTTTAGAAGGCTGTTTTCCATTCATCCCACATGTCTTATATTGGCAATTGTCTCGGTTATAAGTAAACACTGCTATTTAAGACCCACATCTTGCTCTTTCTCTTAGCAAAGTCGATTCTACGCTATTGTGGTTGCATAAGTACTGCTAACTTATCATAGTCGATTCTACGCTTCCGTGCCTGCATAAGTACTGTTAACTCGCGCATGCGGTTGCGTCTGTGGGTCTCACCAATGGCTCACTAGACAAACCACCCATGCAACAGAAAACCTTAGTAGATGACATGCCGTTATAATGAGGTTATCTTCTTATGGAAGCTTCATGGCACGTCATCTATACAATCCTGTAGTCGTAACCTTCGATAACAGTTACCATGTTGTTCCGATAGGTCGACGTTGTGCCTGAACTAGTTAGGAGCACGGCGTGGGAGGGCGGAACACGAAATAAACTCGCCGCAAGTGCCAGAGTTGTGCCCTGATGTCGACGTCTGTTTCGGCGGCATTAGACTCGAAACACCATCGAGTCGGATGGCTGCTGGAACAGAGGGCAGAGCACTTCTGGGAATGCTCCCCGTGCTGTTAGGCCAGATTCTAATCACGAATCAAGATTAGCTTAGCAAAGTCGATTCTACGCTACTGTGGTTGCATAAGTACTGTTAACTTAGCGAAGTCGCTTCTACGCTACTGCGGTTGCATAAGTATTAATTTAACTTAGCGAAGTTGCTTCTATGCTAATGTGGTTGCATAAGTTATGTCCACTGACCTAAGTCGTTTCTACTCTTTTGTGGCTGCATAAGTACTGCTAACAGCACGATGTCGATTCTATTGGTCATGTACCTTGGGGTCTGTGTTACCTCTAATATTTTATGGTAATGTGTCCTGATATAACCTAATTGGACTGTGTCCGTTGATTGAACGGGGCACGCCTCTCCAAAACAGAGGCAAACTCATTAACTACCAACTACCAAGTCGATTTTATTCTATCCGTGCCTTGTCTTTCTTTTTTTTTTTAAATTACAATAAACTGGATGCATTTCGTAGTGGGTGTAACTGGATGTATTTCGCGGTGGATGTAACTGGATGGATTTTGCGCTGGGTGTAACTAGAGAGACAGTCGAATAGTCCAAACTCGCACGAAATTGGCCCCTTCAAAAGTCGTTAAATTTCACGTAATTTATGGGTGATATTGCTGAAGTACTGCTGAAACATGTGTTACCTGCAAAGTGAAAAATGTTTGAAAATGTTATACCCTATATGGATACGCTTCAATTATTACTTTTATTATTATTATTATTATTATTATTATTACTTTTATTATTATTATTATTATCATTATTATCCCTCTATTTACACGGTGTACGATATGTTTTATAACAACAAACCGATTGTTCTCATATATCTCTGTTGTTTTTGTGTTCACAGTTGTAAGAGTTGTTTCAGTGTAAGACCATGTATTTTAGAATCATTGAATCATGTAAGTTGATACACCAATGTATGATATTCAGCACACAGTAAACATTTTAAAACAAGCTATTTTACTACAAACTTTTTGTAAAGAAAACAGATGCATACATTTTTAAAGGTATATTTTCTTATATAGTTGCACACAGCCCAGTGGGCTAGCACGTGAATGCCTCAAGCCGAAGAAGTAAACATCTACAGAAAATCCGGAAGGAAGATATCCAACAGGCGGCGGTGAATTTAACCACCTTGTCATTTCCTAGTTTGAATTGTTTCCGAGCGTATTCGCATTGCTTGTCCCTCTGAAACTAACCAACAGAGTCGAGATGGAGTTAATATAAATAAGCAAGGCACTTAATCCATAAAACCTGCCCGCGCTAGCAATCATGTGTGACACAGAGCAACCATGTGTCTCGGCAATTTGCACAGGCCTAACTCATGTCCTTCTGTAAAGACGCAAAAAAATATCATCAAAAGTTTCCTCAAGTGAAATATTTAGTATTTATACATTGGAATCCCATTATAACAACTTCGTCCAGACAAACATAATATATAGGTCTATGTAATAACAGAAACGCTGTATATACAGTATATACAATATAGAACAAATATAATTTGGCATTGTGAAAAAATGTTGTTATATTGGAAATTTGTTATAAAAGAATGCGACATAGAGGTGCACTGGACTACTGTAGTTTATTTATGCACTCAGTATTTGGTCAAATAACTCCTCCTCCAAACAACAAACTGAAGAGAAATGGGTACCACGCTGACAAAAACATTCATATACAACATTTCTCATTTCTTTATTTAATGTAATACCAGTACTTCAACTTTATACACTTGAAATATTCAGTCAGCATTTGTTATGAATAAAACATAAGTGATGTAACAGAGAGTTTAACAAAATAAGAGACAATGGCTAATACAGAATACGATGTGCGATACGTAATCAATATTTATTGGAAAAAAAAGAGGTCAATCCTTATGTGAATTTGAGTGTTTGTTTTGCTTCTACGTGTCAACCGTTAGACCAGGAAAGAGGTTAAGCATTGATTAAGTATTGGATCACAAACTCTGGTCCGATATACCGTACGTAAACGTTGTCAACGATACAGCACGAAATGATATTCCTTGACAATCTGCCAACATCAATTGATTTCATTTTGATGGCTATCTTGTGAGTAAGACAGTGTAGGAATGTGGGAAAATTGTTTCACAAACGTTATGTGGCCACTCGTTATATTTGAATAGTATAGTGCGTATGCGTTCTACGATATTGGTTGTAGAAAAACGGTTCGTGATTGCAGTAATTTCAGAGATGTGGCTATGTGGGAGATGTGACTGTGTGGGAGATGTGACTGTGTGGGAGATGTGACTGCGTGAGAGATTTTGCTGTGTGAGACAGGTTACTGTGTAAGAGATGTGACTGTATGAGAGATGTAGCTGTGTGAGAGATGTGAATGTGTGAATATTTGGCTGTGTGAATATGTGGCTGTGTGAAAGATGTGGCTGTGTGAAAGATGTGACTGTGTGCGACATGTGATTGTGAGTGATGTGATTGTGTGTGAGATATGACTGTGTGAGTGATGTAGCTGTGTGAAGATGTGGTTGTGTGAGAGATATGGCTGTGTGAGAAATATGGTTGTGTGAGAGATATGGCTGTGTATGAGCTATAGCTGTGTGAGAGATATGGCTATGTGAGAAATATGGCTATGTGAGAGATGTGGTTGTGTGAGAGATATGGCTATGTGAGAGATGTGGTTGTGTGAGAGATATAGCTATGTGAGTGATATGGCTGTGTGAGAAATATGGCTATTTTAGAGATATGGCTATGTGAGAGATGTGGCTGTGTGAGAAATGTGGCTGTGTGAGAGATGTGGTTGTGTGAGAAATGTGGCTATGTGAGAGATGTGGCTGTGTGAGAGATGTGGCTGTGTGAGAGATGTGGTTGTGTGAGAGATATGGCTATGTGAGAGATATGGCTATGTGAGAGATGTGGTTGTGGGAGATATGTAGCTGTGTGAGAGATGTGGCTGTGTGAGAAATGTGGCTGTGTGAGAGATGTGGTTGTGTGAGAAATGTGGCTATGTGAGAGATGTGGCTGTGTGAGAGATGTGGCTGTGTGAGAGATGTGGTTGTGTGAGAGATGTTGTTTGATCACTGTAAGGTACTACAACTTGTCATGAATGGTTTCACAAGACAGAGGTTTGACTACATCGTACGTGTGTGATCACATAAAGGTCTCTCCATAAATTTCGTCAATGTTTTTTGCAAAAAATTCCTCCCAACCCCCCCCCCCCTCCCCCAACTTGTCAACAGTTGTACAAAAAATAAGAGAACCATATTATTTAATTATGTCACACATTTTATCACCCCTCCTCCGCCACACTAAATTATATATGCTTAGCACAAAAAAGTACGAAAATTACATGATTAGTTTCACTTCTTTAGAAAAATGTATCAAATTCAAACAATTTATTTGGCATATAGAAACGGTATTGTTGACGTTAACTTTTGTCAACCCCTCTCTCCCAGGCATCACCTAATTTATGACGTAATGTATTAACAGCCCTTATGTAGTCTATCCAATTAAAGGAAATGGAACTTTGACTTCCGAGAGTGTTAGTCTTCACACGTAACTCAGTAGTCTCAAGCGATCATTCCAGGTATCTCAAAAAAAAATTCCACTTTGTAAGACGACAGGAGTGGGAATCGTTCCCACGACCTCTTGAATACACAGCGAACGACGTAACCACTATATCATGTAGATTCCCATATCGCGAATTAACTCCTTAACCTTGTAGGAACTTGTCAGCACTGATGGTAATCTACTTTATTGTTTTGTGATCTCCTGCCTTAAGACTTTACTGATTAGTTGAAAGAAAAATTACTTCTTTTGGAAATCAACTGTTTAAATTATATATTTTTCTAGGAAAAACTTGCCGTCGACTGAAGTTCGGCTGTTTAAATAGTACATATTACTTGGAAAAACTAGCCATCGGCTGAATGTCATATGTTTAAATTTTATATATTTCTTGGATAAAAACATGCCGTCGACTGAAGATCAACTTTAGTCATTACTTTGCTACAAATTGTTGTCGATTGGAGATTTACTTAAACTCTGTTTACTACTTGGAAAAAACTTGCCTCGATTGGAGATTTACTTAAACTCTGTTTACTACTTAGAAAAAACTTGCCTCGATTGGAGATTTACTTAAACTCTGTTTACTACTTGGAAAAAACTTGCCTCGATTGGAGATTTACTTAAACTCTGTTTACTACTTAGAAAAAACTTGCCTCGATTGGAGATCAACTGTACTCAGTGCTTTCATAAAATTCAGTCGCTTACAGTACAGCTCATTGAAGAACCCAACCAACAAGTGAGCCAATATTTTATTAAATATGTCTTTCTGTATCTATGGAAGATATAGTCAGTGATTTGTCAATTATCTAACTCTTTTTTTAAAATTTGTGTCATTCTTTATTATTTCACGGCTTGTTTGTTTCAATCAGCTAATGATAATGATATATTTTTGTCCTCCAGAAAGTTGCTGAAATTACAGTGATAATACAACAAGGAAATAACACAAATATCATCTTGCATGAAACAGTAGTATTCAAAGGAAATCATTGTTAAACGTTGCATGTAAAAAGTTGGACACTCAATGCAGACACACAAAGAAGGATTCAGGTTTTTGAAAACAAGTGCTACAGACGTTTGTTCAGAATTAGCTATATAGAACACAAGACAAATATATTTGTCCGGCAGCAAATAAACAAATTTACTTGCAGTTTATCAAGGATCACTTTTGGCAGTGGTGAAACTTGTTGTGTTTGGATGTGTAACGAGTCACGGTTCGCTTTCTAAAATGATTTTGCAAGGAACAGTCGAGAGTAGAAGGAGGAAAGGAGAACAAAGAAATGATTTTTCTACATTTCACCGAATGTCTAATGTATCCAGTGTGGCACCCTACGACCCCGCCGGGCTATGGGATTTATTATTTGCAAACGTTGCGACATTTCCTATATTGGAGAGACCAGAAAGAGGCTTGTGAACCGTCTCTACCATCATCTTCACGCGATTAACACCCAAGTCTGGAAGACCTATTGATGCACACTTTAGAGGTACAAATCATGTGTGGCAGTAATATATAAGAGACTGCAATCAAATCGTGCTCCTCACATAACCGTACTCGCTATACACTTGAGAACAACTATATCCACCAATTTAGCATCTACACATTTTGGTCTTAACATCTTTAATACCTTTCTATAAATGTGTTCTTGTGTTCTGTCTTTCTTCCACTTATATTTCTGTCGTCTACATTGATTTATCTTGTATGACGATACGTCATTCATTACCTTCCAGTGTTCAATGATTATTTCCTATGCCATGGAGTGCTAATGCGACATGCTCGTAGACTGTGTCGATATTACTCATTTTATTATGTTTATTTCTAATGAAGTCCTTTTGAAAGAAGCGTCGATTTTTCTTAAGTTCCCTATGTCTCTAGTGTTTTCATAAAACTTCATGTCCCCGAGAAATGACTACTACCCTACATGCTATGTTTGACCCAAAAGAAACTGATTAAAATAGAATGAACAATAATTGAACACCAAAAGATTCGTCTGGTTTGCTAAGACAGTTTTTGAAAGTAAAGGAAACATCGTGTTTATACGATTCAATAGGAGATAGCGCGCAAAACGAGGTTGGTTTGTAGAAATATGAAAAATAATATCAGGACTAGCAGATGTGTTAAAGGGGATGAGTTTATAAAGGCTGCAGTTAACCAAAACGTCAATTTAATTTGCATATATATGCTTACTTATTATCTAGTGTTTCTATACAAGAAGAGGCAATGGAAGGTAGAAGAAACAATGGTCGACTAAGACGTCGCTGGATAAGAGATATTCAGGAATGTATGCACATATCGCTGGAGGAGGAGGCCGGACAACTTGCCAGGAGCCTAACGTATTTCATAAGGAAGACTACGTTTGAGAAATAATACGTCACATGACAACTACATTGTTTTTATAGGTAACAGTTTCCAATTTTCTTCGTTAACGTGTTTTATTTATCTGCGTTACCGTGACCATGGCCTGCTTGTGTGATCTTCTCTTACATTTTGTTTATCTTCTTCTTCTTCTTCCTCGTTCAGTAAGAGTCAGGCGATGATATGGATTTCATCAAGGAAATATACTATGATCACCAGCCCAGTGACAGGGCAGTAAATTTTGTCCATCAGAGCTGTTTCAGATTGCCTTAGTTGTCTTCTTGTTGTATGTTACAACCTTTATTTGTTCATTGTGATTTAACTTCTGTATATCTCTTCATATTTCTTAAGTGAATATGCTTTCATATCGACTAATAACATTGAGTCATTTCTAACAGTCCAATCTATTACTTCCTATCTCGCACTGTTTCCCTTAAGCAGTTCTGGAACCTCCATCGGAGAATGAAAAATTGACATCCGGAAGAGTAACATTGCTAAATTTAAAAAAAGAAAAAGACTATTATGAAAAATTGTCTGCTACAGGCTCCCTATGAGTAAACCAACAATATCACGCACGTGCGGAAACGGGACTCGCTAAAACAGAATGATTTTCTAACGTCCTACCGTCTATTATAAACAGTCCATGATTTCAGCCGACCCAGGAAACTGGCTATGTGATCCATACTGCACATTATGTCATTCTGTTTTTGACCCACTTTTGGATATGGTTTTCTCCAATCATGTGCAGGATCACGCTTGCTGACTGGTTGGGAAGGATAAATTAGGGGCGGGGGGCAGGAAATCGTGGTGAACAATCTGCGAACGGAAGATTAGTGGAGTACGAGATAATGATAACGGTGCCATGAAATTCTGACGACCATTTTCTCAGTTGAATCATGAGATATGATAAATGATGGAACATGGAAATATTTTAGATATGTCAGAGAAATGAGACTTGGAGAGATTTATTTATTTACTTCTGGACGTGTTCACAAATTCGCGACCAATAAACAGGATGTGGTTTGCAAAACACAATGTGATGTATCGTGCTTTAGAGCACGTGCTACGGTGCATGCGCACTCGACCGGACACATTCAAGCTTATGACACGTTTTGGTTAGTTTAATCTTATGCAAGAAGCCAACCCCTCACCCTAACCTTAGTCGCCATCTACGACCTACAAGCAACGTCCTATAATCGATCTTCTTTGCTCCCCTGGCAGGCTCCGGCAACACATAGCTAGATTGTAACTAAATCAAGGTGTTCTTCAATACATCATTAACACTGACTTTAACTGTGGTAATCGCACAATAAATGATCTATTGATTAATGGAAATAATTATTCTAAAATGACTCTTTTAACGTACTTTTCCTGTGCTTTTGATTTGCTGTCGACACAAGGTATAATTATAGTGACTAATGAAAACAAGGCAATAGTTTTAACCACGAAACATTGAGATACAAGCAAGAATTGCCTTTCGACATAAAGGGTACAGAAATTGACCGATGAAAATCATGGACTATGTCAAATAACATCACTTTAGTAGGATGAGCCGATAAATACACAGGACTGTATTATCGAAATACTCGGTATTACTTGCAACTAGATGTCAAAGTTTCCACACTAAAGATTAGTCTAGAAAGTTGTTTACCCGACTTTCACACTAAAGGTTAGTCTAGAAAGTTGTTTACCCGACTTTCATACTAAAGGTTAGTCTAGACAGTTGTTTACCCGACTTTCATACTAAAGGTTAGTCTAGAAAGTTGTTTACCCGACTTACATACTAAAGGTTAGTCTAGAAAGTTGTTTACCCGACTTTCATACTAAAGATTAGTCTAGAAAGTTGTTTACCCGACTTACATACTAAAGGTTAGTCTAGAAAGTTGTTTACCCGACTTTCACAGTAAATGTTAGTCTAGAAAGTTGTTTACCCGACATTCATACGAAAGGTTAGTCTAGAAAGCTGTTTAACCGACATTCACACTAAAGGCTAGTCTAGAAAACTGTTTACCCGACATTCATACGAAAGGTTAGTCTAGAAAGTTGTTTACCCGACTTTCATAATAAAGGTTAGTCTAGAAAGCTGTTTAACCAACATTCACACTAAAGGCTAGTCTAGAAAACTGTTTACCCGACATTCATACGAAAGGTTAGTCTAGAAAGTTGTTTACCCGACTTTCATAATAAAGGTTAGTCTAGAAAGCTGTTTAACCGACATTCACACTAAAGGCTAGTCTAGAAAACTGTTTACCCGACATTCATACGAAAGGCTAGTCTAGAAAACTGTTTACCCGACTTTCATACGAAAGGTTAGTCTAGAAAGTTTTGAAACACACATCTATCCAGATGAAAATTTAAAAGGCAAATTATAAATTCCTTATTCATTCAACATTATGTTTTCAATGGTAGACATGAACACTAACTAAAGAACACAAGAGAAAGCGTACTACGTGTGAAATGAGGTGTCTAAGAAAAAACAGTAATCAGAACAAGAAGAGATTGTGTTAGAAATGAGATTACAAGAACTGTTGGATCAACATCTGTGGTCAAATATATTGGAAAACATATTGAAATGGTTCGACCACCTAATGAAAATGAACCCTTATTGACAAGATCATACAATTAAAATTATGGAGCCGTATGACGCAGTGGTTAGCGCACTTGCTTCGCATATGAGTGGTCATGAGTTCATTCCCCAGTTGAGGCGGAAATGTTTTTCAGATCGCAACGGCTCCTGGGAAATTGACTGCGAGGGAGAGGAGATGGCTACCGCCCTCTTTTGCAGAGCCACTGAAATGTGAGATTGCTAAACTCACACCTACGGCATTAATAAATGCTATGGGTTACTTTTACTTTTGAAAATGGAAACAGCAAGATACAGAGAAAGACCAAGAAGAAGGTGGATTGAAGGAGTTACCAATATTCTGACACGGCACAGTATTACTTGCATATCAAGCGACCAAACGTGCGCCTGAAAACCGATTGTCATTCAATCATGCGACGCCTCACAGCATAAGCAGAGAAAAGGCAATAGATAGATATATAGAAAGATGTTTACTCGACTTTCGCACCAAATATTAGTCTAGAAAGTCGTCTACACGACTTTCATACTAAGGATTAGTCTTCTAGAACGTTGCTTACTCGACATTCAAATAACATTCATATTTACTGCAAACATACGGGCAACATAAATAATAATCGTGAGAGGCGGTGTGTTAGTTATTAGAAGCGCTGTGATGAATAACAAACATAACCCGGGAACATTGACCTCGATAACGACAGATATGGGTAATTATAAACAACATGAGGAATCACCTTTCAACCTAAAAATTATCAACATTTATCCTATTCAACATCTGACTCACAGAGCAGCTTACACGGAATTAACAGTTCCCCTCTGTCAATTGTTGAATTTTCTATGTTCTCCGTGTGTATTTTATGTCGTTCACTTTCTATTCCATCGTTCGTCTCCATTTAGTTTAGCATCCAAGCTTTCTCTTTCATCAAGTGTCCATCTTGTCACGGAACTCTAGAGACCACTCTGATGGTATCGCCTTTCTATCAGATACATATACATGTCATCTTGTTGATATCATGTAATACTGATACATATACATGTCATCTTGTTGATATCATGCAATACTGATACATATACATGTCATCTTGTTTATATCATGCAATACTGATACATGTCATCTTGTTGATATCATGCAATACTGATACATATACATGTCATCTTGTTGTTGATGTCATGCAATACTGATACATATACATGTCATCTTGTTGTTGATGTCATGCAATACTGATACATATACATGTCATCTTGTTGTTGTCATGTAGTACTGTCTTATAGATGATCCTCTAACAAAAAATGCGTAGATATATTCAGAACTCTTCTTTTTCTTCTCAAAATTTGTCGCTCAGACATGTTAAAATGCGGTCTGCATGATATGATGGTTGCTGGTACGTCTCTCGGTCTAATATCTCCGTCTTCAGAACCTGTTCTTGCTTGGACAGGACTGTAGACTTGTTCGATATAGGGGATGGCTCGACCAATCTTATTTTCCAGCCTGTGTGGGTTGGACTAAGCCTCATCTCCACTTCAATGAGTTGACCTCGATAGGGAGCTCAGAAATGAGAACATTACAATATAACTTCATCATTCTTCCTAACTTAAAGAGAGATCAAATGAAACAGTCCACGAGATTTAAATTATTACGGTCGTAATGTAACAGTAAACCATCGATCCAATTTTAAAGACTTCTGTGCATCGTTCTGTTTTCAACAATAATCGCATTTTCCTTTGTGGGAACAGTGTTTTTAACAACGTAATACACAATAGGCATAAGAATAACGAAGTCAGTGATTATATGAAACGATGTCGGTAACCTCTGGGCACTGCTGATTTTACTGACTAAATGGTAATCGAAATTGACAACTTTTATTTAAAATTACACTTTATTGTTTATTTGAATGTTTCTTATGGTAATAAAATTACTCTTTACTGTTTGAATATTTCTTGTGGTGGTAAAATTACACTTTACAGTTTGTTTTGAATGTCTCTTATGTAGAAAAATTACTTTTCTCTATTTGTTTGAATGTTTATGTTGGTTAAAATTACCTTTCACTATTTGTTTTGAATGTTTCTTATGGTGGCAAAATTACCTTTCACTATTTGTTTGAATGTTTCTTATGGTGGTAAAATTACCTTTCACTATTTGTTTGAATGTTTCTTATGGTGGTAAAATTACCTTTCACTATTTGTTTGAATGTTTCTTATGGTGGTAAAATTACCTTTAACTATTTGTTTGAATGTTTCTTATGGTGGTAAAATTACCTTTCACTATTTGTTTGAATGTTTCTTATGGTGGTAAAATTACCTTTCACTATTTGTTTGAATGTTTCTTATGGTGGTAAAATTACCTTTCACTATTTGTTTGAATGTTTCTTATGGTGGTAAAATTACCTTTCACTATTTGTTTGAATGTTTCTTATGGTGGTAAAATTACCTTTCACTATTTGTTTGAATGTTTCTTATGGTGGTAAAATTACCTTTCACTATTTGTTTGAATGTTTCTTATGGTGGTAAAATTACCTTTCACTATTTGTTTGAATGTTTCTTATGGTGGTAAAATTACCTTTCACTATTTGTTTGAATGTTTCTTATGGTGGTAAAATTACCTTTCACTATTTGTTTGAATGTTTCTTATGGTGGTAAAATTACCTTTCACTATGTGTTTGAATGTTTCTTATGGTGGTAAAATTACCTTTCACTATGTGTTTGAATGTTTCTTATGGTGGTAAAATTACCTTTCACTATTTGTTTGAATGTTTCTTATGGTGGTAAAATTACCTTTCACTATTTGTTTGAATGTTTCTTATGGTGGTAAAATTACCTTTCACTATTTGTTTGAATGTTTCTTATGGTGGTAAAATTACCTTTCACTATTTGTTTGAATGTTTCTTATGGTGGTAAAATTACCTTTCACTATTTGTTTGAATGTTTCTTATGGTGGTAAAATTACCTTTCACTATTTGTTTGAATGTTTCTTATGGTGGTAAAATTACCTTTCACTATTTGTTTGAATGTTTCTTATGGTGGTAAAATTACCTTTCACTATTTGTTTGAATGTTTCTTATGGTGGTAAAATTACCTTTCACTATTTGTTTGAATGTTTCTTATGGTGGTAAAATTACCTTTCACTATTTGTTTGAATGTTTCTTATGGTGGTAAAATTACCTTTCACTATTTGTTTGAATGTTTCTTATGGTGGTAAAATTACCTTTCACTATGTGTTTGAATGTTTCTTATGGTGGTAAAATTACTTTTCACTATTTGTTTGAATGTTTCTTATGGTGGTAAAATTACCTTTCACTATTTGTTTGAATGTTTCTTATGGTGGTAAAATTACCTTTCACTATTTGTTTGAATGTTTCTTATGGTGGATATTTTATGTACTCTTCTTCATTTATTGAAG
Source organism: Meghimatium bilineatum (assembly GCA_034231615.1). Classification (NCBI taxonomy): domain Eukaryota; kingdom Metazoa; phylum Mollusca; class Gastropoda; order Stylommatophora; family Philomycidae; genus Meghimatium; species Meghimatium bilineatum. Next base: position 17,867,672 of record CM067298.1, on the reverse strand, counting down.
ATGGTTTACATCTTCATTGTTACATTCAGAGGCTTTCAGCCTGGCACACACCACTTCAGCATGACTTCTTGGTTACTGTGTCCCTCTGTGGGATGGAACAACCAACTCTACCCACCTAAGATCTCATACTCGTATCCTACGTCATGTGCGGTAAGCAATATTGTTACTATTCTTTGATAACCTTTCAGCCCCCGTCAAAACAAGAGCGATATCATTCTATATTTTGCATTCTTCTCCTTAAACTTTCCACAGCTATCGCTTTGCAACTACTTCTGTTCTTTCCACAGCTATTTGGAGAACAGCAACATACAGATAAATAATAAACAACTAAAACAAGTAGATCAATTCAAATATCTGGGCAGCACATTGAGATATGACAACAAACAAGAAGCAGAAATAAACGCAAGATGTAATAAGGCCTGTCAGATCATTGGTCAATTAACACCTTTACTAAGAAACAAAGATATTACACTAGAAACAAAGAAAGCGCTTTTCAACACCATTTTCTTACCAACATTGTGTTATCAGTGTCAAACCTGGACATTAGATTCTAGAACAATACATAAGATTAACACCACTGAAATGAAATGTGTGAGACGTATGATTGGAGTTAGCTTGAGAGACAAAATCAGGAATGAAGCACTAAGGAAACAATTAGGGATCAAACCAACAATAGAATACATACAGAAACAACATGTTAAATGGTACGGCCACATAACCAGACAGAAAGAGCAAAGTATTATCCAAAAAACACTTAACAAACGATACGAAAACAGGAGACCTATTGGACGCCCTCGTAAAAGGTGGGTAGATAGTGTATTAGAGACACTCGGAAATATAACAGCAGAGGAGGCAAATAGAAGGGCAAAAGACCGTACACTCACTCTCCCCTCAACACCGAAAGGTACATGAGGACAGAAAGAAGAAAAAGAAGAAGATTGCTTTGCAATTACATCTATTTCACATCCTTTAAATTTCGGGACGTGTAAATCTTTTCCTCTCTGTGTATATCTTTGTTCTGCGTTTCTCTACATGTACCCGGTATTACAATCTCTCTTGTTATATCTTTGTTCTGAGTTTCTCTACATGTACCCGGTATTACAATCTCTCTTGTTATATCTTTGTTCTGAGTTTCTCTACATGTACCCGGTATTACAATCTCTCTTGTTATATCTTTGTTCTGAGTTTCTCTACATGTACCCGGTATTACAATCTCTCTTGTTATATCTTTGTTCTGCGTTTCTCTACATTTACCCGGTATTACAATCTCTCTTGTTATATCTTTCTTCTGCGTTTCTCTACATGTACCCGGTATTACAATCTCTCTTGTTATATCTTTGTTCTACGTTTCTCTACATGTACCCGGTATTACAATCTCTCTTGTTATATCTTTGTTCTACGATTCTCTACATGTACCCGGTATTACAATCTCTCTTGTTATATCTTTGTTCTACGTTTCTCTACATGTACCCGGTATTACAATCTCTCTTGTTATATCTTTGTTCTGCGTTTCTCTACATTTACCCGGTATTACAATCTCTCTTGTTATATCTTTGTTCTACGTTTCTCTACATTTACCCGGTATTATAATCTCTCTTGTTATATATTTGTTCTACGTTTCTCTACATGTACCCGGTATTAGAATCTAACTTTCATAGCCGACCACTGTGCCCTTTAATCATAGATTGATATTACGTTTTCCATCTTTGTGCACTTTTAGCAGATGGACATGTCATTGTATCGAAAGAGATTTTTGATCTGATTATACATGCAGTACATTTGTGGATCAAACAGTGATAGTTTTAGGAAAGCTACTGCATGCAAGCACGGACTCCGTACGTTCAAGTCCTTAGTAAGACAGTACGAATTTAATGATACAAAATCTGTTGCTGTTTTATACTGGAGGTGAGCAATTTTTCTTTTGGAAGACGGACCAAATCTGAGATTACTGACTGGAATGTGACCACATCTGAGATTACTGACAGGAATGTGACCACATATGGATGCAGGAAGGTTTGAATTATAATTTTTTACCCTCTTGGTAGAATGACTTTAGAAATTTCGAAACTTTGTCGTTGCTAACTGAAAATAATATTTTTTAACGATCAAATATTTGTACAAATCAGTCTAAAGTTTTGCAGACGTATCAATTACCAAAATTTTATTTTTCAACAAACACCGTCTCTCAAAGAATTCGCGTTTATATTCCAAATTATTCCATTATTATCACTTTTTAGTGATATAAACTTTTTTGGCTGCCATAGCTTATGATTTCATATTTTGTCAGTTCTGGGATCAATGAATATTATATATTTTTAATTAGCCTGACAATTCAGTAAAATGATTGCGAGCTGTGTTTGGCTCGAAGGTTGTGTTTTGCCCTCCAGTTCTATACAAGCGGTGAAAAATAAATAGTAGTTTGGTTAGCTCAACAAGCTGCCAGCAGGGATGCCATAGCTGGGAATTTTTTTGAACAGGTCTTAGATTTTTTTATAATTCTCCGGAGTGATGTGGTTATATAGGCCAAATTTACCTTAATATGAGGTCTAACGAAATTCTAGGAATTTAGCGAAAAGACGAGTTAACTCTACCGAGTTTCACGATTTTTTGTAAAAACAGACTCATAAAACCAATGGAATTGCGCACGAAAATATGCAAATGACCTTTCATAAGAATAAAATGTGTTAGGTAGATCGCTTCCCTTACTGAGGCCCTTACCTTATTTATATGAAATTATATAGTATGGGGTTATATGGGTTTTTTGTCCCCAGAGTGATCAGGTTATTTCTAAAACACTAGTGGTAACATTGGCTGCCTCATTTAAACGGCGTCCTCAATTGTTGGAACTTCGAACGAAGACATTGGGACAACGGAATAAGAAAACACGGGACGATAAATTAGGCTCTTTGTACGTCATCTTACGTGAAAATGAAACAAGGCAGATTGATTGGTTGGTTGCTGATCCAACGGTTCATGGCAGTGCTTTCCAACTTCTTTTTTATCATACCCCACCTAAGCCTTTCTAAATTTCTTATGCCTCCCTATGTAACATACACATATTGTTTTATATTTAAAAATTGAATTATTCCCTAAAACATGAATAATTTTACCGTGAATTATCCCACTAAACAATCAAATTACCCCCTGTGGGGCATGGGCCCCACGTTGGGAATCACTGGGATCAAGTCATTGAGTGCACATCTGGCACCGTTAGGTACGGTGTGTTTGTATTCCGTTCAGGTGAGTGTTACGCAGATATTGCCACGAACGATATTGATAGGACGTTCGCTCTGTACTCTGCTGTAATGACATACGCTCGGACACTGTTTCTGATGTAGTGCCGCTGCAAATGTTGACTGCAATATTAGAAGATGGCGGATCCCCACCTTATTGGCTGACGAATGCCCATACTGAAACGGGAGTTAGTTGATTAATGACACCGAAAGTGTCTTCCACTGTAAAAGATAGCACAGTCTACGCCAATTGTTTACGCCGATTGACAAGGACTTATAACCCGTAACTGCCACCTCCCGATTTGATTTCGAGACCCATTAAGGCCAGGGATGGAGTATGCATCTCCATAGTCCAATTTCCGGGCTGAAATACAGAGATTATGTATTGCTCGAGCAACATGATCTCTCTGTCTGCGGTGTCTTAACTCCAAAGGAAATGTAATGCCAATAAATTTGCAATACAAGATGCAGAAGCTGCCTGTGTTCAGTTGAGCTGTGATTTATCTGTCCTCCTTTGTTGTTCCTCCCTATCATAACCATATTTGTCTCCATGTAAGATTCGTTGTATTATTGTCTTTTGTTTGTTCTGATGAAGGTGTTTTAGTCGAAACGTCGTCCTTCACTGTATCTCATTGATAAATTGTTTTATGACTCATCTTAGTAACACGTATACCTATTTTTGCTCATTTTAACATTTGCTTTTATGTTGTATTTACTCGTCCTACGAAAAGGCTTGTATCCCCCCCCCACACACACACACACACATATTCTCCGCCCGAAGCCGTTGTCAGAATGTGGGTTGTCAGGATAGATAGAAGTCTGCCAACTTAACGGTGTTAACAGAAACAGGTAGTACCGACTACTGTCATGCGGTAGCTAATCCTATCTGACACGACCTGACACCAGCCGTAATGTGTAGCAATTAGTGGCGTGGTTACCACATTATATGAAAATTATCCTTGCTAATTATACGATGAATGCGTATCCATATAACTTTCACCTGGAGGTTATATATGGCGACGTTAGTTTTAGTATTCTACCCTCGCTCTCAAATATTTGTTTAAAAAAAGGAAACCGAAACTTTTTGGGATCTTTGATTTTTTTTTTAACCTCTATCTCTGTTGTATTACGATGTAGTCTACTTGATTCCTGCATGCTCTATCCGGAGACTTCCGTGTGAATAATCTTTTAGGATGGTGTGTGAAGAAGGTGTTTGTGATATCAAGTTTGTTTACTGAACATAATGTTATTAAGCGATGCCACCTTTTATTTCTATCTCCAACACAGAATCTACTACATACAAATGTGTCATGCTCTAGCGTTACCTCTCCTACTTGAGCATTGAAATCCCCCATTTTTTTTTGTTCTTCTGCAACTGATGTTGGTGAGTATGTTTTTATTACTGTGATGATTTTCTTTTCCCCGTGAATCCTAACACTCGTCATACGATTCTCAATAGGATTATAACATAGTACATACGGCTACGATGTTTTGGAAACAAGGGAACCTACCCCCACTCTGTCCAATATTTTCTATGTTAAAAAATACGAAAACTTCACCCGTTGTTAATTTGCTATGTCCTTTTCCCGACCAACGATATTCTGCTATTCATAATATATCTAACCTTATACGTCACATGTTTCGCTACAATGTGTATATTATCTTGATATAACGTTCTAACCCTCCAGGATAGACGCCCACTTAGAAGGATCCTTCAATAGGCATTGCGCTAAGCGGAAAGCTGAAGTCTCCTGGGTATGAAGAAAAGCTCAGAAAAACCACCCCACTGCACATAACAAGTAAGAGATAATTGCTCGCAATTCCTGGGGTTCTCAAACAAATAAACAACAACGTTCAATGTATCAAAATAACGCTTTGTTTTACACTGTTCTAAACTTTACCACTGACACCAGTGTTAGATTTGTTAACAACAAGGGAGGTAGTAGATACGTGACGACTCACGCTCGCCTTCAATTTCGTTCTTCATGGCTGCTTGGTTAATTGTAAGTTGATTTTAAATTCACGTCTGTTCAGAATATTCAAAATAGAAAAACTAAGGTAGTAGATACGTGACGACTCACGCTCGCCTTCAATTTCGTTCTTCATGGCTGCTTGGTTAATTGTAAGTTGATTTTAAATTCACGTCTGTTCAGAATATTCAAAATAGAAAAACTAGGCATATTACTCGTGTAGTTTGCCATTGCTTTCAGGAAGAAATTCGTTTATCGATTAGCACACAGAGAAATCACATTAATTTTCTACGCCATTTTTTAGCGGAAGTGATGACGCATCATGAGATTTAATGCTAGGAGGAAATCAACCGTTTTATCAACAACATGCCTGGGTGTTACAAGAAAGTCACGACACAGTTCCCGCTGGAGTAGATAGCTATCTAGCTCGTATCAATGCATCTTACATCAACATTGAGTTATTGTTATCTGAAATGAGTAAAAACTCTGGAAAGCATCAAAATTAGTGATTGTTGACTAGACCCGAAGGGGTAGCAAAGAATAGCAACAGTTACCTTCCGTGCATGTCCTATAAAAGGATTAATAATGTTTGAGGATGGAGTATGGGGTCCCATCCCATATACCTGGGATCGGCAATAGTTTTTGGTCCGAGGGCGGATACATAAAACCCCAGCTGTTCAAGGGCCGGATGAAGAAATACTAATCTGAAAGCTTAATTATTCAGATACTTAATTATACATACATTTAATTATGCATATACATATACTTAATTACAATTACTGTCGCTAAATATACAGTTAGCTTTTTTGTTTAACTTGTAGACATCTGGGCTTACTTAAATATATATGTTTGCATAAAGATAAATGTAAACAATTTGTTAAAGTCATGTGATTCTAGACCAGGTTCGAAAATATCACTCACATTATTATTTAAAATCACAGGGGGCAGTAGTTACGAACTTTGTTTGAGTACTGGTAGGACAGGTAATTCGGGTACCACAAGGGGTGACCTTAGTCAGCATACAAAATTAAACTTAAAACTTTCATTCCTGTTAAGGAGTGCAAATGAGGGGGGGGGGGGTTTGGCTGTGGAAATAGGCCGCTTTGCTATAGCTGTCGATGCGCCGTGTCTAGGAAAACATTTTTATTGCACCTCCGAAAGACAAAAATCCTAATAGCAAGTCACCATAAGCCGTGTAAAAGTCGAATGTTTGAGGACACAAGGCGCGATATCGCAGCTAAGATGTAAACCATGACAAAAACATTTCTTTAACTTGATTATATCCTGCAAATCTGCAAGAGATTGAAAAGGAACGCAGAAGAAAACAGAACTAAGAAACAGCAATCTGAAGTTGAACGTAGAACTTCACAGCCTTATATTTCACAGTTAAAACATGCGCACCAATAACACAGAAGAAGAACTTCATAGCATTATATTTCAGTTGAAACATGCTCAATAACAACACAAAAGTAGAACTTCACAGCCTTATATCACAAGGCAACACACAAAAATCATCACAGATAATTTTATATGGGTTTTGTAGTATTTGGTTAGCTGATTTCAAATCTGTCTTTAGTTTTTTTCTACCACGTAACATTTTTTTGTAATAGCTAATTATAATATCTTTCAACAGTGGTTATGACCACAAATCGAGTACAATGTTTTATTTAGATTGGTATCGATACTTTATTACTGGCTGTTACAATTTTGTTCAGTTTCGGGTCACGTGATTTAGTATCGATGCTACCATTTTTGTGTATTCGATAGGATAGTAAATCCATTTATACACGTGTGGTGTTTGCTTAAAGTAATTACGACAAGTATATTATGAGATTTCGTTGTTTTGTACTTTCTATTATTTTAAAGGTTGCAAAAACCTTGCATTTGTGTACTTGATAACTTATTTTGTGTACTTATTAACTTATTATCATGCCTAGAAGATGCATCAATCATCCAAACTGTTTCTGTTTTGTGTGTGGTTCATTTGTGACGAAATCACAGCGGCGCACAATTTCAGACGATCTAAAGAAGATATACATATTGTATTTTGGCTGTCCACTGGGTGATCAGGATAAATCTTGGGCTCCACATATCATATGTACCAGTTGTTCAAGCGGACTACGTGACTGGCTAAATGGCCGCAAGGCAGCTATGCCATTTGCAATTCCAATGTTATGGAGGGAACCGCGAGACCATGTCAATGATTGCTACTTTTGTCTGGTGAACACAAATGGATTCTCTGCTAAAAATAAACAGAACATTGTATATCCTAGCTTAGATTCTGCCATCAGGCCTGTTCCACATGACGATTCATTGCCTATTCCTTTACCTCCTTCTGGTGGACTCGTATCTATGCAAGATGGGGAGGAATGTAGTGAAAACACAGCTGTTCACAATGCAGACTCAACTGATCCAGATTATACTGTTGATGAATGTTTAGAACCTAAGATTTTTACACAGGCAGAGCTGAATGATCTTATTCGTGATCTAAATATGTCTAAAGATAAAGCAGAACTTCTTGCTTCAAGGCTTAAGCAAAAGCATTTGCTTGCAAGGGACGTTAACATAACTTATTATAGAAAACGAAATCTCAACATGACGACGTTCTTCAATGTTGACGGCTCATTGAGTTATTGTCAGGACATCGATGGTCTCTTCAACAGTTTATCACAAGTGCATGATCCATCAGAATGGCGTCTCTTCATTGATTCCTCGCGAAGAAGCTTAAAGGCAGTTCTTTTGCACAATGTAAATTTAAAACCAAGCATACCAGTTGCACATTCTGTTTATCTGAAAGAATCTTATTACAACATGAACAGTTTGCTTGAAGTTATCCATTATAAAACACACCAGTGGAACATCTGTGGTGATCTAAAGGTCATTGGCATGTTGATGGGCATGCAAGGAGGATTCACTAAATACTGCTGTTTCCTATGCCTATGGGATAGTCGAGCAACAGCGGAACATTATGTCAAACGTGTCTGGGAGCCCAGGCATATCTATACGCCAGGAGCAAGCAGTGTCCAAAATATGCCCCTTGTTGATCCACAGAAAATATTTCTGCCACCTCTCCATATTAAGCTAGGACTGATGAAAACCCTTGTGAAGACCATGGGTAAGACAAACTCAGAAGGTTTTCAGTACCTTGTTAATAAATTCCCAAACATCACTGCTGCAAAAATGAAGGAAGGGATATTTATAGGTCCACAAATCAGATCTGTTTTACAAGATGAAGGTTTCAAACAGTTTCTGTCAGGAGCTGAGCTAGAAGCCTGGGAGGCATTCAAGTGGGTCTGTGAAAACTTTCTTGGTAATCATAAGTCCCCTACGTACAGGGAAGGAGTTCAGCGTCTAATAGATTCTTACCAGAACCTTGGCTGTCGCATGTCATTAAAAGTGCACTTCTTGCACTCCCATGTAGATTTCTTCCCAGAAAATCTTGGTATGGTGAGTGAAGAGCAAGGAGAACGTTTTCACCAGGACATTCAGTTAATGGAGCGCCGTTATCAAGGTTTGTGGAATGAGAGTATGATGGCCGACTTCTGCTGGATGCTATTCCGTGATAATCCAGGCGAAGAATATAACAGAAAATCAAATTCCAAGCATTTTTGAAGAAACATTCTACATATCTATGCTGTGATGTGAGTATATTTGATTTAGTCTAGAAGATGTGAATCATTTGCTTAATTGATGTTTGCGATTCTCGAAAAAATACAGCCAAGTTCAGTGAAAACTAACATCACTCATAACTTTAAAACTTGACGTGATAGAAAAAAACTGATACCAGATCTGAAATCAGCGCCAAAAAATCCTTTAGAAAAGTGTATTTTGGTTTCAGATGATTAAAAAAAGTTTTATTTTGTTGCCTTGTGATTTCACAGTTAAATTAGGCTCAACAACAACACAGAAGTAGAACTTCACAGCCGTATATTTCACAGTTAAATTAGGCTCAACAACAACACAGAAGTAGAACTTCACAGCCGTATATTTCACAGTTAAATTAGGCTCAACAACAACACAGAAGTAGAACTTCACAGCCGTATATTTCACAGTTAAATTAGGCTCAACAACAACACAGAAGTAGAACTTCACAGCCGTATATTTCACAGTTAAATTAGGCTCAACAACAACATAGAAGTAGAACTTCACAGCCGTATATTTCACAGTTAAATTAGGCTCAACAACAACACAGAACTAGAACTTCACAGCCGTATATTTCACATCTATAACATGCTCAACAACAACACAGAAGTATAACATAATATATAGTTGTTTTACTACAATACCATCTGATATTTACGTCCTACATCAAGTTACATAAAATAACCGTAAGACAAAGAGTTTCTCACTAGAGTCAAGTTCAGTGTGAGAACTTGTAATGCGATGTAAACATACACGAGGCGACTACATGATAAAGAGAGCAACACACTTCCACGTTTGACTGAGTTTTGTGCGCATAAAGAAAACATTAGACCTGGGTGTATCAAAGTCGGCGATATCGTTCCTCAAATTGGGCGATATAGTTCCCAGGAGTGCGATAACATGAACTCTTTCATTAGATATGTTCTGTGTACTAAATGTTTATCTTGACCTAAAGAGTGATCCTATTTCTTTTGCTGGTCATTGTGATTATGTGTATGACCGAGCGGTTCAAGAGTTGGTCTCACATCCGTGAAGTTCAAAGTTCGACCCCCAGTAAGGACTTCAATTCTTTTCTATTGGAAGGTATATTTTAATATACACTCACAGTGTACATGGCGTGGCGACAGGAAAGGCATGCGGCCTGTATCACACATCAACTCGCACCACCTCCCTGAACTCACAACTGGACAAAAGTAGGGGTTATTTTTCTCGACTTTGAATATACTTTGCCACTCCAGTTAATGAAAATCACGTACCAATTGAAGGTCAGCCAATTAGATTGGCCAGTCTGCAGGACTATATATCTGAAGGACGATAAATATTTAGAGATTCGCACTGAAAAATCACGGGAAAACAGAAAAAAATAAAATGTCACAAATTAGATTGAAGTTCTCGCATTTACAAGCATGAGAAACAAGATTGTGCAATTATATTAATAAGATTAATTATCAAGATCAATGCTTCTCATAGTGGTCGTCTTGGACCTGTACCGGTCTACGAGACATTAGTGACCAGTGCCGAATATATACATTGCCATACATGTAAGTTCATATATATATATACGAATGCATGGAAACATTTGAGTATGAGTAATCAATAGCATGTCTGAATTGTAGCATTTTTCATCAAATAATGTTTTAAGTTTACTGTTTTAGTTTACTTTTGTAGACGGTGATCTCATAATATACAATTCCTAACCATAAATGTGGTCACACCCATGAATTGGGAACCCATGATATAAAGTAATGTTTCTCAAACATTTTATTGCCGCTGACCTGCAATTTGTTTCCCAATCTGTTAGGGACCTGCGTGGCTGCTGAGCGTCAGATATTTTCATTATATATATATTGCCATTGCAACAACAACACAGACGTAGAACTTCACAGCCTTATATTTCACTATCTATATATATATATATATATATATAATGAAAATATCTGACGCTCAGCAGCCACGCAGGTCCCTAACAGATTGGGAAACAAATTGCAGGTCAGCGGCAATAAAATGTTTGAGAAACATTACTTTATATCATGGGTTCCCAATTCATGGGTGTGACCACATTTATGGTTAGGAATTGTATTTTATGAGATCACCGTCTAAAAAAGTAAACTAAATCAGTAAACAAAAATAACTGTCAAACAAAAACTGTCAATACTGCATTTTACCAGTTCAGGCGTTGAAGGGAGGGGATTGAATAGTTGTGTGATAAAGGCCGCATGCTCTTGCTGTCGCAACGTCATGTACAGGGTGAGTTTTTTTTAATTTTAGGCTACAGTTAATTTTAGTAAACTAAGATAGTAAACTAAAACAGTAAACTTAAAACATTATTTGATGAAAAAATGCTACAATTCAGACATGCTATTGATTACTCATACTCAAATGTTTCCATGCATTCGTGTCGAGTTTTACTCCCACTTGCATATACACATACCGTTGTTGAAGTGAATTATGAAGCCCCTTCATTTTTAAAACACAAACAAGAAGCAGATTAAATGTTGAGATTGACATGAGGTTGACATTATCAAAAACTCAACCGCGAATTTTCAATCATATTAAATCATTGCATCAACTACGCCGGAAATATCAAGTATATTTTAATGTAAACAATATTCAACCAACTTATAAAAAAAAGGCGTCGAGACTTGAGAAATATAGAGAAACTGTAGCCTAGAACAGAGGTTCTCAACATGTTAATACCCCGAAAGCGGCCATACCATTTTCTAGTGGAACCACGAAGAAAAAATAATATTGGGTGGGAGGAACTGACTCCGTAAATTTGAAGATTGGGGGGGGGGGGTGGGTGGCCCATAGTATGTTAACTTTTGACGATATCAAATAAAACAAATAGTAGAAGCTAGCAACTTTAAAAAAAATCAAAGTCGCAGAGGGGTCGCCGAGATCAATTGTTTCGAGAAAAGGCACAGAGGCAAAAATGTTGAGAATCACTGCTTCAAATGAAACCTGGGAACTACTATCGTTGTTCAAATTAGTTGGCGAGCTTCAACTGTAAAGTTATTTCATCGCATTAAAATTAAAATACGCCATACGCAATTTTACTCAAATGACGGCTGAAAAGATACCAATTAAATGAATATTTTTTTGGTTTTTATATTGCTTGTTAAATATTTTCCTAATTGAGGTCTTCACTGCGCATGACAATTAATATTGTTTAATGTTTGTACAACTGGAGAATAACAAATAACATCAAGGATGTTTATGTGTGTCGGGGGGGGGGGGAGAATCGTATTTAGTAATCTACGCAAAGGAGGAAAAACAAAACAAATTGAGAAAAACTTCATGACAATAATGCCAAAAATGATAGGTTCAACGTTTGATGTACACGAGAAAAACAAACACCTAGTTATACGCAAAAAAATAATCTAGATTGAAGAAAACACGCAGAAAAGGGAATTAAACGCTAAATACGTCATTTTGAAATGTTTATCACTGAAATAAAAATGACTCGACATAAAACATGAAGCTGGTGAGATAGAGAGAATTATCAAAGAAGAAATGATATGAGAACAGCTTATCAGCGCTGAGTGGAGACAGGTCAACAACCGAAGCGATAAATAACAAATACTACACACAGCTGTATATGACACTTGTGGTAGACACACCACACACAGACATGCATTATTAAGTACACGGGACATGCATTATGTCAAACATATTAATAAATAAACACAGGCTAAGTGTGGCACTTAAAATCAGACCCGGGTGCAAGAAGAGGGAATCACGGTTGTTATGTTGAAGTTTTCATTGTCATGCTTCACAGTCAACTAGATGAAGGATTTCGAGAATATATATATATATACTGTTCAAAAAACGAACAACAATATTATTTCAATCGTGTACCAAAATTTTATTTAAGGGAATTAATGTTTCAACCTTGGCATGAAGAAAAATTCAGGCTTTAACTCAGCCAAACCCGTCTACAGTCATTCCCAACTGCCCATTGACGATGCTTGTTCGCCCACTGCAGTTGGTTCTCGTCATGCCGGTCCGTAAGAACAGGACATCTGGAGGGTCTTCTAGCCCAAAGACCAGCGTCGTGCAGCTGGCCCTAACCGTTTAATCTTAAATTCATCGAGTTGCTTGTATGGAGTGGACTGTGGAGGGCGCAGATGCACATGGATTCCCGGGGTGACCCAGCCATATGAAGTGGTCTTCGGCAGGAGTTGTGACTGGCTCTTTCACTGTGCTGCCGGTCTGCCACTGAGTGAGTTTGTTGAAATCGCCTCCAATGGAGACTAATGGTGCTTCTAACTACATTAAATTGCCTGTCCACTGCATTTTGTGATTGTCCAGTCTGTCCAATGATGATGTATCGCTGGTTATGTAGTGAGATAAACCATACTTGCCCATTGAATCTTCAACTGAATTTATTCGAGGTCCGTCAATCGTTTAAAGGCATTCAAGAATACAGTCAGAGAGTTGTGTGTTCACTAAGTTTCAAAGAATTCTCATTTCTTCTTCTTCTTCTTTCGTTCACTTGAAACATATCTATATCTGCAATTCTGTCTCCTTAATAAAACTCACTGTCTTTTGTAGTTCATACAGTGTCCCATAGAGCTTTGATTCCAGTGTTGTTTCCTCTGGCCAATATGTCTGCCTCAGCGTTTCATGCTCAGAACACTCTTGAAGTATATGTTTGGCACTCTGTACTGCCTGTCCACATGTACACATGGCCGTGTTGCCAATCTTGAACTTTGTATACATGTGACTGCGGAGTCGGTTGTGTCCTGTTCTGAGACGTAGAATTATAACTTGTTCTGATCTGTTCATAATGTGATAGTCATCTTGTGTTGGTGTTTGTGGCTTTCTTATTGACTTTATCATCTGTTTTTTCTGATGGTAGGTGATTGGTATATCTGGTTGATCTTCGGCAGCACCTTCCTTAGCCAGTTGGTCTGCTTTTTCATTTCCTGGTATTCCACAGTGAGAGGGTATCCACTGCATGGTTACCCTATACTGGTAAGACAATTCGCTAAGTAGTTTTTTCAAGTCTGTTAGTTTTCCAGACTGGAGAGCTTGAAGCACTGACCTTGCATCTGTCAGGAATACCACAGGCTGTAGGTCAGAGTTGGAGTTCAGCAGTTTTTTAGCTGCCACAGTAATTGCCTGGATTTCTGCATCATAATTATTGCAGAATTTTCCTGTCGGTGTTCTGATTGTATCTCTAGGCTTGTGTGGATATTCTATATATACACCTGCACCTCCATTCCTCACAGCATTCTGTGCTGACCCATCTGTGTATACTCTGACCCATATATCTCGTGGATATTCCTCGTCCAGGAAACTGAGGGTGACTGTCCTCCGCTGCACACTGTTCTGTTCGTCCTCGCTTAGTATTCCTTTCACATGGGTCTGAATGTATATTGGCATTCCATGCCTTTCACTCCATGGGGTTTGTTCTGGTACAGACCTTAAGGGGCTGTCAACTTCAGGTAGGTCTGTAAGTTGTCTACGGAGTCGTTTAGCTTGATGGATAAAGCTGCTTCTTTTCAGTCGCCCCATTGCTAGGTTTTGGAATCTTTCCTTCATTGGATGACTTGGCATACACTGAAACTTTTCCGCTTGAATTATTACTTTTGTGTCTCTGCGTTCGCCAAGTGTTTGCATTCTTCCCATTTTCTGCATCTCTGCTATGGGTGTTGATTTCATTGCTCCCAACATTATTCTAAGTGCCTGGTTTTGCACTTTATCTAGATCTTGTAATGTGGTGTTTGATGCAGGACACCACGCAGCTGAACCATATTCCAGGTGTGGTCTTATGCCTTGCTGGTAAACTTTACTGAGTATATTCCCACTGGCTCCCCATGTGGTTCCACTTAGTTTTCTCAGGATAGCTAACTTCCTCCTGGCTTTTGTTGTTGCTTTGTTTATGTGCTGCTTCCATGTCAGCTTATCATCAAAAGTAACTCCGAGGTATGTTGGTTGTTTGTCTTCTTTCAAGAGCTCTCCGTCTATCTTGATATGACCGGCTTTTTGTTTTGGTGAGAGGGTAAAGAGTGTAGTGCTGCACTTATCTGTGTTAATGCTGACACACCATCTATTTGCCCATAAGGTTAGGGCATCGATAGCTCTTTGTATTTGTTTAGTGGCCACTGTCGCATGTTCTTCCGTGCACCAGATCACCAGGTCGTCAGCATACATTGCCACTTTGATCCCGTGTGGTAGTTCAGCAACTAGGTCATTGATGTAAACCAAGAAAAGTGTGGGTGACAGGACTCCTCCCTGGGGGACTCCATGACGCAGTAGGACTTTCTTGCTTTTGCGACCATCTAATTGTACCCTGGCTCTTCTATTATGCAGGTATGCTTTTACCCATTTGTACATTCTTGAGCTAACCCTGCAATTTCGCAATTTCTTTAGGAGCCCTTCTTTCCAGACCTTATCAAATGCTTTCCTAAGGTCTATCCATGCTGCTAGTACCAGTTTCTTATCTTGGAAGGCATCCTCAATCTCTTGGGAGAGGTAGGTTGCCTGATCTTCAGTAGAGTAGCACTGTCTGAAACCTGCTTGCTGTGATACCAGAAGGTTTTCACTTTCAAGGTACCACTGCATCCTAAGATTGATAATGCGTTCCATTGTTTTACATAGACAGCTTGTGAGGCTGATGGGCCTGTAGTTGGAGACTGTGTTGCCATCTTTTCCTGATTTGAGGAGTGGTATCATTATTGCTTCTCTCCACGCCTGTGGTACATTACCTGTGGACCAGCTTGTGTTAAAGATCTGCAGTAGCTTTGCTCTTGCTGCACTTCCCAGGTTTCTAATCATTTCATTGGACACTCCATCAGCTCCAGGGGACTTTTTCATTTTCAATTTGGATATTGCATGCTCCAGTTCTCTCATTGTGATTGGTGCCTCCATGACTTCAGGTATAGGTTCGTCTTGTCCAATGTTTTGCTGGTTCGCTCGAACCTCCTGTTGTTTGTCTGGGCTGACTTTGATGTTATTGTCTTCTGCAAAGGAATTTGCAAAATAATCAGCTGCATGTTTACCTGTTAAAATGTTTTTATCTTTATAAAGTGTGATCCTCGTATTTCTCCCTGTACCTTCATCATTTAGTTGTTTTACAAGTTTCCATAATTTCCTAGTATCTCTTTCTAGGTTCAGCGACTCTGTTTTTTCTTTCCAGCTGTTCCGTCTGGCTTGTAACTTGGCTCTTTGAAATTTAGCCTTTGTTTGCTGATATTTGTTGTGATGTTCTTGGCTAGGTCTGTTCTCAGCCTGCTTTCTAGATGTTTCCATCTCATTTTGCAGCTTTTCCAGTTCATCATTCCAGTAGGGTTTGTAGTTTTTGCGTGCCCCCCTGGGTATGGTTTTACTAGCAGCATGTAGTATACATCTATTAAATTCACTCACTGCTCTATTGATGTCTTTGTCCAAGTTCATGTCCTTAGCTAGAACACTGGTTAAATGCTGGTACATTTTCCAGTCTGCCCTCTTATAGTTCCACCTAGTGAGCGTGCTGCTGTCCTTGGTATATTCATTGTGAAATTCCAGAAATACTGGTCTGTGGTCACTACCCCCAATTGCTTTCCAACGACACGTGTGATGTTCCATTCCAGGCCTGGTGAGTAGAATGCCAGGTCTGGTGGTCTGGTGTAGAGGTGGTGTGCCATGCTCTCGAGTAAAAGGTTGGTGAGTCAGCTGGCTGGTTAATAAGAATGAGATTATTTTCATCCTGCCAGCTCTCAAGTTCCTCACCTCTCTTGTCGATATGATCGTAGCCCCAGCTCTGAGAGTGGCTGTTGAAGTCACCACACACCATAAGCCTTTCTTTATCTGGAATTGTGTCTAGTGCCAATGGTTTATCATTTGGGCAGTAGTAGTTCAGGAGATGGAATTCTGCACTGTCTGTTTTTATGTGGAGCATCTGGTATTCTGCCCCGTCCATGTATACTTCCAGCTGACATGCGCTGATATTGTTTTTAACTAGTGTCAGAATTCCACCCTTTCGCCTGTCTTTTCGGTCAGATCGGTAGCACTGGTAGCCTCTGATTTTGAAGGCTATGTCGCTGCTGAGGTGTGTTTCTTGGATACAGCAAATATTAACTTGTTCTTCACTGAGGACATTTTCAAGTTCCAATTTTTTGCTGTATCCATCTCTTTTACTGTTGACACCCTCAGCATTCCAGTGCATTATTTTTATTGGTCGTCTGTTTGTTTGGCCAGTAGCTCTATTCCCTTGCCTCCTGGCTCCTCGGGGCAATTGAGAAGGACTTCCAGTAACTGAGGTTGGGCCCTTTCGAGGTATAGGGCCCGGCACCGTCCCTGCCTGAACGTCCGCCACAGGGCAGGCACCATAACATTTATTAGATGCAGACATGTTTCCATTGTGTTTTATGCGTGGCAACCTGATTATCTGTGCGCCTTTTGGCTGGTTGCCTCCGTCTTCAGCACTCTGCTTACTTGGGCCGGACTATGGTCCTGCTCGAGTGGGAGTGCCCGACCAGTCTTAGTTTCCAGCCTCTGATGGCTGAACTAAGCCCCATCACCACTTCAAGGTTCTGGCCTCGATGGGGAGAATTCTCATGATCCTGTCACAAAGTATTGCCAAAAATGTTTTGTTTTAAACTTTGCTCTCTTTATAACCCCAAGAGTCATGAGGTGAGTACAATTCAAGTAACCACGAGAAGTTCATGACCAGGGGGACACAGTTGATTGGTTGAATGATGTCCAATAAACTAATATCTTCTATAGAAGTAACTCAAAAAAAGTTGCATTTATATTTTTTGAACATTATATTTCTTCTTCTTGGGTCGTAACCACATTTAGAGTCGCAAATTGTATAAGAAGAAGAAGAACAGTATATAATGCCAACAATATATGTATAAGGTACAAACCAGACACTTCTAAATTTGCTACATTTCAAAATTTCCTGCACAATATGGTAGTTTTGTTTAATTATACATATTACCACGAGATAACTTCAACATTTATAATTGGATTTTTTTCTAATAGTACATAGTGACATTTTTTTTTAAATGTGTATTTTTATGTGTTACGTAAACCTTATGTATTATCAACATTTTATGCACCTCTGGGGTAAAACATGCACCTCTGAATCCACATAGATACACTGTCAACAGCTTGTAAGAAGAAGAATATGAAAATCAACATACAAAAGACGGAAGTTATGAAAAACAGTAAGCCACCGACAACAACAGTTATTACAATACACGATTCAGCAGTGAAACAATCAAAACAATTTAAATATTTAGGACGTGTTTTTTTTCTCTCCTGGAAATAGGAAACTACACAGAGAAACACAATCAAGATGTCAGAAAGAAACGCTGTGACATATCAACTTTAACCATTACTCCTGCACCCAAAAATCAATATGAACATAAAGAGACAGATAATACCCGATGTCTACAATTTCTATACCAACACATTGTTACCAGTGTCAAACATGGTCTTTAACTTACTTGCAACGGAGAAAATTCATCACATGTGAGATACAGTTTTTGAGAATAGCAGCTATGGTCATCAAACTACACAGATTCTTTTAAAATAAAGATATCAGAAAAAGAATAGAATGTTGCTGTGTATCGATTATATATAACTTAAAGCAGATAAAGTGGTTTGATGACTTGTGAAAACGGGCTAAAACCGATTACCATTGAGAGCTTATAGCAAACGATCATCTGGATACAGACCCAAAGGAAAACTGAGAAAGAAATGGATCAATAACATGACGACCACCCTCCACAAACACGGACTCAGCACGACTCAGGCGTCACATCTAATCGTGAACAGAAACTTATAGATCTCAACCCTACGCTTAAAGGCAAGTGTGGGGGCTATCAACCAGCTTCCACCTGGGAAAAGACAATTATACGGTCAATATTTTAGACTTTTATTTAGTGACTTACTGATGCTTATAATAAACATGAAATACTAAATAAAGTAGAAAGGTTACTAGAAAATACCTATCAATAGTAAAAAACTAACTAACGAACAATAAAACATAGAACAATGACAATTTTCTACGTTGTGATCCAACCGGGACTTTTTTTCAAGACACAAATAACAATGAAAAACAAAACCATACGAATACCGACAACTAGGATGACCTGGACCTGTTTCTCTTACCAGAAAACAGATAAATAAGTCACTAATAGTTACTTATAGGCATTACAATAGTTAAATAAAAAGTTACAATAAAGTTTTATAAGTTACAATAGTTTTATAAGTCTTACATAGTCACTAATGCTTTTATAAAGATTTACTAATATATAACTTTTTATTTATCGATCAAATATTTACAATGAGGCCGTTCAGAAAAGGCCAGCTACTAAACGTAAATACTGCCAAGAAAATCACCAGATCGAAAACATGTTTGATGGCTACATCCTGAATGTGATATGATAACAATTACCACTTAATAATTATGTTAACCAGTGTAGCTCGAAAATGTTAACTATGGTAGCTCGAAGGTGTTAGCCAGGGTAGCTCCGAGATGTGAACAATAATACGGATACGAATCACTTGAAAAATAATCTCTTAACTGATTTCTTTTATATCTTGTGCAAATTCCGCAGTTCAGGAACAAATCTTGATATTGATTTAGTGCAGGATTCAACAAACTAACAGCTTAGATATGAGTCACTGTAAGAAGCTGTGAGTACATCTGGAAGGTTGGCATTTGAGAATGACATTTTCACGTTGTATTTACAGAAATGTTCCCTTAAAGTCTGACTTTCTTACATGCTACATAATGTCTTTTAGTTACAGAAATGTTCCCTTCAAGTCTGACTTTCTTATATGCTGCATAATGAGGTCTTGTAGTTACAGAAATTCAACATTATCTTGTGCCTTGCACAGCTTATTTTTGAAGTCGAGCTGGTGGTCATTTGCTAAACCCTTTGTTGCCTTTTAGCGTCAGGGGTAGAAGAGTTTTCTGGAGATGACCCTCGTGTGTGCTGAGTATATTGTACAATTTTTCTCCTTTTTTATTTGGGTGGTCCATCGTTTTCGTGGTCAGCCTCTAGGTCTGCATTCACTGTATCTATTTAGCATAACTTGCTGTGGAATGCTGTCTAATGGTAGTCTGCGGATGTGTGCAAACCATTTGATCTGTTGTCTCTAAATATATTTCAAGATTGGGGGTGGTGCCAGTCCTTTGTCTAATGTCCTCGTTCCTCACTCTGTCTCTTAGCGATATTCCTAGGATTCTACGTAAGCATACCATTTCAGCTGTCACAGGTTTACGTTTATCTTGTGCTGTCATTGTCCATGTTTGGCATTGGTAGCACAACGTTTAATGGTTTTTAATAGTGTTATTTTAGTGTTTACATTAAATTTTTGTTTCTGAAGATTGGTGTAATTTTTCCTAGGGCTTGGTATACTTTACTATATCTATTGTGCATTTCTTTACTGCTCTTGGTTATTTTGGTTTTGTAATGATATTTGTTTACGATAATCGCTAGGAAGCAAAACATGGGGATTGGGGGGGGGGGGCGGGGGGAGGTAATCCTACTTACTACGTGTCATTTCTCAGTACACATTGTCGTATTATACAGCAAAGTGGAAGAAACAAATAGAAGTGGAATACAAACATGATGCAATACATCCCCTCCAAAGATATCAACAGACCACAATATTTCGCCTTAGAACAGGCCACTGCAGACTGTTGGGTCACCTTTACCTATTGAGGATCTCATACACAGATGAATGTCCATGTGGATCCGGAACCCAGACTTCGGAACATACTTCAGGACTGCTCAACATACAAAGAGCAGAGACAGCAGACCTAGCCAGAGGATACAGACTTGAGGCAAAAGCTATGAGGTAGCCGCTCTGACCTGGAGAAGACGATGGACTTCGTCTTGACGACGGGCCTGACAATAGAGCATGACCGCAGTTGCTGAACGCAGAAGAAGAAGACATTGTCGTATTTTACGTTCTTAAGGAGTGTGGTTTGAACCATACATCCCCTCCCTTATCTTCAAGCGTAATAAAGGGTAGAATAGTGGCCATTGACATACTACAGGCCTTCCAACTAAAATGTAAACATTACCTAGACACATAGAATACTCTGGTTATCAACTAATTCCTGGTACATCTCTAGTCGTCTTGGTGTATTCACTAATACACTGTTGGATCAGGAAGAGAGCGAGAGAGAGAGAGAGAGAGGTCGACATAGGTGCATCTCTTCCACACTTATTATACAATACAGCGCTACTAATCATAGCTCAACTATCAAGTCCGACTGCCATTGCAGAATCAAAAGTGGTGCAGCAGCTGCAGAGGACCTCTGAAATCATGCTGCGCAAAAAAAACGCGGTAGAATAAATGCAAAAGTTGCTCACTGTCCCACAGACTTCTCAACTCAGACATGCTACAAGAAGAAATGCAAAAGTAGCTGATTGTCTCGTAGACTTCTCAACTCAGACATGCTCCACACATGCTCCACACATGCACCACACATGCTCCACACATGCTCAGATTGAGATAAACAATTCCAAGCAAGCACATGCTTCATTAGTCACAGTCGGGCACACCGCAGATATCATCATTATACTAGCTGGGCTGAATGAGCATAGCCGAATACGACGGACGAAAACCATATTTGTTCTCAAACTCTTAATGGTTATCATTGTAGTACAGATAAAGAAATTACGCGTGTCATATTTTAATAGTTTACAGCTTTATTGAGATAGGTGCGCTTTTGCCCTAACAGATTCAGCCTCATCATGGTCATTGGGTTAGTTTTAAATATGGGATGATGGCGATGATGATACAAGAATCTCTTAAGCTGTGGCATTCCATTGCCCTTCTGATAAAAGAAGAGGTTCTCAGAAATCAAAATCTTGTCAGTTGCCTGAGGAAGCACGTGAACTCATAAAGTTGTCCCAAAGAATTGGTTGTATAATGGTATGAATATGGATACATGTTTTGTTCCCGAAGGAAGGCACTCCAGTGCGTCAGTATACCAGAATTACCCAGTTCTTTCAGAAGCACAATACACACTTCTGGACAGATTATCTCACTATTCTTCTGTCTTATCTGTTGACCCATCAGCAGTAAGGACACATATAGCATTGCCCGTCACATAGGAGTCTGTCACAAGAGGGCACAGGTGTAAATCCGTTGGCCTGAATCTCTTAGTCATCCATGGCGATGGATAGAATACCAAAGTAAGACATTGAGACACAATGTGACGTTTTTTTCACAGATGAATGGCTGTCTGACTAACCCCCCCCCCCATCCAACTTTCCTTAGTCGCCTCCTACGATATGTCTGGAAATAATACAATAGCCCAACTTTTTTACAACCTGAACTAGAATTAGTGGCTCCGGTTAACACACCGGGAGAGGTGATACAGATGATATAGAATTTATAACTCTTCGCACCCCCCCCACCCAAACAAAAACCTCTCCTTAGTCGAACTCCTGTGACATGTATGGCAGGTCGTAATTCCTCTATGTGCTCCCCTATTTGATCTCATTAATACAAGGAAGGAAGTTGTAGATTATGATGTCTCTAACGTGATTATCACTTTCAGGAAATTCAGTACAGTTGAGATTGATCATGACCCTTACTTATATAAGACTATTTGCCTAGTGAGAAATAAGCCTTCAAAATGAATCATTTTACTAGTTCCTTGATTTTCATTGGCTGTCACACACAAGTATACCATGGTGACTAATAAAAATCATGGGTAAAATGATGTCATTAAGAAGTGTTGTTTCCCGTTTGCCAGTAGGTCTAATATTGTAAACGCCTATGGTTGGACACACGTCCAGAAACTTTGTAAACAATGTAGGAAGGCAATCAATGACATAGAGTTTACACAGAACAGATACAGTGGAGACACAAAAACACAGAGAGGAGATGCAATGAACGATTTGCCGATGAGAAGTTTATGCTGTTGATATTCTAGAACAAAGTTTTTCAAAGTGGGCGAAAATACCTCCTGGGGAGGGGCCTTGAGAGAGGGGAAAGAGGCGACACATGGTCAAGAGGATGACGAGTAACGTGGTGGAGGGTTAGGTGGACGAAAGAATTCTAGAAATTGTGTGTCTATTTTGTAACCTGTGTTGGATATAAATTGTTTTTGTGGAAAGTATACAGTTGTCATTTTCGAGCAAATATAAATAAGCAAACAATCAGAGAATGTCCGACAAGGTGGCGAGCTCTGCAGTAACAAAACTTAGAACTGGGATAATGTAATATTGTTACTTATTGACCTAACTAACAAATAATAAAACGAATGCAAAAAAAAAAAAGGAATAACTGAAAGCAGAGAACTATTTTTGTTTACTAGTTTTATTGTTTAGTAGTGATTAGTTAAATAAGTAACAATATTACATTATCCCAGTTATCGCTTCATTTTCGATCTAAGGATAAAGTTGAAATGTTTCATTAGGCTTGTCTAAAAATTGAGAATTTATTTAGTTGTTGGATAGAAATTGTTTGTGTTTGATTGGAAACAGACTATCTGTATTCTATTCAGTAGTCCTAGCTGATATCCATGCTTGTTGTAAATGTTTAGCTTGTGTACACATTGTCAAATAAATATCGGCTAGTGAAAATCTGGGATACGGAAAGGGAGTAATGGGGGGGGGGGGGGGTAAGAGATTCAATTTTGAGTATAAATATATGTAAATTTTGGTTAGTTGCAAATTGTTAAAGTTGGTTTGAGTATAAATTATTTTAATATTGTGTTGTTCCAAATTGCTAATATTGGGTTGCATACACGTTTGGTCATGCAGGTTGAAAAAACAATGATCTACAAATTGTTAAAGTTGAGTTGGGTTCAGTGTTGATATTAGATTGACTCCAGATTGCTCATGATGAGTCAAACACAGACTATTAATTGTGGATTGGATACAAATTGTTAATGTTGGGTTGGATACAATATATTAATGTTTATTCAATACAAATTATTTTGGGATTGGATACAAACTACTAATGTTCGATACAAACTGTTATCGTTAGTTATATACAAATTATTAATATTATAAACACGTTGAACTGTCAATGTTGCCAATTTGTTGGATTGGGGGAAATAGAAAGTAGTCAGCTTCAAGCTAAGGACAAAGTTTAAATATGTCACTAGGCTCTTGTGTTTACTATGCGATGTGTGGTATTTCTCTATATCTTTCTTTCATATCTAAAACACGTTCAACTTTCAGCGACATTCAATGTTTCGAGATAAACTTCCTGCTCAGAAGGAGGACCTTCATTAGGTTAAATGTTTGGTTATGAGTAAACATTATCTTTGGTCATATAGACCGTAGTGACAAGATTATCTGAATTATAAAGTCCGTCATTTTTGATAGTCAAAAACCCTAGTTTAATCACATTGGGATTGTGTCGATGCAAGCGGTTGACATGAGCATACTTCACCATATGATCAACTTTAAAAATAAAATGTATTGTTTATCTTGATCTATTATCTAAATCTTCTTCTGAGGTCACGAAATTATATACGATATATCACGACCTGCATTATTTAGTAGGCCCTATAGTAAAGAAGCTATGATATAACCAAAGTAGACTGATGTTCACGGTTGATAAGAGAGGGTATGTCACAATACATTGCGAACGTTGTGTATTTTTATTATAATAATAATACTTTGACCAACTTTCTAATATCCTCTGTGGTCATGACGGACGGATGACCTGTGCAGCGACCCCCCCCCCCATTATTTTGGACGTTCACAAGATCCGATCTAACCAAATTGGACTCACGATTGATTAATATAAGCGTAACCTCACCACAAGAGGTTCAGATCAAAATACCAATCATCTTATCGGAGCTTATTACTTGCTTGTGTATGTAAATCTTTCCACATAAAACGATCAAATATTCAGTAACTTGAATGCAAAAGTCAATCTATGATTCAAAATAAAGTCCTTTTGGTCGAAACGTCGATTTGTGTGTTTTATTATGTGTGTCTTGGAGGAGTCGCAAAATTTCAGTACCATGTTCCTGGATTTAACTATGACCCAAATAATTAGAACATATTCCAAATATTATGGAAATAATCCTTATCTGAAATGTAACATGTTTTGACTTGATTACTTAGTATAACAATTGATGGTACTTACAGCAGCTGGGTTTGCCTCCTCAATCACACAATATGAACACAGAATATCCCGTCTTTAGCTAGTAATCTTGCAATCTGCTCCAGCTCAGTGGATTGAACAATCAAACATAACTTTGTTTTGAATGCCAGTAAGCCTACTTATCCCAGAATTTACAAGCAAGTTGTGATAACAGCGGGAGGCAAATGTTGATAAAATACTAATAGTAATTTGTCTTGATACGGTTTATTTCACAGATGAACATACATATATTGTAATATATATATATATAAATATTGTATCATTCAGAGGTTTGTGATGGCGTATGGGGCGATCTCGTATGGTGTACTATCCCTGCTGATCATATGGAGACAACAAAGAGAAACACGTGTACCGGGGAAATTTCGGTAGGACGATGGGTTCACACTCCGCACAAACGGCGAAGTCGGCTGTGTGGTGGAGGGACTAGGAAGAAAGACAAACTAGGACGCGACCTATTTATTCACTTTAAACCTGGCTTGTCTTCACTTAATAACGTTTGCTTGCGTGTGCCGCGTGGTTTAAACTATCAACATGACAATTGAAAGGAACCAAAGAAAAACAAATGATTAATACTCTTACAACAGAGCCAATAGCATAAGACTTGGCACAAGATTGGGAAGGTAAAACCATGTACCTGCCCTTCATACATTCGCTGTAACTAATTTCACACATCTATAAACACACACACCACACTTACAGTAATAAGTATGTAAGCTAGATTTGTTATGAAAAAGCACGTTTCTTTTCTTACTGAGTGTGTTATTGTATCACTGTATAATTATATCACTGGGTGTGTTATTGTATCACTGTATAATTATATCACTGGGTGTGTTATTGCATCACTGGGTGTGTTATTGTATCACTGTGTGTGTTCTCGTATCACTGAGTGTGTTATCGTGTTCTAATATCACTAAGTGTGTTATTGGAATATTTACAATTTTCTACGCGTGCTTAATATATAAATATTCGTATATTAAGGGCTATAATTGCCTATATATTCCATTTTCGAACTGGTTTTAGTATTTAACATCCAACTTACGTTTAAATTGGAAAGAAGTCAAGCAGTGGAAGACAAACAAGTAATTTACCCAGTAGGCCATTTCGCTTTGATGTTAGTAATCCTGGAACAAATACAGTAGCGCTCAGATGATACAGATTGCGTGAAAAGTAAGCGCACTTCAACACGTAGACAGCACACTTGTACCGTCTGTTGATGTATCTATCAACTGCTGTTATGTGCTAGCAGCTTATGATCAAGAATGGCTGGATACTGGTTCAGTAGGCCCTGGTCATGCTCTATACCAGAAGAACGGCTAGGGGTAGCTTTCTCTCGTCCTGTCCAGGAAAGAAAAATCAATTTCGCGTCGACAGAGATCTCGAAGGACGGGCGTTTATTGTGTACTCGTGTGGTAAGACGAGTCACTGGTAAACAAACTCTAGATATGAACAAAATAACTTCACAGTATGTGGGTGCGTGTATATATATATATATATAAGAGTATGGTACGAAGAGGTCGTGAACTGACGATAGTTGGTTTCAGGTCATAGTAGGTCATTCGAGACGGCATGAAGCCATGTGTATAAATGAAGCAAATAGTATAAACTATGTTCACTCTAAGAATTAAGTGGGTCAAAACACACCCACACATTACTCCGCGACAACAGGTGATTTTTAAACAGCTGATGGCATGTAAAAACAATATTATTTAAAGCAATAATTAAGCAACATTTAAAAAAAAAATTTTAAAAACATTAAATGACACTTAATAATCGATTAATGCGTTCCGCGTCCAACAGCCAATCAGAAGCACCAAACCACGTTATTCTTTAGCTTGAACAGAATATAGAAGCAACATTAAAAGTAATAGAAATAATAACTGATAATCCTCCTAAAAAATTAAAATCCTAAATGATTCACTATCATCAGCCCAGTCCATACAAAATAAACATGATAGTCAACGACCAGATATAGTAGAAGATGTCTTACATTTAACAACAAACTTATATCAAATTGTTGTTGAGGTTAATGTAATGTGAATTACGTCCCGTGAAGAAATAGCAGGAAATGAGGGGGACGAGCAAGCACAGAAAGAACGCCAACACGGAACTACAACTCCTTCCTAAGGCACAAGACTCCTTCAGCTGATTTTCCTCTTTTTAAAAGTGTCTTATTCACACTTTTTATTCACAATTTATTCACACTTTTTATTCACAATTTATTCACATTTTTTATTGACATTTTTATTCACAGTTTTTATTCACACTTTTTATATCTCCATTTATTCACATTTTATTCACATTTTTATTCACATATTTATTCACACTTTTTAATCACATATTTATTCACACTTTTTATTCACAATTTATTCACACTTTTTATTCAATATTTATTCACACTTTTTATTCACAATTTATTCATGTCGGTATAATATAGAAGCCTAGAGGATTTATTATTAAAGAAACGGGAATTTAGTAAACCGGATTTGAACCGGGTCCCCTCAGATGACACCTACTCGCATTACAACTTGAGTCAACACATTTGCCATCTTCCAGCATACGACATGCATATAAAAGATGCGATTTTAGTCAAGACTCAACGTGACAATATAGATTAGTCATTGGGGTCTTTGTTGCCTCTAATATTTTACGGAAGTGCGGCCTGGTATAATCAATTTGGATTCTGTTGCCCGCTGGTTGAAAAAGGCGCACATCTCCAAAAGAAAGGCAAATTCATTAAGACTCAACGTGTATATTCCCAATTTACTATGAATATTGACCGGTAGAATGACCTTAGTGAAAGAGTGTGCCGGTGGTAATAATTGTTTCTGCAGGTTTTATAAGTACAAAGGTAACTTATAAGGTGACGTGTTTCTGTTTCATACTGTTGGCTGCTGAGGAGCTGACAGTGTGGTTTATGATCTACGGGTACACTCTGTACATGTCTGTTGTCTGGTGTATGTCGGGTACACTCTGTACATGTCTGTTGTCTGGTGTATGTCGGGTACACTCTGTACATGTCTGTTGTCTGGTGTATGTCGGGTACACTCTGTACATGTCTGTTGTCTGGTGTATGTCGGGTACACTCTGTACATGTCTGTTGTCTGGTGTATGTCGGGTACACTCTGTACATGTCTGTTGTCTGGTGTATGTTGGGTACACTCTGTACATGTCTGTTGTCTGGTGTATGTCGGGTACACTCTGTACATGTCTGGTGTATGTTGGGTACACTCTGTACATGTCTGTTGTCTGGTGTATGTTGGGTACACTCTGTACATGTATGTTGTCTGGTGTATGTCGGGTACACTCTGTACATGTCTGTTGTCTGGTGTATGTCGGGTACACTCTGTACATGTCTGTTGTCTAGTGTATGTTGGGTACACTCTGTACATGTCTGTTGTCTGGTGTATGTCGGGTACACTCTGTACATGTCTGTTGTCTGGTGTATGTTGGGTACACTCTGTACATGTCTGTTGTCTGGTGTATGTTGGGTACACTCTGTACATGTCTGTTGTCTGGTGTATGTCGGGTACACTCTGTACATGTCTGTTGTCTGGTGTATGTCGGGTACACTCTGTACATGTCTGTTGTCTGGTGTATGTTGGGTACACTCTGTACATGTCTGTTGTCTGGTGTATGTCGGGTACACTCTGTACATGCCTGTTGTCTGGTGTATGTCGGGTACACTCTGTACATGTCTGTTGTCTGGTGTATGTTGGGTACACTCTGTACATGTCTGTTGTCTGGTGTATGTTGGGTACACTCTGTACATGTCTGTTGTCTGGTGTATGTCGGGTACACTCTGTACATGCCTGTTGTCTGGTGTATGTCGGGTACACTCTGTACATGTCTGTTGTCTGGTGTATGTTGGGTACACTCTGTACATGTCTGTTGTCTGGTGTATGTTGGGTACACTCTGTACATGTCTGTTGTCTGGTGTATGTTGGGTACACTCTGTACATGTCTGTTGTCTGGTGTATGTCGGGTACACTCTGTACATGCCTGTTGTCTGGTGTATGTCGGGTACACTCTGTACATGTCTGTTGTCTGGTGTATGTTGGGTACACTCTGTACATGTCTGTTGTCTGGTGTATGTTGGGTACACTCTGTACATGTCTGTTGTCTGGTGTATGTCGGGTACACTCTGTACATGCCTGTTGTCTGGTGTATGTCGGGTACACTCTGTACATGTCTGTTGTCTGGTGTATGTTGGGTACACTCTGTACATGTCTGTTGTCTGGTGTATGTTGGGTACACTCTGTACATGTCTGGTGTCTGGTGTATGTCGGGTACACTCTGTACATGTCTGTTGGCTGGTGTATGTTTTGTTCAATAGCGTAGCTAGTACATATTGCCACCTGGGAAGAAAGTAAATATGAAATCCCTGAATCGCAAGCGGACGATTTTCTACAATTTTGGCATAACTGATGTGGTATCTAAGAGCCTGGTCCCACTAACAATCAACCAATTTTAAAATTGCTGTAAACACATACCGTGGATAGGCAAATATACAGAAAATGTATGTGTTGGATCAATAGGCGCAAATAATGTCTCCGTGTTGCAAATTTGTAGTAGTATCTTAGTTTTTCATCTAGTTCATGTCATGTGGTGTTATGTCTAGTTCATGCAATGTGGTGTTCTGTCTCGTGCACTGTCTAGTTCATGTCATGTGGCTTTCTGTCTCATGTACTGTCTAGTTCATGACATGTGGAGTTCTACCTCGTGTATTGTCTAGTTCATGTCATGTGGTGTTCTGTCTAGTTCATGCAATGTGGTGTTCTGTCTCGTGCACTGTCTAGTTCATGTCATGTGGCTTTCTGTCTCATGTACTGTCTAGTTCATGTCATGTGGAGTTCTACCTCGTGTATTGTCTAGTTCATGTCATGTGGCTTTCTGTCTCATGTACTGTCTAGTTCATGTCATGTGGAGTTCTACCTCGTGTATTGTCTAGTTCATGTCATGTGGTGTTAGTTATGATGTTGGTTATTGTGAATCACATCAAGCTTGTGACATTGTCTTTACAAAATTAATGTTCTTTTTAGATTCTTGCGCGGGATTATCGCTTGAAACTAGGTAGTTGTGTGCTATGAATGGTAATATTGGCAGACGGCATGCCGTTTGAGAAAGGTTTTTTATGTTCGAGGAAACTCCCGTGTACAACGAATACAATAATATACGACTTTTCCACTTTTAACAATGTCAAATCTCTCACCGCATTTTCTTTGTGTTTTCCTTCTCCTCGTTCTCTTCAACTTGCCAGTTGTCACAACGTTTTCAACTTTTCCTCTTCCTATGGTGTGCTGGATTGACATAAATTCTATATTTAATATGTTAACAGGCTCTAGTGAAATCTTAACAATTCCAAATCAAACATTCGAAACAAAAGCCACCTTGTATTGAATTTCTGTTTACCAAAAATGTTATACAGCTTATAACTGGATAAAATAGACCCCCCCCCCCCATTTCCTCCTACTAAATTGATTGATTGAACTTTGCGTTTTGAAGATATTTTCAAGCCAAGTCTAAAGTTTAGGTTTATGTCTTTCTTCTGTACTTCGTATGTACGCTCTTTTTAACAACGGACATTAGTCTAATTTGGTTCTATCAAACCATCAAAGAATAGTGGAGGTCGGGGTTCTAGTAATCCAGTTACCTTAGTGTTAACTCCAGTTCTGTTATATCAGGGCGTCCCAAACTGTGGGTGAGGGGACCCTATAGGGACAGGTAAATAACCCAATGCTTTTAAAATAACCATAACAATTTAAAACATAAAACAACCAAGCTGAAACCCATTACACAGCGCATTCCCCTTTCTGGACTACGTCCTGGTAATCTGCAGGAGTCTGAGGATGAACGTCGACAAATATTTAGAGAAAAGAATGAATACCAATTTTATTAGAAAAACAAATTGCACCACCCTCTTAACATGCCATGTGTAAAAACTTTTTTTTCTGAATGTGAACGCTACTATATATATATATAATATGAGTGACCCAGTCATTGAGAACCATACATGTCTATACCGCATAAGAGGTACCCATTATTAATTAAAGTATTTACATTTTAATGTGTCCCATATCAAGGCTATGGTTCTGGGTTTGTTTGTGTGAGAGTGGCAGAGGATGGGGTTGAGGAAAGAGTGAACACATACTTTCAGCGTGTCCCGGCTTTCTGTGTACATACACGTACAAAAAAAGATTTTACGGTGCCTTTACATATATCATTTGAATGAGTGTTGTTTACATTATGAAGGCATATTTGACTCGTTTAAACTAACAAGATCTGATAGAAAAGAGAGGTCCTGTACAAAACTGCAAGTCCTTTGGGGAAGAAATGATATAAGTAATACATCTCAAATATAAAATTATTTGGAGTGTAGTGAGTGAAGTCTAATTTGAAACTGGGTAGAAGAAATTTCATTTGGAGGGGTTGAAAAAACATTTGGAGAGGTTCAAAAAGTCTCATTTTGAGGAGTTTTAATTCCTCATTTGAAGTGGCTTAAAAAGTCTCATTTGGGGGAGGGGCATGTTGAAAAAAAAATCCTTATTTGGAGGGGTTAATAAAAGTCTAATTTGGAGGGGCTCAAAAAAGCCTCACCTGGAGTGCGTGAATAAACCTCATTTGGAGTTAGGTTAAAGAAAAAGCCTCATTTAGGTGACTGAAACCTGATTTGGCTTTCAGTGAAGGTAGACTCATTTGGAATTGGATGAAAGGCACAATATTTTGAGTTGGGTGAGTGAAGCCTCATTTTGAATTGAGTGAATATAGCCTCATTTGGAGTTGCGTGAATAAAACCTTTTTTGGTATTTGGTGAATGAAGCCAAATTTTGGTGTTGTACTTGAATTATTTCGGTTCTGTGGTGGAGAAATACTGAGAGCGTCTCGGATTTACAAGGTTCCAGATTCAATATCCGCTACAGGCAATTAAGCGTCTAGTCGATTAGAAAGTAATAGCCATCAACTTATCATTTTGGCCACAGGGATTTAGCCATCAACCTAGCATTTTGGCCGCAGGGATTTAGCCATCAACCTAGCATTTTGGCCGCAGGGATTTAGCCATCAACCTAACATTTTTGGCCGCAGGGATTTAGCCATCAACCTAGAATTTGTAACCGCAGGGATTTTTCTAGGCAATATAAATTGTTACCATTCCGTTCTGAGTGGTCTGGAGTCACAATTACATGCGTTGAGATTTGAACTCTGTACATTAGCCGTCACAGAAACCCTCTGTACCACTACACCTCAGAGCCGGACACACACACAATCTCTTATAATCACAAGACAAATCGCTTAACTACGAAGCCATGTCAGGCACTTTCATTTACATATATGACGAAAGTTCAGATTGGTTATATTATGGCGCGTGCTCATTAAAACTGAACTCGGAAACCAAAATATATCTTATAACCATTAATGAAACATGAACTTTCAACTGTGACCTTTGAGTTCGTGACTCTTAGGTCGTCTGATCACCAGTCATATTTTGTCAATAACTTGGAACGTTGACATGACACAGACTTGACAATGTGAAAGTATAGTTGTCAAGCTTGTGAACAATTTGCTATCTATAAGTATGGTGCAGAGTTCAAGGGTCGGTCAATATCTTTCTCAGGAAATAGAGATTTGTGATACTCTTGTGTTGTTGTCATTATATTGAAAGTGCAGGTAGGTAAGTTGTCAATCAGAGCACAATACACACATGTCAGTCTACAGTATAAGACATATTGGCTAACTAAAAATCCATCCTTCTTAATGACCCATTTGTCTATTCCCTTGATTATAATTGGCTGCCATACAAAGCATAGCCATAGTCACCAATGAAAATGGCGGGAATAGCTAAATGAATAATTACGAATGCAGGATTTTCAATTTGCCAGCAGGTCTTATAACGTAGACGGTCATTGCACACGTTTGCATCCATAAGTGATCTCCTGCCTAGCGGGTAGTTGACCATAATGATGTCGGATCAGCTCAGATTAGCGACGTATTTGACTTTTTCTGTGCTTGTCAGTAGCTGCGACGTGACTAATGAACAGCCGTATCGTCTCGGGTGAATGTCAATACATAGGACTTCTAGCAATACTGGTATATATGAGCTTATATATATATATATATATATAGGTAAATATTGGTAACACAAAGGCTCCTATATCTATTTCCTTTTATCGTGATATGACTTCTGGAGAAGGGCATGCCATGAACTGACTGGTTAGGACCGCCTTCAACTAATAATTGGCTACCTTTTCTAGCCCTTCCAAGATAAGAAATACTCGCACTCATATCCTGGTGGCTGAGGTGGACAAAGGGAGTTTCTCTTAATGAACAATAACTGGATTACAATTAGGTACTATTAATTTTCCCTACGCTATCGGTAATTCCTGATGAAACTTGTCAAATTGGGTGTCACATCCCTGAACCAGTTTTAACAACATAGCTAGCAAATGTATTTACTGTAAAGGAAATGCGGAAGTGGGTGCGTTCAATTATGACCATCGACAATTGATGGTTACGCACCAAAATCTTGTTAGAGACGCAAGATATTAATACAGGCAGAATAGTTTCACTGTATGAAAAATCATCCAATGAAGGCCAGTTTCGAAAATCTAACAATGGAGCTACGGAAAAGAAGCATTCCCAAGCCAAAAGACTCCGTAGACAAATTTCTGCTGCAGTTGACAGATCCTTAAAGTCTGTGCCAGAAATAACCCATTGGAGAGATCATCATAGATTACCAATGCACATTCAAACCAAAAGTAAAAATTCAGTGAAGATGAACAGAACATGGGAGACAATCACCTGTAGTTTCCTGGATGATGAATATCCACATAACGTATGGATCAGAATATTACACATATGGTCACAAAATGGAGTACATGATGGCGGAACAGGCCTATACATATGGCACACAAACATTGCTAGATATATGAGCAGAGTACATGCAGGAAAATTCTGTAATAATTATGATTCAGACATTCTGGCAATCAATGCTGCAGCTGACAAAACTTGAACAATCGTCGTTCAGATGTTGTGGTATTTTTAAAAAGATTCAAGAGCAATATTTCAATCCCAACAGTCTGATAAATCACCAGATCTACAAACACTACTGACAGACAGTGGCGTAGCGAGGCGGGGGCGGATGTGCGGACCGCCCCGGACGGAGGTGCGGACCGCCCCGGGCGGCATCATCGTGAGGACGGCAAATTTATTTTCGTCCAGTCTTTCACAATCACTGACATATTTTTTTCATGTCACAAAGGCGGGAAATTATGATTCCGCCCTGGGCGCCAATGACCCACGCTACGCCACTGCTGACAACTATATAAACTACCAGACGTACAGACACAACTGACAGAACTGTATAAGCTACCAGACGTACAGACACAACTGACAGAACTGTATAAACTACCAGAATTACAAACACTACTGACAGAACTGTATAAACTACCAGACGTACAAACACTACTGACAGAACTGTATACACTACCAGACGTACAAACACTACTGACAGAACTGTATACACTACCAGACGTACAAACACTACTGATTGAAATGTATAAATGACAAGAACTACACACACTACTGACAAAACTGTATAACCAACATAAGATATAGGGCATACCATCTCACTGTGGAATACATGGCAGACCAACTAGCGAAGGAGAGTGCTACGAACGACCAGCCATATGTACCAATCATTTACCATCAGAAAAAAAATACAAATAATCACAACAATAATAAAGCCACAGAAACCAACACAAGATAAAAATAATTTTATGAAAAGCCCAGAACAGGTTGCAACTCTACACCTCAGAACAGGATATAGCCCACCCTCAGACACATGTATACACAATTCAGGACTCGTGTACATGTACACAGTCACCACAGAATGTAGAATATATACTATAAAAATGTACTGAAAATGTTATGATGAGAACAACATACTGGCCCATAGAAATAGTTCTAGAAACAAATCTACATGGACCTCTCTAGGAGCTGGAAACAAGTCTATATGGACCTCTGTATGAGCTGGAAAGAAATCCATATGGACCCCTGTAAGAGCTGGAAACAAATATATATGGACCCCTCTAGGAGCTGGAATCAAATCTGTATGGACCCCTGTATGAGCTGCAAAAGACGGTGAAGTTTGTTGAGATAAAACTACACGCACAGACAATTTAAGTGAACGACAGAATATGTTGCTATTGTAACTTGGTGTCTATCGCAGTTCTTGTATCTAAATGTCCGTGGTTAATATCATCCTCAAGTGTCATCATGGAATAATTGTATTTGTATCATCATGGAATAATTGTACTTGTGTCATTATGGATAATTGTACTTGTGTCATTATGGATAATTGTGCTTGTGTTTTTATGGATAATTGTGCTTGTGTCATTATGGATAATTGTACTTGTGTCATTATGGATAATTGTATTTGTATCATCATGGAATAATTGTACTTATGTCATTATGGATAATTGTACTTGTGTCATTATGGATAATTGTACTTGTGTCATTATGGATAATTGTGCTTGTGTCATTATGGATAATTGTGCTTGTGTCATTATGGATAATTGTACTTGTGTCATCATGGAATAATTGTGCGTGTGTCATTATGGATAATTGTACTTGTGTCATTATGGATAATTGTATTTGTATCATCATGGAATAATTGTACTTGTGTCATTATGGATAATTGTACTTGTGTCATTATGGATAATTGTGCTTGTGTCATTATGGATAATTGTGCTTGTGTCATTATGGATAATTGTGCTTGTGCCATCATGGAATAATTGTGCTTGTGTCATTATGGATAATTGTACTTGTGTCATTATGGATAATTGTATTTGTATCATCATGGAATAATTGTACTTGTGTCATTATGGATAATTGTACTTGTGTCATTATGGATAATTGTGCTTGTGTCATTATGGATAATTGTGCTTGTGTCATTATGGATAATTGTGCTTGTGTCATTATGGATAATTGTACTTGTGTCATTATGGATAATTGTATTTGTATCATCATGGAATAATTGTACTTGTGTCATTATGGATAATTGTACTTGTGTCATTATGGATAATTGTACTTGTGTCATTATGGATAATTGTGCTTGTGTCATTATGGATAATTGTACTTGTGTCATCATGGAATAATTGTGCTTGTGTCATTATGGATAATTGTACTTGTGTTATTATGGATAATTGTATTTGTATCATCATGG
Source organism: Meghimatium bilineatum (assembly GCA_034231615.1). Taxonomy (NCBI): domain Eukaryota; kingdom Metazoa; phylum Mollusca; class Gastropoda; order Stylommatophora; family Philomycidae; genus Meghimatium; species Meghimatium bilineatum. The sequence continues at coordinate 17,831,517 of CM067298.1, read as the reverse complement.
AATAATTGTACTTGTGTCATTATGGATAATTGTGTTTGTGTCATTATGGATAATTGTGCTTGTGTCATCATGGAATAATTGTACTTGTGTCATTATGGATAATTGTACTTGTGTCATTATGGATAATTGTATTTGTATCATCATGGAATAATTGTACTTGTGTCATTATGGATAATTGTATTTGTGTCATTATGGATAATTGTACTTGTGTCATTATGGATAATTGTACTTGTGTCATTATGGATAATTGTGCTTGTGTCATTATGGATAATTGTGCTTGTGTCATTATGGATAATTGTACTTGTGTCATCATGGAATAATTGTGCTTGTGTCATTATGGATAATTGTACTTGTGTCATTATGGATAATTGTATTTGTATCATCATGGAATAATAGTACTTGTGTCATTATGGATAATTATACTTGTGTCATTATGGATAATTGTGCTTGTGTCATTATGGATAATTGTGCTTGTGTCATCATGGAATAATTGTACTTGTGTCATTATGGATAATTGTACTTGTGTCATTAAGGATAATTGTGCATGTGTCATGATGGAAGTTATGCTACCTTTATTTATTTAGCTTATCTTATTCAGGACGCAGGTATCAACCCAACATTTTTTGGCTGTAGTGATTTTATTGGTAATATAAATACGTTCTGTAGTTTTTCATTGCTTTCTAAACTGTGTGGAACCACAATGGCATGTGGCGCGGACAGAACTCAGTACCTTAACCTTCACAGATGCGCTCTGCTACAGAGCCGGACACTTGCTAAGTTTCCAGGTTCTATACATGTAAATTATTACAGGATTCTAGTTTGAATTCTCTAGTTATCAGTTCCTATACATATAAAGTGATACAGGTTTCTAGTTTGAATTCTCTAGTTATCAGTTCCTATACATGTAAGTGGTTATAGGTTTCTAGTTTTAATTCTCCAGTTACCAGTTCCTATACATGTAAATTGTTACAGGTTTCTAGTTTGAATTTTCTAGTTACCAGTTCCTATACATCTAAGTGGTTACAAGTTTCTAGTTTGAATTCTCTAGTTACCAGTTCCTATACATGTAATTGGTTACATATTTTAGTTTTAATTCTCCAGTTACCAGTTCCTATACATGTAAATTGTTACAGGTTTCTAGTTTGAATTATCTAGTTACCAGTTCATATACATGTAAGTGGTTACAGGATTCTAGTTTGCATGCGGTTGCGTCTGTGAGTCTCACCAATGGCTCACTAGACAAACCAATCATGCAACAGAAAATCTTAATAGATGACATGCCTTTATATTGAGGTTATCTTCTTATAGAAGCTTCATGGCACGTCATCTATACAATCCCGTAGTCGTAACCTTCGATAACAGTTACCATGTAGTTCCGACAGGCCGATATTGTGCTTGAACTAGTTATGTGCACGACGTCGGTGGCCAGAACAACAAAGAAACCTGTCGCAAGGGCCAGAGTTGTGCCCTGATGTCGACGTCTGTTTTGGCGGCATTAGACTTGAAACACCGAGTCAGATGGCTGCTGGAACAGAGGGCGGAGCACTTATGGGAATGCCCCACGTGCTGTGAGGCCAGTTTCTAATCAAGAATCAAGAGGTTTCTAGTTTGAATTCTCTAGTTACCAGTTCCTATACAAGTTAGTGATTACAGGTTTCTAGTTTGAATTCTCCAGTTACCAGGTCCTACACATGGAAATGGTTATAGGTTTCTAGTTTGAATTCTCTAGTTACCAAGTCCTATAGTGGTTACATGTTTCTAACTTTTGAATTCTCTAGTTACCAGGTCCTATAATGGTTACATGTTTCTAACTTTTGAATTCTCTAGTTATCAGATCCTATAGATTTTACATGTTTCTAACTTTTGAATTCTCTAGTTACTAGGTTTTCTACATGAAGCTTGAATTCTCTTGTTCAACTTTAAGCGACTTAAAAGCTGCTTAAGTTTTAAGCCATGTTCGAGTAGAATATTTCTTCAATAGGTATTGAACTAAGCCGAAAGCTGAAGTTTCCCGAGTATGAAAGAAAGTTCAGAGAAACTACCCCACTGCACTTAAAAAAGTAAGAGTAATTTGCATGCAATTATGCGATTAGTGACACAGAAACAAAGCTGCACAGGGGGAGAGAATAGAGAGTGCGTTCTATGTACGTTCGTTACGCCATTTATTCAAGTTACTGAAAACGACAAATCGACTTCTTAAACATGTATGAGACAAGACAAACACTGAAATAAGATGTGAGACTTGAGACATACAGGGCGGTAACGCTTAGAATCGATGTCTTGAGTGGCAACACACGAAAATATTCGTTCGATCTTGTGTTTTTTTACAGTGCAAGAATACAACTGATTATATCAGAACACGATATAGCCGTATCTTGTTTGAAATCAAGTCCTACAATATTGAATCAGAAAGTTCATTTACATATATGTTTATATGAAAGTTCATATGACAGTTCTCGTACGTTCATATGACAGTTCATGTATATATATGTACGTTCATATGAAAGTTCATGTATATATATGTACGTTCATATGAAAGTTAATGTATATATATGTACGTTCATATGAAAGTTAATGTATATATATGTACGTTCATACGAAAGTTCATGTATATATATGTACGTTCATATGAAAGTTAATGTATATATATGTACGTTCATATGAAAGTTAATGTATATATATGTACGTTCATATGAAAGTTCATGTATATATATGTACGTTCATATGAAAGTTAATGTATATATATGTACGTTCATATGAAAGTTCATGTATATATATGTACGTTCATATGAAAGTTAATGTATATATATGTACGTTCATATGAAAGTTAATGTATATATATGTACGTTCATACGAAAGTTCATGTATATATATGTACGTTCATATGAAAGTTCATGTATATATATGTACGTTCATACGAAAGTTCATGTATATATATGTACGTTCATATGAAACTTAATGTTTATATATGTACGTTCATACGAAAGTCATGTATATATATGTACGTTCATATGAAACTTAATGTATGTATATGTATGTTCATATGAAATTTCATGTATATATATGTTCACATTAAATACTGTAATCGTATGTGTGTTGTATGGATTAAAATGGGAGAATAGAATATAATAACAAGGCTATGATATTCAATGTATGTTATAAAATGCGTCTATGGAGGATGGGGGGGGGTGGCTGGGGTTGGCTGTCACATGTTATTCAGAGTTAATAGTCATCGAGAAGTCATGCCGAAGTCGGATGTGTTGAGTGAGATGGCGCAGCTATCTCAGATAGATTGTAATCCTTGACACAACACATTACGTTCTCCGAAGTGCATCTTTTTGATCTGCAGGATTTGAGAACGAATGCGTAAGTAGACGATGTAGAGGTAGATGAAATGAAGTAGATGATGTAAAGGTAGACGAAGCAGAAGTAGATGAAGTAACAGTGGAGGGTGCAGAAGTAGATGAAGTAACAGTGGAGGATGCAAAAGTAGATGAAGTAACAGTGGAGGATGCAAAAGTAGATGATGTAAAGGTAGAAGAAGCAGCAGTAAATAATGTAAAGGTAGAAGAAGCAGAAGTAGATGATGTAAAGGTAGAAGATGCAGAAGTAGATGAAGTAACAGTGGAGGATGCAAAAGTAGATGAAGTAACAGTGGAGGATGCATAAGTAGATGATGTAGAAGTGGAGGATGCAGAAGTAGACGAAGTAATAGTGGAGGGTGCAGAAGTAGATGTATCGGGGATGATTTTGGCTTATATCTTGAAAAGACGGAATTACGTGTTATGAGTGGTATTATAGTTAGGCGTACTGGAGCTTTCTTGAGAGAGACTGAGTACTTAAGAGGAAACCCGAGTACAGGTATGTCAATCCACAACGGCATTTGAATTCTTTGAACTCATAATTCTCTCGTGTTTTTCCGGGTCCGAAAGGGGAGCAAATAGTCTAAATTATTTTTATCTTCATGCATTTCGTAGGGACGTTTTTTGGTGGAGTTCGTCGCCCGATCCCAAAGGTGGTCAAAGTGACCCAGAAACAATGCTGTAGTAGGATGTGTCAGGTCAAAAAGCTTAGATATACCACTTAGGCTGTTAAACGTGGCACAATACATTCCATTCTCCGGACTACATCCTGCTAATCTGCAGGAGTTTGAGTACGAACGCAAATGAAGAAAAAAACATAAATACTATGCAAAAACATAAATACTATGTAAAAACCGCCTGTGTTGTCGTGCCCCGAAAGTGGAGCAAAGAATAGCAACACTGTTTACCTTCCATGCATGTCGCATGAGGCGACGAAGGAGTTTATGGGATGCAGTTGGCTGTCCCATCGCATATAGGGTCAGTGACCCAAAGCCATGCTGAAGTCGGATGTGTCAGGCCGAAAGGCGCAGATATCGCAGCAATGCTGTAAACCATGACACAACTCATTCCGTTCTCCGGACTACATTCTGCTAATCTGCAGGAGTTTGAGAACGATCGCAGAAGAAGAAGAAGAAGAATAAGATATGTAAAAACATAAATATTACATAAAAGCACATACATACTCTATAATAAAACATAAGTACTACATAAAAAAAGTACATTTTAAAATGACTATCACAGAAAAATATCAATATTCTGTGACTGAGCACAGTTATGTATAAAGAGATGAGGAGACCTAAGTAGTAGGAAGATGGTGGACGATAAGATAAAAGATTAACGATAAAGAAGAATTGAAAAGCATCAAATAATATACACACAAAAATAGTATACAATCAATGGCATGTTCAGCTAAGAGAAGAGTTAAGCTAACTTAAGTTAAGTTAAGAAAGTACTAGGGACATTTTCTGGTAAAGAAATGCATGCTAAAGAAATGTCACTCAATGTGTCATGTGACGTATTCCTTCAAGAACATTGTCTTCCCAATGAACTCTCTGAACCTCTCTCTGTCTTGGGCGATGTGGCTTGCATTTTCTAGCGATGTATTCATGTTATATTTAATGTCGTCAGTCCATCGTCTTCTTGGTCTGCCCCCTCCTCTCTTCCCAGGCACTCTTCCCTCCATTATTTCTCTTTCTAAACAGTTATGTCTCTTTATATGACCAAAACATGTGTAGTTAATGTAAAACTCAATACCTGACATAAATGAAGTTTGTTTGAGCAGATCTCAAAAATATATTTAAGGACAAAGATAAATGTAGAATCATTGACCTTAACCTACATAACCCAGTAGGCTATATAGAATGTGTAAACATCAAAGAGTGTCACTGGGTTTGATTGATTGAATGTACATGAGACCAACTAACAGGGATTTCTAAGTTAAACACTTCATAATCTCTTGTTGGGAATTTGTCTAATAAATTTTAATCGAGCAGCAGTTCTAACCAAATGCACCGGCACAAAAAATGATAGTAAATACTCTGAGATTTCTCTTGTGACAAACAGGCACCTGGTAATAGTATGTTTAAGTTCAACAAAGTAAATCGTATACGTTCTTGAATTGTGTCAATCTTAGTGATGCAATACCAACATAGTTCTCAATTCATCAAAATACCGACATTGTTAATAATAGATTAAACCATAGTTCAGTCATTCGAATTTGTTGACACATTTTAGCTTGTTATTGATCAAGTTTGAGAATTCTTTTTGTCACTTGTGATAACCTTGGTCTTATTTTACTTGAGAATTAATTTTTCTTTTTTCAGTTATATTTGTGTGCTTGGACAGAATTGGTCTGGTATTTATTGGAGAGCTATTTCTGTGTGACAGTAATGTTTTATTGAATTATTTAATTTGGCGACGTTGAGTAGGTCGAAGGTGTTTTGACACTGGTAATTTATTACATTCCTCGTTATTGTTTTCTTAGTGCAAGTATTGAACATATTTGGTATAGGCAAGGGTTTCTTCTTCTTCTTCAGCGTTCATTCTCAAATTCCCGTTGGATCTCCTTTGTAGCAGGCCCATTGTCCTATTAGATTTCCAAAAGGATGTAGTCCAGAGAATGGAAATGCGTTGTGTCGCCGTTTTATTTGCGCCAATGGCACGACACATCCGTCTTCGGCGGTAGGGAAGGGTTTACACTAGGCAGTAGTTGACAAAGCAGCTGCATCTTTTGTCCGCGCCAAAAGACACTCCTAGCCGAGCTAAAGACCAAACAGAATGTAATATATATATCGGGAATTACATGGGGAGGCAGTGTAATGAAATGCTAAATATTAAAATAACACAAGAAAACACACAACTATACAAATAGATGTTTCGTTCTTTATCAAGAACACACGTGCATTTTGGTCTAAACTTCGATTTGTGTGTGTTTCAATTCATTGTCAAAGTTTTATTACCATGTATTTTCAATTTCTATAAACGGATTATTTTTGCTAAAGTTGTAATCTATTATTGTTTGTAAAGGGAGAAAGCACCGGGGCCAAATGTTGTTTGGACGTCATAATAATGTTGTTTCATAATAATGGTTTTGTTTCATAATAATGTTGTTGTTTCATAATAATGTTGTTGTTTCATAATAATGTTGTTTCATAATAATGAGAGGATTTCCATGTTGAATGAAATCCGTGTCTCCTTGTTGTTACATCTTTTTCTCTTATTATTCGGAAAAATGCCAACATCAACACAAACCTATTATTACATTATGAACATGTACGATCACGTTGCAATAGTATTCCCCAGAACAGGGTACCACCGTCTCCGTAGTCAATGTACACACAATTCAAGATTGATAACACGTCATGTATATATTATACAGAAATTCAAAATAGGTGATGTATGTAGGGGATGGGTGAAGTCATTAGAGAGAGAGAGAGAGAGAGCTGAAATGTGGTTATCACGGCGAAAACTCACACTTATCTTTGTCCACAACACGGGGGCGTGGAAGGAAACGAACGCGCCGACAAATTAGCTAGCCTCACCACCACAACAGATGGTTAGCCTATGGACCGAGCAGACATACTCATTGCTCTTAGTGAGTTTTTGCGTGAGATTAGAGGATTTTGAGATGAATGAGCATGAGTCAATATCGAGAATGCGCGAATTGGTAGTAAAATGGGCGTGGCCCAATATTGGCCCATAGATAACCACTAACAAAGATTTCAAAAACAGCAGTAAACCAACAAAGAATCGGAACCGTCAGCCGTTATACCATGAGAGATTTACTGAAGCGGAGATCTGAGAACTTTTGGACGTGTCCGGTGTGCGAAGAGGATAATCAACATACCTAATTCCTAACACCCAATATGTCATGTATACATTTGGACAGGCAGGACATGCTGGCGAGCATATACTTTAAGAATGTTCCTATAATGAGATGCCGAGACAAACGCATACTGAGAAATAGAAAGAACACTAGAATCAAAGCTCTATGGACTCCTGTATGAGCTAGAATAGACAATGTAGTTTATTCAAGAAACAAAATAACAAATATAAACGTAAGATGAAGCAAAACAAGCAGTGACGAAGTTGTTGAATTCAATTAAAATAGATGAAACTTTGGTATGTTCTTTTAATTTCACGTTTAGTTTGCATTTTAGTTTTTTGCCTGAATCAATTTAGCTTATGTATTCTCACTCACTCACTCACTCACTCACTCACTCACTCACTCACTCACTCACTCACTCACTCACTCACTCACTCACTCACTCACTCACTCACTCACTCACTCAACATCGAAGTATTATCTATTTTCCCATGTCTTAGATAATTGATTTCGCTTGCACACACACACACACACGCACAAAAAAGGACAAATTACGGCTGTCACAGAAAGAAGAAGTTGTGAACGATCATTATCGGGATTTTCCGTACAATATTTACTACGTTTTTCACCAGAATAGTTATGTGTAATGTTTCGTGACCATCCATGATATAAGGCCTATTTGATAATTGGAAAACAAATCATACTTAACCATTTATGTGACTATTCTGGTGATATGATTGGTCCCTATATTTATACTTTGTGTGACGGCCAAAGAAAATAAAGGGAACATTCAAATCAACCATTTTAGTAGGACTCTTTTCCCATTAGTCATTAGGTCTTATATACACCGAGTGTCACGACTAATTTCAAACAGCGTCACTAATTTTGGCTGTTGCACAATGCCATTTATTGCCGTGCGCATACTTTGTGTCACCTTCAATTAAAAAAAACAACCACTCTGCTAATTTGTATGTACAAAAACGTGACGCTGCATATGACGTGTATATAAACGTGACGCTGCATATGACGTGTATATAAACGTGACGCTGCATGAGATCTGCGCCAAAAACTACCAAGAGAAATACTTGTTTCCTAGTTTTTACCAGTGAGAATTGCTTCTATTGTATTGCCTCTTTACTCTGTTTTTAGCAGTGAGGATTGCTTCTATTCTATTGCCTCTTTACTCTGTTTTTAGCAGTGAGGATTGCTTCTATTCTATTGTCACCTTACTATGTTTTTACCAGTGAGAATTGCTTCTATTCTATTGCCTCTTTACTCTGTTTTTAGCAGTGAGAATTGCTTCTATTCTATTGTCTCCTTACTCTGTTTTTACCAGTGAGAATTACTTCTATTCTATTGTCTCCTTACTCTGTTTTTACCAGTGAGAATTGCTTCTATTCTATTGCCTCTTTACTCTGTTTTTAGCAGTGAGAATTGCTTCTATTCTATTGTCTCCTTACTCTGTTTTTACCAGTGAGAATTACTTCTATTCTATTGTCTCCTTACTCTGTTTTTACCAGTGAGAATTGCTTCTATTCTATTGCCTCTTTACTCTGTTTTTAGCAGTGAGAATTGCTTCTATTCTATTGCCTCTTTACTCTGTTTTTAGCAGTGAGGATTGCTTCTATTCTATTGCCTCTTTAATCTGTTTTTACCAGTGAGGATTGCTTCTATTCTATTGTCTATTTACGCTGTTTTTAGCAGTAATGCGTCACATGAGTGTTTAAAGAATTTATTTGAAGACGGAAAATCCCGAAATAAATACTCCCTATCTGTGACATCATAGTTGATCATTGACCAAATGTGTCTAAATGTGTCTAAATGTGTCTAAATGTGTCTAAATGTGTCTGGTAAAGTCAAAGGGAAGCGAGCAAGAGGTAGGCAGAGATACAAGTGGGAGAGTAACATTACACGATGGACAGGTTACAGTCTAGCAGAGTGCACCACCAAGACAAGAGACAGGAGATGTTGGAGATACGTTGCAGCCAACCTTCGTTGCGGAGACGGCACTTGATGATGATGATGTCTAAATGTTCGTGTTTTATCTCAGCGGGTTTTATTTCAGTGCTACCGTATTTGTTGTTATCAGAGTATTTATTGTTTCCGCTATCAATGTGGCTCTCTGAAGCGTTGTAGCGGATAAGAGATCGGACCTCGTTCGTGATAAAAATGGAGTATGCTTGATCCACTATCTGGTGAAACCCATATAAACATTACTCTGTGATATTGAATTGGAGTGTTGGCTATAGGCTAACTAGTCTTGCTAAAGTATATTAATCTGTGTATTTTCTAATTTCTTAGAAATATAGTGAAATTATCCATTGTTGTGCTCTCCTCCCATTTGATAGTGAAATCTTACATTATTATTTTGTTGTATGCTTTGGGGGAAAGGTCTACGGTTATATAAAGGCCTTTACAAAATGTATTAATTTTTTCATCCGCAGAGGCTGTCGTTTATTTTTATACTTTTATGAGTAATACTCTTATTTTCTATTGTTGTTGTAGAGAAGGTCCCTGGTAACTTCTTGATACCATTATTTCTTGTTGTGTTTCGTAGTAGTGCCTTGTCTTCTGTTTGTTTCCTGAGTTGTATAGTTATAGAAAGAAAGCCGAATCTCTTCTCTTTACCTGAGTATAACTGAAATACCAGCCGCTTTTTCGGTGAACTGACAACAGCATCTCGCTACACCCCCCCCCCCAGCTTTTTAAATACATTTTACCATTCAACATTTATAAAACAAATGTTATACTAACAAAAAGTTATGCCAACAAAATGTTATACTAATAAAATGTTATACTAACAAAATGTTATGCTTACAAAATGTTATACTAGCACAATGTTATACTAACACAATGTTATGCTGACAAACCGTTATACTAAGAAAATGTTATTCTTACAAAATGTTATGCAAACAAAATGTTATACTAACAAAATGTTTTGCTAATAACATGTTATACTAATAAAATGGTATGCTAACAAAATGTTATACTAACAAAATGTTATGTTAACAGAATGTTATACTAACAAAATGCTATACTAATAAAATGCGGAGCATTTCAACAACTCGGCATCAATGAAATGATATATTAATAAAATCCAGACAGTTCACATCTTCGGCCACTCATATTGAACATTATATTACAAGATCAGATATATTGAACATTGTATAACAAGATCAAATATATTGTACATTATATAACAAGATCAAATATATTGTACATTATATAACAAGATCAAAGATGTAGAAAGATGATATGTTCCCTGCACTCTCTATTGAGTGTAATGATGCTCTTCGTTATATCTTGAAAGACCATAGGAATAGGTATCCATTCCTCGCCAGGAGTTATGTCTTCTGGGGCACAGATATGTTTAACGGTATCCTCGGCACAGATATGTTTAACGGTATCCTCGGCACAGATATGTTTAACGGTATCCTCGGCACATCCACTATTTCCCTCTCGCGAGCCTGCTTCCGTTCACTCGAGGGAGCTCACTGTGTAGGTCTATGGCATAGCTCATTCTGCGGTGTACACGGGCATATCACATTTAAATTCTGTGAGATGTGCTCGGAAAATCAAGTAGAAACCGCATATCCACACAGGGTGTGTTGCTTGTGCAACCAAAGATGATTCGCATCATTTTGAATTCTCTCCAGTTTCTCAACATGTGATTGACTGGCGATGATAGTGGCGCCTGCTTATTCAATGACAGGGAGGACATATTAAAGATCACTGATATAGAACAAGATATAACAAGATCACAGATATTGAACAATATTTATAACAAGATCACAGATATTGAACAATATTTATAACAAGATCACAGATATTGAACAATATTTATAACAAGATCACAGATATTGCTCAGGAGACAACCGAACGTAAAACTAGCAAATTTGGATCCATTAACATCTGCGGATTAAAGAAAAGTAACAACGAAGAAGATCACATGAACGACAAATTGAACGAACTACTCTTTTCAGACGACCAAGTAGGCATATAATAATAGCGACATCAGAAGAACAATTGCAAGAACATATGAACAGACTCCACACAACATATAAAAAATATTACTTGAAGATTAATATTGAAAAGACCGATATAATGGCAATAGCAAAGAAATATCACTATCTCCATCGATAATAAACGCAGTAAACAGGTAAATGAGTTCACTTACTTAGGAAGCATTATATCGAGTGTAGGGAAAACCAGTAAAAACCAGTAAAGAGATACAAAATAGATGCAACAAAACATACCAGATCCTAGGACAGATGACACTTATTTAAGAACAAAAATGTAAACATAGACACTAAAGTTGCATTATACAAGACTATTTATTATTATTCCATCATTGTGCTACCAGTGACAAACCTGGACAATGACAGCACAAGACAAAAGAAAAATAGTGACAGCAAAAGTGACATGTATACGAAGAATACTCAGAATGTCATTAAGAGATAGAATTAGAAACGATAACATCAGCCAGATAACCAAAACAATACCACTATTGGAACACATCAAGAGACAACAGATCAAGTGGTTTTCACATGCTTCCAGACTACGGACATATAGCATGCCACAGATGGCCATGACTCTAGACATCACGACTATAAAACCAGAGGCAGACCATGTAAAAGATGGATCACAGTAATCAAAGAAGACACAGAAACAAGCTTACAAACAGCAAACAAGAAAGCCATCTCCAGAGAACTCTTCCACCCCTGACGCCGAAAGGCACACAAGACCACAGCGTATATATAGATAGACAGATATTGAAAAATATATAACAAGATTAAAGATAATGACAGATGTATACACCTTGATCAAGAAATTTCACCAGATATTATTGAAACATTTCGGTTAATAAATAGGTCGGACATCCAACACAGCTGAATGATGTTTTTACTTCCTTGTGACAATTGTAAGAAAATTCCCATGAAAGTGTGTAATGTGGGAACACATGCTGAGAAGCTCTGCTTTAGATTGTTAGGTTAAATATCAGAAGGAAACAGATGGGATTTGAACCAAGCTCGTTCAACAGACACATAGTTGTCTAACAACTAGAGCTGGTCATAAATTGCGACAGCAATCTTTTTGACAGTTTTTGACCCCATTCCCGTGTCAACAATTTGTCGATAATTTAGGGACTCCCCCAACCCTCTTCCATTTAATAGCATTTACACATTTTATTTCCTCCACTTCCCTAAAGATATTTAGCAGTAAAATTACGAAAAAGAGTACATGTTTTATTTACAAATTCTTCGAATGTTTAAAATATTCAAACAATTTCATTGGTGTATAAAAAAGATATTGATGGTATAAATTTTTGTCACCCCCATCCCTTTTTTTTTTACAACCGCCAAACTTTTTCAGACCCCTCCCACTAATTGTTAAGGTAAATTGTAGACAGTCGTCACCCCCATACAGTCGACAGTGAAATGTTGAGACGATTCTCTATGTGACGTGTCGTTTACAAAATGTTGTCATCAATGCCATTCTGTATGCCTCTCGGTTCTGTACAAGCTGTTCAGCGTCTGCCTTTGTCGTGCTCAGAATGTCATCGATGTGCTGTCTCCATCGTAGTCTTGGTACCCGAAACTTTACCCTCCATGATTAATCTTTCTAGAACATTGTGTCTCTTGAAATGTCCAAAATATGTTAGTTTGGTCTTTATCAATTTCTTGACAGTGTATACGTCTTTGTAGTTTGCCATTGCTTTCTGAACCGATTAGCTTTAGACAATATCACACCACACTAGAGCGATTTAACTACGACACACTTCAACGATTAAATCATCATCGCGTCACGGTTTAAGCTTCTCGTGAATGCGTTTCAACTAATCATATTTGCTGAAGCATGAATAAATTGCTAGGATCAGACACTGTATGAATGTATCGAACAGTAAAATAAATTTGACATGTTCTTCAAATAAATATACTTGTAGTACCTGAACAGATACTATCAGGAGTAAACCCTATCTCATTATGTTCTTCTATTCTCCTGCTCTATAAAGTGCCATGTGCAGAACATGGCTCCCTTTGTTACGCTGTAAATTCTCTGTTCAGTGATAAGACGTCTTTACATCTAGTGTTATATTTAGAAGGTTCTCAATTATAGAAGTAATTAAAGTATCGAATGGTGTGGACAAGAAGCGACGGGAACTACACTAAAACTGAAATTGACAGTGGCAGTTTGTGTTGAAATCGATTTGATCAGATTTTGGGGTGCAAAACTCCACAGACGATCTAACACTAAATTAGGAGAAATTTGGTTAATTTATATTGTATATAAATTTAGAGACATAATATGTACACAGTTTATATAGCATCTGACCACTTTCACCGCTTTCCCTGATTTAGTGTGAGATCGCATGTGGAGCGGTGCACCCTAAATCTGATCAAATCGATTTCCACACAGACTGCCACTGTCAATTTCGGTTTTAATGTAGTTCCTGTCGCTTCTTGTTCACACAATGCGATACTTTAAGAAAGCTAAACACGCATATCAGGATCGTAAACAAGACTACAATAAGAAAATGTGAAAAGGTGTTTTACAAAAAAATAAATAAGAGAACACGCTATTCATTTATATTTTGAATGTGGTGTCACCAACTTGCGCTATTATCAGGCTTGGTGGATATGGCTGACACTGACACATTTATTGCCCGCCTAGATTATGATTCAAATGATCTTTGTGTGTATGGTGTATTACTGAGTGGTACAATTGATCTGTGTATGTATGGTGTATTACTGAGTGGTACAATTGATCTTTGTGTGTATGGTGTATTACCTAGTGGTACAAATGATCTTTGTATGTATGGTGTATTACCTAGTGGTACAATTGATCTTTGTATGTATGGTGTATTACCTAGTGGTACAATTGATCTTTGTATGTATGGTGTATTACCTAGTGGTACAATTGATCTTTGTATGTATGGTGTATTACCTAGTGGTACAATTGATCTTTGTATGTATGGTGTATTACCTAGTGGTACAATTGATCTTTGTATGTATGGTGTATTACCTAGTGGTACAATTGATCTTTGTATGTATGGTGTATTACCTAGTGGTACAATTGATCTTTGTATGTATGGTGTATTACCTAGTGGTACAATTGATCTTTGTATGTATGGTGTATTACCTAGTGGTACAATTGATCTTTGTATGTATGGTGTATTACCTAGTGGTACAATTGATCTTTGTATGTATGGTGTATTACCTAGTGGTACAATTGTAAAGGAGAAATAAATAGGAGGCGTGGTTGCAGGTATTTTCAATGCTTTACATAGAAAACCAAGATCTGAACTACTAAACAACTCCCATCACCCCCGTATTTAATGACATGACGTATGGTCACCAGACAGAAGGCTATGGTGTGAACTACTCAAACACTCCCATCACCCCTGTATTTATGGGCATGGCCTATGGTCACCAGAGAGAAGGCCATGGTCCGAACTATTCAAACACTCCTATCACCCCCCGCCCCGTATTTATGGGCATGCCTTATGGTCACCAGAAAGAAGGCCATGTTCCGAACTACTGAAACACTCCTATCATCCCCGTATTAATGGACACAAATACCAAAATGCAGACAATGGATCTGTTGAGTTACACAAAACAGCAATGTTTCGGCAAATTTTCAAGACATGTTGACTGACTCAGATCACACAGAGCTATCACCGTGGCTTAAACATGAAGCTTTAGCTAAGTACAATCGCTAATCGTGAACTATTGACTAGACGGACAACAAGTCAATTGTGTCAAAAAATGATAAAATTCAAATTGGTCACGGCCTCAGATCAGAAAGAATCTCAAAGAGGTTGCCTTGATATAGAACCCGCAGGTCTAGCGTAAAATAGAGTAAGACCTTCTTGAATATGTGTCCTTCTCGCTGAAAAGCAAAGCTATTTTTGTGATTCAACATTTTTCGTGTTTCCCATTGGCTTTCGATACACTATTTTCAAAATATCCAATGATAAGCCGAAACAAACAACAGGAGGGGACGGTAACACGAAAGATCTGTATTCATAAAAGATTTCGGATAAGGCGACCGATGATTATCTATTGAAGAATAATTGAGACAAAGATGATCGTAGCTGGTATACGTTCAGAGATGAACGTATACTATGTTCACTTTAAGAGTGAAGTGGGTCAGTGCTTCTGATTGGTTGTTGGACGCAGAACGCATTATAATCATTATACTCGATTGTTAAGTGCCCAATACTATTGTTTGTAAATTTTTTTTAATGTTGTTGAAATATTGTTTTTAGTTGCTTTAAAATGTTTTAAATAATATTGTTTTTAGTTGCTTTAAAATGTTTTAAATAATATTGTTTTTAAATGTCATCAACTGTTTAAAATCATTTGCTGTCGCGGAGTAATACGGCTGTTGTTTTGACCCACTTCACCTTTAAAGTGAACATTGTATAGTGTGAGGTCCAAAGCTTGGTCATTGGCCGATGGAGAGAGATTGTTGCTGGCCATTGAATCTGTAATTGGTTGAACTACAGTTAAACTCTATCAATATGTATTAACGAATACTCAAACGAATACATTCTAGTTAACGGGTAACAATCCATACAGTCTTCTATTGAATCTGATCACTGTGTTTTCGTTTGATGTAGTGAGTAAAGGTAGGTCCCATGACAGCAACAAGAGATAACTTTTTATGTACCAAGCCGCAGAAACTATTATGAGAAGTGGCCAGTTCCCTTCCTTGCTGTTTTTACCTCCCCTAACTCAGATACAGCTAGGTTGAATTAGCCAAGGGGATTCCAAGTATATAAATACGAGAAACAACTGAAAGTCAAACAATAATCAAAACACGTATCGAATGGGGTCCAACTTAATTTAGCCAACAAGTTTTCTACAACTGGGACAGTCTCGCTGTAACCCGGTGATAGTAAACAAACTCAGTATCAACAAGGCTACTACCCTCCTTGATTTTGCGGGTATTTCGTAAATTGTACACGTTATCACTTTGTGACGTCTTATAATACAAAGCATTGGACTTCAGGATGCCAGAAAGCGCAGTGATCGTCTAACTAACTGTCTAAAAGAAGGACTCTAAGTATATTAGATTAAAGTATGAAGAAGGAGAAGATTTATTATGGCAAACAATTTCTGGATGGCTTGATACAATCGATATCCGCTCCGGGCACACCGTGGATTTTTAGTGCGACAAGCGAACGTGACAGAGACATGACACTTTACAGGATGTCCAGCAGCCATTCTGTATGTTCCTTAAACATGCGATATCCATTAGGAACTTCGTGAGTAACTATTGTGGTAATTGGATGTCGTAAATCTTGTTTTGGAAGGAAGATGGTGGAATACAAACTCACTACCAATATTTTTCCTTCACTTTAGCTTGTAGTTAGTGAACGCACATTAGTTGCTCAAGGTAGCCGGTCCGAGTTCATCTAACGGCATCAAAGCATTTCACAGAACATACTGAACGCAAATACTGCCTACAAAATTCTATACATCCACATATACAACCAAAACATTATGGGTGGATGGTTACGTCTTGAATAAGATATGCTACTATATATATATATATAGTAGCATATCTTATATATAGTAGCATATCTTATATATAGTAGCATATCTTATATATAGTAGCATATCTTATTCAGGACGTAACCATCCACCCATAATGTTTTGGTTGTTTTGGTTTTCTAGGCAATACAAATACGTTCTGTAGTCTGCTATTGCTTTCTGCACGGTCCGGAAGCTCAAATTCGTGCGGTGGTGATCAAACTCGGTGCCTCGGTCATATATATATATATATATATATTGTTCAAAAAGAAAACGCAACTGTTTTTGAGTTACTTTTATAAGCGATATTCGCTTACTGGACATTATTCAACATATCGTCTGTGTCCACTTGATAATTAACTTCTCCTGGCTACCTGAAATGTACCCACCTCATTATTGGTGAGATCATGAAAGAAGTCAAGGTCAAAACAACATTTTTGGCAATAACAGTAACAGGTTCATGAGAATCCTTTGAACCTTGCTGAAAACATAACTTTCTGAGCATATTATTGAATGCATATAAAAAAGATTGACTGTCCTCTAATGAATTCAGCTGAAAATTCAATGTGCAAGTATGGTTCATCTCACTATAGAACAACGATACATCATCATTGGAAGCTTACAGACTGGACAATCACAAAGTGTAGTGGCTGGATACTTTAATGAGGTTAGAAGCACCATTAGTCGTCTTTGGAGGACATTTCAACAATCTGACTCAGTGGCAGACCAGCCGTGCAGTGAAAGACCCAGCGTCACAACTCCTGCCGTAGATCACTTCATACGATTGCATCACCTCAAAAATCGATTTGTATCTGCACAGTCTAGTCAATACCAGCAGCATGTAGAATTTCAGATCAAACGATCAGCAACCGGCTGTACGACGCTGGTCTTTAGGCTAGAATACTCTACAGAGATCCTGTTCTTAAGGACCAGCATTGCTAGAACCGACTACAATGCTCGAACCAACATCTATTGGTAATGACTGGAGACGAGAGTTTGGTTTAATTAAAATCTGAAAGCTTCTTCATGCCAAGGTTGTAACATTAATTCAATAAAATAAAATATTGGTACACGTTTAACTAATGTTGCGTTTCTTTTTTCTGAACAGTATACATATATATATATATATATATATATATATATATATATACGAAAAGGTTATACAAATACACATAACTTATTCGTTCCTTCTCTACACTTTAATATAGAGAGTTGATGGCAATATATAAAAACGTGTATTTGTATAACCTTCTCTTCCCTTTGTGCGATGGTATGAAAACAGCTTTCGTTACTGAGTGTTCTCCTTTCAAGGATCACTGGGAGGATTTTCCTGACAATAAATACTAGGATGATTTTCCTGTCAAGAAGAGCATTGAGAGGATTTTCCTATCAAGAAGTATTAGGATGATTTTCCTGTCAAGAAGTACTAGGATGATTTTCCTGTCAAGAAGTACTAGGATGACTTTCCTGTCCAGGAGAGCATTGAGAGGATTTCCCTGTCAAGAAGTACTAGGATGATTTTCCTGTCAAGAAGTAATAGGATGATTTTCCTGTCAAGAAGTACTAGGATGATTTTCCTGTCAAGGAGTACTAGGATGATTTTCCTGTCAAGGAGTACTAGGATGATTTTCCTGTCAAGAAGTACTAGGATGATTTTCCTGTCAAGAAGTACTAGGATGATTTTCCTGCCAAGAAGTATTAGGATGATTTTCCTGTCAAGAAGTACTAGGATGATTTTCCTGTCAAGAAGTACTAGGATGATTTTCCTGTCAAGAAGTACTAGGATTCTTCTTCTTCTTCTTTCGTTCACTTGAAACATGTCTATATCTGTAATTCTGTCTCCTTAATAAAACTCACTGTCTTTTGTAGTTCATACAGTGTCCCATAGAGCTTTGATTCCAGTGTTGTTTCCTCTGGCCAATATGTATGCCTCAGCGTTTCATGCTCAGAACACTCTTGAAGTATATGTTTGGCACTCTGTACTGCCTGTCCACATGTACACATGGCAGTGTTGCCAATCGTGAACTTTGTATACATGTGACTGCGGAGTCGGTTGTGTCCTGTTCTGAGACGTAGAATTATAACTTGCTCTGATCTGTTCATAATGTGATAGGCATCTTGTGTTGGCGTTTGTGGCTTTCTTATTGACTTGATCATCTGTTTTTTCTGATGGTAGGTTATTGGTATATCTGGTTGGTCTTCGGCAGCACCTTCCTTAGCCAGTTGGTCTGCTTTTTCATTTCCTGGTATTCCACAGTGACAGAGTATCCACTGCATGGTTACCCTATACTGGTAAGACAATTCGCTAAGTAGTTTTTTCAAGTCTGTTAGTTTTCCAGACTGGAGAGCTTGAAGCACTGACCTTGCATCTGTCAGGAATACCACAGGCTGTAGGCCAGAGTTGGAGTTCAGCAGTTTTTTAGCTGCCACACTAATTGCCTGGATTTCTGCATCATAATTATTGCAGAATTTTCCCGTCGGTGTTCTGATTGTATCTCTAGGCTTGTGTGGATATTCTATATATACACCTGCACCTCCATTCCTCACAGCATTCTGTGCTGACCCATCTGTGTACACTCTGGCCCATATATCTTGTGGATATTCCTCATCCAGGAAACTGAGGGTGACTGTCATTCGCTGCACACTGTTCTGTTCGTCCTCGCTTAGTATTTCTTTCACATGGGTCTGAATGTATATTGGCATTCCATGGCTTTCACTCCACGGGGTTTGTTCTGGTACAGACCTTAAGGGGCTGTCAACTTCAGGTAGGTCTGTAAGTTGTCTACGGAGTCGTTTAGCTTGATGGATAAAGCTGCTCCTTTTCAGTCGCCCCATTGCTGGATTTTGGAATCTTTCCATCATTGGATGACTTGGCATACACTGAAACTTTTCTGCTTGAATTAGTACTTTTGTGTCTCTGCGTTCGCCAAGTGTTTGCATTCTTCCCATTTTCTGCGTCTCTGCTATGGGTGTTGATTTCATTGCTCCCAACATTATTCTAAGTGCCTGGTTTTGCACTATATCTAGATCTTTTAATGTGGTGTTTGATGCAGGACACCACGAAGCTGAAACATATTCCAGGTGTGGTCTTACGCCTTGCTGGTAAACTTTACTGAGTATATTTCCACTGGCTCCCCATGTGGTTCCACTTAGTTTTCTCAGGATAGCTAGCTTCCTCCTGGCTTTTGTTGTTGCTTTGTTTATGTGCTGCTTCCATGTCAGCTTATCATCAAAAGTAACTCCGAGGTATGTGGGTTGTTTGTCTTCTTTCAAGAGCTCTCCATCTATCTTGATATGACCAGCTTTTTGTTTTGGTGAGAGGGTAAAGAGTGTAGTGCTGCACTTATCTGTGTTAATGCTGACGCACCATCTATTTGCCCATAAGGTTAGGGCATCGATAGCTCTTTGTATTTGTTTAGTGGCCACTGTTGCATGTTCTTCCGTGCACCAGATCACCAGGTCGTCAGCATACATTGCCACTTTGATCCCGTGTGGTAGTTCAGCAACTAGGTCATTGATGTAAACCAAGAAAAGTGTGGGTGACAGGACTCCTCCTTGGGGGACTCCATGACGCAGTAGAACTTTCTTGCTCTTGCGACCATCTAATTGTACCCTGGCTCTTCTATTATGCAGGTATGCTTTTACCCATTTGTACATTCTTGAGCTAACCCTGCAATTTCGCAATTTCTTTAGGAGCCCTTCTTTCCAGACCTTATCAAATGCTTTCCTGAGGTCTATCCATGCTGCTAGTACCAGTTTCTTTTCTTGGAAGGCATCCTCAATCTCTTGGGAGAGGTAGGTTGCCTGATCTTCAGTAGAGAAGCACTGTCTGAAACCTGCTTGCTGTGATACCAGAAGGTTTTCACTTTCAAGGTACCACTGCATCCTAAGATTGATAATGCGCTCCATTGTTTTACATAGACAGCTTGTGAGGCTGATGGGCCTGTAGTTGGAGACTGTGTTGCCATCTTTTCCTGATTTGAGGAGTGGTATCATTATTGCTTCTCTCCACGCCTGTGGTACATTACCTGTGGACCAGCTTGTGTTAAAGATCTGCAGTAACTTTGCTCTTGCTGCAATTCCCAGGTTTCTAATCATTTCATTGGACACTCCATCAGCTCCAGGGGACTTTTTCATTTTTAATTTGGATATTGCATGCTCCAGTTCTCTCATTGTGATTGGTGCCTCCATGACTTCATGTATAGGTTCGCCTTGTCCAATGTTTTGTTGGTTCTCTCGAACCTCCTGTTGTTTGTCTTGGCTGACTTTGACATTATTGTCTTCTGCAAAGGAATCTGCAAAGTAATCAGCTGCATGTTTACTTGTTAAAATGTTTCTATCTTTATAAAGTGTGATACTGGTATTTCTCCCTGTACCTTCATCATTTAGTTGTTTTACAAGTTTCCATAATTTCCTAGTATCTCTTTCTAGGTTCAGCGACTCTGTTTTTTCTTTCCAGCTGCTCCGTCTGGCTTGTAACTTGGCTCTTTTAAATTTAGCCTTTGTTTGCTGATATTTGTTGTGATGTTCTTGGCTAGGTCTGTTCTCAGCCTGCTGTCTAGATGTTTCCTTTTCATTTTGCAGCTTTTCCAGTTCATCATTCCAGTAGGGTTTGTAGTTTTTGCGTGCCCCCCTGGGTATGGTTTTACTAGCAGCATGTAGTATACATCTATTAAATTCACTCACTGCTCTATTGATGTCTTTGTCCAAGTTCATGTCCTTAGCTAGAACACTGGTTAAATTCTGGTACATTTTCCAGTCTGCCCTTTTATAGTTCCACCTAGTGAGCGTGCTGTTGTCCTTGGTAAATTCATTGTGGATTTCCAGAAATACTGGTCTGTGGTCAGTACCTCCAAGCTGCTTTCCAACGACACGTGTGATGTTCCATTCCAAGCCTGGTGAGTGGAATGCCAGGTCTGGTGTAGAGGTGGTGTGCCATTTTCTCGAGTAGAAAGTTGGTGAGTCTGCTGGCTGGTTAATAAGGATGAGATTATTTTCATCCTGCCAGCTCTCAAGTTCCTCACCTCTCTTGTCGATATGATCGTAGCCCCAGCTCTGAGAGTGGCTGTTGAAGTCACCACACACCATAAGTCTCTCTTTGTCTGGAATTGTGTCTAGTGCCAATGGTTTATCATTTGGGCAGTAGTAGTTCAGGAGATGGAATTCTGCACTGTCTGTTTTTAGGTGGAGCATCTGGTATTCTGCCCCTTCCATATATACTTCCAGCTGACATGCGCTGATATTGTTTTTAACAAGTGTCAGAATTCCACCCTTTCGCCTGTCCTTTCTGTCAGACCGGTAGCACTGGTAGCCTCTGATTTTGAAGGCTATGTCGCTGCTGAGGTGTGTTTCTTGGATACAGCATATACTAACTTGTTCTTCACTGAGGACATTTTCAAGTTCCAATTTTTTGCTGTATCCATCTCTTTTACTGTTGACACCCTCAGCATTCCAGTGCATTATTTTTATTGGTCGTTTGTTTGTTTGGCCAGTAGCTCTATTCCCTTGCCCCCTGGCTCCTCGGGGCAATTGAGAAGGACTTCCAGTAACTGAGGTTGGGCCCTTTCGAGGTATAGGGCCCGGCACCGTCCCTGACTGAACGTCCGCCACAGGGCAGGCACCATAACTATTTATAGATGTAGACATGTTTCCATTGTGTTTTGTGCGTGGCATCCTGATTATCTGTGCGCCTTTTGGCTGGATGCCTCCGTCTTCAGCACTCTGCTTACTTGGGCATGACTATGGTCCTGCTCGAGTGGGACTGCCCAACCAGTCTTAGTTTCCAGCCCCTGATGGCTGGACCAAGCCCCATCACCTCTGCACGGTGCTGGTCTCGATGGGGAAGTACTAGGATGATTTTCCTGTCAAGAAGTACTAGGATGATTTTCCTGCCAAGAAGTACTGGGAGGATTTTCCTGCCAAGAAGTACTGGGAAGATTTTCCTGCCAAGAAGTACTGGGAAGATTTTCCTGCCAAGAAGTACTGGGAGGATTTTCCTGCCAAGAAGTACTGGGAGGATTTTCCTGTCAAGGTGTACTGGGAGGATTTATTTTCACGGAATACTGGGATGATTTTATAGGTAGCTAAAATAAAGACCACTTAGCTATAACAGATAATTGATGTAATCATTTCATATTTATCACTATGCATCGTTGTGGCTAACAGCTTGGATGTGATAGCGTGTGTGTCATTTACTATTTTGTAATCTTACGGATCAGTGCATATCGTACTTATTTCAGCCTCCATTCTCAAATTCCTGTTGTATTTTTTCTATAACTTGGACCAACTACGAGATCTCAAACATGGTGCACGTTCATATAACGTAGATGCACAGTTTCATTGGCGCTAATGGCCCGACATATTCGATTTCAGCGGTACATTAATTTTAACTCAGAATGGCTAGCCAGTCACAGTTGCTTGACGAGATGTATTTTGATACCCCTGCATATCATGCAAGCGCAAGAAATGACTTATATAATTCAAGCACACAAGTAATTTAATCCCCTAAAAATAAACACTGGGATATCAGATACATAAAATGATGTAATAGAAGTCAAGTTTAGTGTACCAGATCTGGCAAGAGTCCAAATCTACATCCAGTTTAGTGTACCAGATCTGGCAAGAGTCCAAATCTACATCCAGTTTAGTGTACCAGATCTGGCAAGAGTCCAAATCTACATCCAGTTTAGTGTACCAGATCTGGCAAGAGTCCAAATCTACATCCAGTTTAGTGTACCAGATCTGGCAAGAGTCCAAATCTACATCCAGTTTAGTGTACCAGATCTGGCAAGAGTCCAAATTTACATCCAGTTTAGTGTACCAGATCTGGTAATGATCCTAATCAACGTGCAAGTTCAGTGTACCAGATCTGACAAGGGCCCTATTCAACATCCAAGTTGTAGCCACGTGAATGCACTAAATCGTAGCACTTTGGCTAAAAATGTGAAGATTGGAATATAGAAAGAAGTTTGTTATAAAAATAAATCTTGAAAAACTTTCGTATCATATTGACAGAGGCATAGTAGGTCTGACGGTACCACCAACAGACCCTGGTCCTCAGCGTTTTAAGACTTATTAGCTAATTTAACATCAAGCGTTATAAATAGACTCATTTGACTATTCTTTGATTTTCTTTAGATGTCATACAAAGTGTAATCATAGTGACCAATGAAAATCCTCTTGCGGGAGCCTATAGCAGATATTAACACTATTCTGTTGTTTTTTTGTGTGTGTTTTATTTTGCACCCTATGAGTAGGAGGCTTCGTCTCAAGAGTAAGCACACTGTTAAAAGTTGAAGTCTTATGTGAATAAAATAGAGCTATGGCGAAAATTTCCTATTGCACAAGGAAGCAATAGCTTTATTGCCCATAATTCTTGTAGATCAAAACAGATATGAACTACATTATCAACTACAAATACAAACAAAACAAAAATGGAAAACGCAGATATCGCAGCTGGAACTATACTGTTAAGTAATGTGGTACATGCTCTTAACACTGAACAAAAACAGAAGACACACAGGTCTTAAAAGGGAAATAACCAAACGTTTGATAGCGTATCACGTCAACATGAATTAACTCCCTGCTAGTCATTAGTAATTATCATTAGTCCTCATCTGCTGTAGCTCCTTCTTCTTCGGTGTACAGTCTCAAACTCCCACTGGATCTCTCTTGTAGCAGGATAACGATCTTACTACACTTACAGCAGGATGTAATAGTTACTGCACTGGCTTCCTAGTCTAGGAATCAAAGGTTCAATCCCAGTTCAACTTGCAATATTTAAAAGTTACCAGCAGACCCTAGGTCAGTGTTTCCCAAAGTTGGACGCACGCCCCAGAGGAGGGAAATTTGATTGTTCAGGGGGGCAATTTCGAAAAAAACAAATGTAGGGAACAATTCAGTTTGTGAATATAAAAAAAATATGTTTATACTACAAAGGAAAGGGGGGGGGGGGCATCAAAATATTAGAAAGACTTTATTGGAGCATGGTAAAAAAAAGGTTGGGTTACACTGCCCTAGGTTGACTTGGCTCGTGACCTTCAACAGTACTATAAAACCTATGTACATAATTAATTTGGACTTCATTCGTTACGTTTCTGATTATTGACGTGTTTTTAATTGATCACTATTTTTATATTTGAATTCACATGTCAAAAATAGCCAAGGCCGACCAACGAAATGTACGGAAATATTCAAAATGGACCTTTCAGCTCTTTTTTTTACGTTTTCTATGTACATGTATTCTATACTGGAGACAGTCATGCCAAGCTTAAGTGCATGCCGTTAGTCATTGAAAAATACTGGTATAACAGCGTGTTGTACCCGATACACATTATGTGTGAATTAGGAACACTTTATTTTAGTATTAGTCTAGTTTTAGATTCAACATGGCGTCACATAACATTAAAGAAGTTGTGATTATTGTTGAGATGCGATTCAATAATCAACAGAATCATCAGATTAATCAGACACATAACTGATGTACAAATCAAGCCTGAGAAGATCTTGATGATATCATAACACACACAATGAAACTAAAAAAAAAAGGAAACAATACGGGATCAAGGGTTCATGTATATACTGTCAATTCATCATCATCATCAAGTGCCGTCTCCGCAACGAAGGTTGGCTGCAACGTATCTCCAACATCTCCTGTCTCTTGTCTTGGTGGTGCACTCTGCTAGACTGTAACCTGTCCATCGTGTAATGTTACTCTCCCACTTGTATCTCTGCCTTGATCAAGTCAATAAGAAAGCCACAAACACCAACACAAGATGACTATCACATTATGAACAGACCAGAACAAGTTATAATTCTACGTCTCAGAACAGGACACAACCGACTCCGCAGTCACATGTATACAAAGTTCAAGATTGGCAACACTGCCATGTGTACATGTGGACAGGCAGCACAGAGTGCCAAACATATACTTCAAGAGTGTTCTGAGCATGAAACGCTGAGGCAGACATATTGGCCAGAGGAAACAACACTGGAATCAAAACTCTATGGGACACTGTATGAACTACAGAGGACAGTGAGTTTTATTAAGGAGACATAATTACAGATATAGACATGTTTCAAGTGAACGAAAGAAGAAGAAGAAGAAGTATCTCTGCCTACCTCTTGCTCGCTTCCCTTTGACTGTCAATTAGCAGGATGTAAAACGAACTTACAATTATTTCACACCGTCAATATGTGTGTTCTTTGGTTCACGCAAATTTAGCACGCTCAATGAACTTACGTCAATTGCAGATTTTGTCTTCGGAATTCAAAATGGCTAATAGTAGCTTTGCGTGGAGATTAAAGATTGCAACGATTTAATGGTGTTTGTTTTAAAGATATGAGCTACTGCTAGAATTTAGAAGTGGGGGAATAAGATTTATCAAAAGGACTAAGTCTAAAGCAAACCCAATTTCTGATTAAATAAATTCAAGATGGTAACTACACTGAAAGGGAGACAAATAATTTCTGCTAACTATTTGTATAGGTATTACCTTCCATGGAAATGTTTAACAATTATTGGGCGTTTTTTCATATATAAATGTCAAGACAATAAATTGGGTGGGGAAGGGGGGGGGGTGGATATTTAATTGGTGGGTCATATGTGGAAACTTACTGGGGTATTGAATGCAGGGTGCTTTTTTTTTGTCGGATAGCCAATTCGATCGCCACAATAGTAATTCAATGTCATATTATTGCCCTATGCGCATACTATCACAAATACTTCGCTTGACTGCAGCAATTGTACTGTTTCTTTTTCATTCGAAGACAAATTCACCATACATACAGCAGCCATGTTACTAAAGATATGTGTTGTGTTGTTCGCCCATCACAAGTGGTGATGACCATTTGTTACACCCACTTTTGAAATTCAATTAGAATTATGTCCTTGATTATGAGTTCGTAGATGGCTAATGAGCCCTAAAGATATGTAGTGGAAGATTGGCGTAAACGAAGTGTGACATGAAAAAAAAATTGTGCTCCCCACGATGATATTTGCAAGCTCTAAAAGAAATTGCGACATATGCAAATGAAAAACAAAAGTGTAAACAGCAAATGTTACATGTACCATTGATCCCATATTGTTCCATAAAAAGTTGTTCAAAGTCCAAGGCTGGAGACAGTAAGCTCTGTACATGAAATGAATATTGAAGCTGAAAGTAGGAGACCAAGAATGAAAGAAGAAAAAGGCAATGAAATGAAGCTCAATCAATTCCATAAAAATCACCAAATGCTTAAAGGATATTACATCATGAACTAACTAAACTTCTCGCTACGACGATGTTACATCATGAACTAGTTAAGCTTCTCTCTACGACGATGTTAAATCATGAACTAGCTACGCTTCTCTCTACGACGATGTTAAATCATGAACTAGTTAAGCTTCTCTCTACGACGATGTTACATCATGAACTAGTTAAGCTTCTCTCTACGACGATGTTAAATCATGAACTAGCTACGCTTCTCTCTACGACGATGCTACATCATGAACTAGCTAAGCTTCTCTCTACGACGATGTTAAATCATGAACTAGCTACGCTTCTCTCTACGACGATGTTACATCATGAACTAACTACGCTTCTCTCTACGACGATGTTAAATCATGAACTAACTAAGCTTCTCTCTACGACGATGTTACATCATGAACTAGTTAAGCTTCTCTCTACGACGATATTAAATCATGAACTAGCTACGCTTCTCTCTACGACGATGTTACATCATGAACTAACTACGCTTCTCTCTACGACGATGTTAAATCATGAACTAACTAAGCTTCTCTCTACGACGATGTTACATCATGAACTAACTACGCTTCTCTCTACGACGATGTTACATCATGAACTAACTAAGCTTCTCTCTACGACGATGTTACATCATGAACTAACTAAGCTTCTCTCTACGACGATGTTACATCATGAAATAACTAAGCTTCTCTCTACGACGATGTTACATCATGAACTAGTTAAGCTTCTCTCTACGACGATGTTAAATCATGAACTAGCTACGCTTCTCTCTACGACGATGTTAAATCATGAACTAACTAAGCTTCTCTCTACGACGATGTTACATCATGAACTAACTACGCTTCTCTCTACGACGATGTTACATCATGAACTAACTAAGCTTCTCTCTACGACGATGTTAAATCATGAACTAACTAAGCTTCTCTCTACGACGATGTTAAATCATGAACTAACTAAGCTTCTCTCTACGACGATGTTACATCATGAACTAGTTAAGCTTCTCTCTACGACGATGTTACATCATGAACTAGCTACGCTTCTCTCTACGACGATGTTACATCATGAACTAGTTAAGCTTCTCTCTACGACGATGTTACATCATGAACTAGTTAAGCTTCTCTCTTCGACGATGTTACATCATGAACTAGTTAAGCTTCTCTCTACGACGATGTTACATCATGAACTAGTTAAGCTTCTCTCTACGACGATGTTACATAATGAACTAGTTAAACTTCTCTCTACGACGATGTTACATCATGAACTAGTTAAGCTTCTCTCTACGACGATGTTACATCATGAACTAGTTAAGCTTCTCTCTACGACGATGTTACATCATGAACTAGTTAAGCTTCTCTCTACGACGATGTTACATCATGAACTAGTTAAGCTTCTCTCTACGACGATGTTACATCATGAACTAGTTAAGCTTCTCTCTACGACGATGTTAAATCATGAACTAACTAAGCTTCTCTCTACGACGATGTTAAATCATGAACTAACTAAGCTTCTCTCTACGACGATGTTACATCATGAACTAGTTAAGCTTCTCTCTACGATGATGTTACATCATGAACTAGCTACGCTTCTCTCTACGACGATGTTACATCATGAACTAGTTAAGCTTCTCTCTACGACGATGTTACATCATGAACTAGTTAAGCTTCTCTCTACGACGATGTTACATCATGAACTAGTTACGCTTCTCTCTGCGACGATGTTACATCATGAACTAGTTAAGCTTCTCTCTACGACGATGTTACATAATGAACTAGTTAAACTTCTCTCTACGACGATGTTACATCATGAACTAGTTAAGCTTCTCTCTACGACGATGTTACATCATGAACTAGTTAAGCTTCTCTCTACGACGATGTTACATCATGAACTAGTTAAGCTTCTCTCTACGACGATGTTACATCATGAACTAGTTAAGCTTCTCTCTACGACGATGTTACATCATGAACTAGTTAAGCTTCTCTCTACGACGATGTTACATAATGAACTAGTTAAACTTCTCTCTACGACGATGTTACATAATGAACTAGTTAAACTTCTCTCTACGACGATGTTACATCATGAACTAGTTAAACTTCTCTCTACGACGATGTTACATCATGAACTAACTACGCTTCTCTCTACGACGATGTTACATCATGAACTAGTTAAGCTTCTCTCTACGACGATGTTACATCATGAACTAGTTAAGCTTCTCTCTACGACGATGTTACATCATGAACTAGTTAAGCTTCTCTCTACGACGATGTTACATCATGAACTAGTTAAGCTTCTCTCTACGACGATGTTACATAATGAACTAGTTAAACTTCTCTCTACGACGATGTTACATAATGAACTAGTTAAACTTCTCTCTACGACGATGTTACATCATGAACTAGTTAAGCTTCTCTCTACGACGATGTTACATAATGAACTAGTTAAACTGCTCTCTACGACGATGTTACATCATGAACTAACTACGCTTCTCTCTACGACGATGTTACATCATGAACTAACTACGCTTCTCTCTACGACGATGTTACATCATGAACTAACTAAGCTTCTCTCTACGACGATGTTACATCATGAACTAGTTAAGCTTCTCTCTACGACGATGTTACATCATGAACTAACTACGCTTCTCTCTACGACGATGTTACATCATGAACTAACTACGCTTCTCTCTACGACGATGTTACATCATGAACTAACTAAGCTTCTCTCTACGACGATGTTACAGCATGAACTAACTAAGCTTCTCTCTACGACGATGTTACATCATGAACTATCTAAGAAACATTTGCTATAAACTGTAAGGTTTATCATCAAGAAACAACATTTTATGGTGTCCATTAATTATTACACAAACTGGATAACTAGTGGGAGGGGGGGTTGAGGGGGTGGACGTGATGAATAAGAATTTACTGTTGTTGGCAAAAGGGGGGGGGGGCAAGTGGCGACTAACGCTGACATCAACAAAAATTTTTTATATATACCAATTAAATTATTCCAACTGTTATTTATTTCAAAAATTGTATATGTAACAATTGTGTTATTTTTACGTACATTGTCTGCGAACACATTGGGAGAGAGTATTGTTTGACATAATTAATCTTGGAGAGTTCCTGGATTCTGGACAGTTTGTTGATAACACAGGGAGGAGGGTATACACAATTGGCAAACAATTGTTCAAGTACTTCATGCACAGCACTTTGGGGGGGGGGGGGGTCAAGATGCTGGTCGAGTGTTGTGTAGTAGTTGAAGAGTAATGTGTACGTTGAGTGTATTGTTTAAGGGACAAGAGTCGCATGTAAGATGTGTGGGTAGCAGTGTTTTTGTAATGTGTGTGATGTTTAAGTATCTGTGGGAGGAGAGTGTGTAGGGTTTGGTAAGTGTGTAGTTTGAAGAATATGTGTGCATAGATGGATATGTGTTGCTCGCAAGATAGTGCAATCTGTACAGATTATTTTTTAGGCTAAGGGATGTTAGTAGGTCGAGGCATGTTCGTCCATGAAATTATGTGTGTATTGCTTAGGCGTGTGTGCGTAAGTATGTCTAAATGCGATTGAGAACAGTGGCGTACTCAGTGTGTATGACGCCAGATGCGAAATAACAATTTTGCGCCCCTGCCTCTGAAGAGGAGGACTTTCTATAATTGTAACACCCCTTCATTTTTCACATATGCGCGACGTACAGTGCTGCCGATCTCCTCGCACCCTCCACCTCCCACGATACGAGACTGAGAAATTTAATTTCGTAATTGAGCGTTATATAGTGGTTTGCTTGCTTGCAAGACAGAGTATATTCAACAAGTATGCCACTGGAATCATCAGCATGACGCTCTTATATATGATATCAGCATGACGCTCTTATATATGATATCAGCATGACG
Organism: Meghimatium bilineatum; assembly: GCA_034231615.1. Taxonomy (NCBI): domain Eukaryota; kingdom Metazoa; phylum Mollusca; class Gastropoda; order Stylommatophora; family Philomycidae; genus Meghimatium; species Meghimatium bilineatum. The sequence continues at coordinate 17,800,657 of CM067298.1, read as the reverse complement.
CTCTTATATATGATATCATTGCTATGATGTTGTTTCCTTTATCAGTAGTTAAAATAAAACGCAGAATAAGAAAAGTATGGAAGAAAAAAGATGTCAGAGGCAGAAAATTAATGTTAAGGAAAGTAAAATACATGTTAAACAATGAAGATCATATTTAAAAAAAAGAGATTTAAGAGACAGAAGGTTAATTTTATTTCGGAAAGTAAATGTAATATTGAAAAATATATTTAAGAAAGAGTAAATAAATGTAATATTGAAAAACAGATTTAAGAGAGAGAGAGAGTAAATAAATGTAATATTGAAAAATATATTTAAGAAAGAGTAAGTAAATGAAATATTGAAAAATAGATTTAAGAAAGAGTAAGTGAATGTAACGAAAAGAAAATTGTAAGAGAAATAAATGAAATTAAGGAATGTTTAGTGTTCCTATGAGTTCCTATGGAACTATGGGATATCATATGGGATTTGAATCACGTACTTTCAGCAGACACCTATTCACCTTATACCTGTGTCAACAGGTTTTTCATATTCGACTTGGCTCAAATTCCGTCTAATGCCTTCCAATGTATAAAATATGCACTAATTAGAAATGATGTCCAGGCCACCGTAAGCAACAGTCCTGAGAGAGACGTAGAACACTAGAGAATAAAAGTATGGCACAAAAACAACACCTTGTATAACCTACACAATATTTACTGTTCCCTCACTGTCCCCTATCCATGAAGTACACATCAGACTTGGTTCTATGGCAGATCGAACAACGCGTGACGGTGCCTCAAAATAGCTGCTATTTTTACTCTTTCACTTATTCATTTTAGGCTGATATTTACCATGCAAACTCATCTACAGTAAAATTCATGATCGATTGTAAAATATATCGTCACCAATTTCAACTGATCGGAGCTTCTTATTGGTCATTGCTTATTCTTTTTGTCACCAGCCAATGAAAAGCCAGATCATCGAAGGTGTGTGATGTTGTGTGTAACTAGTTCGCAGGACCTTTTGCTAGGTGAAGGACTTGCATGAAGAGAGTTTTTAATGTGCTGCTATATTTAGCAAACGTTGCTCTAGCGATGAGATCAAGATACTTGTAACACAAATGGTTGTAATCGATACATGAGGGGGAACGATACACAGAACAACCTTCGTGCGATCTCATAGTGTAATATAGTTAGTATTTATCTTGTCTTGTTCTATCCATGTCTGCGTCATGTGAAGCCGAAATCTTCTATCTTTAGCTAACTGTGATGTCGCTGCCATAGTGTAACCATGGTGTTCTAGTATTTCTCTGATGTTATCTATCCATCTTCGTCTGGGTATTCCTGTTTCTCTTATCAGATGATCTTTTATTGAAGGCTATCAATAGAATGCTATCTGGTTCAATTCTGATTAGGTGGCCGAACAATTTGATCTGTTGTGTGTCTATATATTCTTTACGCAATATTCTTTTCATCAGATTTCTTGTAGAATCATTGTTTATTCTATCTGCTTTTATTACCATATAGTCTGCTTTTTCTTCATGTCTTATCTGTAGCTATGATTTTATTCCCGTGACTATAATTTTGTACATATCGTCAGGTAACATATCCTGAACACGATATAGTTGTCATCACAGCTTTTCGAAATTCCAGTCGATCTTGAGTCAATCTTCCTGCTTCTATTAGTCACGTTCTTGTGGTCTTTGATATAACTCTTCCCTTCGTGTACTTCTTTGTCTTCTTTTTCTCCGTGGCTCCATAGCTCCGTGTTTTTATTGTATACCAAATGCTCCATTTCTACCTGGCGCCATTTCCGTAATTTTTAAATTGTTATATATGAATGAAGATGGGTGTGTCGGGCCATTAGTGCAAATAAAGCTGATACAACGCATTACCATTCTCTGGACTACATCCTGCTAGAAACCTAGTAGGACCACTGTTCTACCACAAAAGAGATCTAGCGGGAGTAGGAGAAAGAATGCTGAAGAAGATTTCTGTATATATAAGCCCTTTAGTTCTTTCCATAAGTTTCTATTCGTAGGTACCTTTTGTGGAGTTATTGACACTTTTCATGGTTTGTATAGCTAACTCTCTACTTTCATCTGTAACTTCACTGTATATGTATACATTGTCAATATAAATAGGAAACATCGAGAAGCTGTAGAAATATAGAAGGCAATAGATGGGATTTGAACCAGGTACGTTCAGCTGACACCTATTCACCTTGTACATTAGTCAACACGTTTTCCAAATTCGACCTGACTCAAATCCCGTCTAATGCCTTATAATGTATAAAGTGTTCTCCATTCATGGTCATTGCATCTGTTTTCATCTCCAGGAACACGTTAGCGTTATAGTATCCACTAAAGTACAATTCTCCTCCTTCTGCTTGATGTAATATTTATTCATATGCTGAAGCTTGCCACCGTTCAAAAGCAGTAGAACAAATATTGCTTTTATGAAGATGACCAGTTGTCATAGACATAGCACGAGTCAAGAATGACCAGATCAATGTATTCTATTGTTTGAACTTTAAGAGGTTAGTTATGGAGGTTAGTTTGTCATTTACTTTATGTTTCACATTTATTTCACAGATTCTTCTTTGTCTTTTGAGAGAAAAGATTCGGGAACACCTTCTGAGGTTATTTAACAGGGACAATTGTTATGAAAATTTTATTACAAAAGATCATGTATCAAAAATGTGTGTTAGTTTCCTGTAAAAACACAGGACCGTATGGAATACAATACCCGGACATTAAGAGGTTAGATGACGTAGGAATATAATAAATAGTCCAGACGCCAAACACAAGCATACAACAAGCAGATGTTCCCTAAGATTGATTACACAGATATCAAAAACCCTACAAATGCAGGTAGAGATATAAAATTCCCGTAAAATAGTTACCATCTAGAATCATCTCACTACGAAGCTCTCCTAAAGTTGTTACCGTATCATTGCACTACAAAACTCCCCTAAAGTTTTTACCGTCTCATTACACTACAAAATTCCACTAAAGTGTTTACCGTATCATTACACTACAAAACTCCCTTAAAGTGTTTACCGTCTCATTACACTACAAAACTCCCCTAAAGTGTTTACCGTATCATTACACTACAAAACTCCCCTAAAATGTTTACCGTCTCATTACGCTACAAAACTCCCCTAAAGTGTTTACTGTCTCATTACACTACAAAACTCACCTAAAGCATTTACCTTATCATTGCACTACAAAACTCCTCTAAAGTGTTTACCGTATCATCGCAACACAAAACTCCCCTAAAGTAGTTACCGTATTATCGCTCTACAGAATATATACGACAAACTATTGGAAATCATATGTTGCAAGATTGATATCAAACCAGGCAGATATTGAGACAATTCTCCTTTATATACTGGGCAGGTACAGACCGATGAAGGACACCAGTAAAACAGACCAAGATTAGCTTTTAATATATATGAACGATTTTAATTCAAATTAGAAACAGCAGGAGTTGTCATCTCAAGATAGAAACAGCTGGAGTTGTCATCTCAAGATAGAAACAGTTGCAGTTGTCATCTCAAGATAGAAACAGCTGGAGTTGTCATCTCAAGATAGAAACAGCTTGAGTTGTCATCTCAAGATAGAAACAGCTGGAGTTGTCATCTCAAGATAGAAACAGCTGCAGTTGTCATCTCAAGATAGAAACAGCTGCAGTTGTCATCTCAAGATAGAAACAGTTGCAGTTGTCATCTCAAGATAGAAACAGTTACAGTTGTCATCTCAAGATAGAAACAGCTGGAGTTGTAATCTCAAGATAGAAACAGCTGCAGTTGTCATCTCAAGATAGAAACAGTTAAGGTTGTCATCTCAAGATAGAAACAGCTGGAGTTGTCATCTCAAGATAGAAACAGCTGGAGTTGTCATCTCAAGATAGAAACAGCTGGAGTTGTCATCTCAAGATAGAAACAGCTGGAGTTGTCATCTCAAGATAGAAACAGTTGCAGTTGTCATCTCAAGATAGAAACAGTTGCAGTTGTCATCTCAAGATAGAAACAGCTGGAGTTGTAATCTCAAGATAGAAACAGCTGGAGTTGTAATCTCAAGATAGAAACAGCTGGAGTTGTAATCTCAAGATAGAAACAGCTGGAGTTGTCATCTCAAGATAGAAACAGCTGCAGTTGTCATCTCAAGATAGAAACAGTTGCAGTTGTCATCTCAAGATAGAAACAGCTGGAGTTGTCATCTCAAGATAGAAACAGTTGCAGTTGTCATCTCAAGATAGAAATAGCTGTAGTTGTAATCTCAAGATAGAAACAGCTGGAGTTGTAATCTCAAGATAGAAACAACTGGAGTTGTCATCTCAAGATAGAAACAGCTGGAGTTGTCATCTCAAGATAGAAACAGCTGGAGTTGTCATCTCAAGATAGAAACAGTTGGAGTTGTCATCTCAAGATAGAAACAGTTGCTGTTGTCATCGGCCTGGAGGATGTCTATTACATGGGTGACATATCGACATTCATGAGCTGCTCGGCCGACAGTGAATTGAACTGAAGTCTAGTGAACATGGTAGCAACTGCATTGGAATAGAGACAAATCGCTCTTGTCCTGGTGCTTGGACATCGGAACATAGGCTAACATGTTATGGGCTGCCTAGGGATACCCACTGTGACTGGTGCTGTTTAATATTTATACCGTAGTCGTGGTCAATATTAAACCGACAGGACTAACTCTCTTTTTCTGTGGGTTCCTAACATTTGTACATGACATTCTCTAATTCATGATCTGAAAAGATAGGCAGGAAATATAGAATAATATACATGCCACATTGGAAGGAATATCTCGCGGTGTGATGACTGGAACTCTCATGAGAATCACAGTAATGTCTGTGCTGTAGGCTGTTTCTTGAACAACATCATGAAGGCAGTATTTCCTAGTGTAAGATTAAATGAGCAGACTGCAAAGTAGAGTACAGAAGTAAATATCAAGGAATAATGTCTGACCTGATCCTGTCCAACATATATCTTGTAGACAATATTAGCCAGAAAAGTAAACAATGGCAACTGTGAGTATAGGACAGAGGTTAATTATTCTGCTTTCGAAAATTAGTCCTTTCAGTGATAGATTAAGGCCTAGGCATCCCCACACTGTCAATTGCACAATAGTAACGTTTGGAACGCATTCAGAGCGAGGGTATGCGAATAACTCTCGGGTGTACGCATGGTATCAATATCATGATGATGAGACACAATCTGGTATTAGTCTCATAATCATCATTATTACAATTGATGATAATTATCATAATCATATCAAGATAATCACTGGCACGGATGAACTACTACGTGTAAGTAACAAGGGGCGCCCCTTACATGGAAACATACTTGTTGTTAAAGATTCAAAATTTCAGCGATGTTTGTCATGAATGGCAGGTGCAGAGAAGATTAATACCCAGGTTGATAAAATACTCAAAGTGGAAAAATGGATAAGAGCTGGTATAAATGGGTCAAGTTATAGAAAGGTTATAATCACACTCCGCAAGGAATCCTGGTATTGACGAAATGGAAAAGTTAATTGTGAAATAAAAAAAACTGATAACCGACTACACAGAACAGAATGATGTAGTCATATATACAGATGGCCCTGTGCGGAGAGAGTCAAAATTTGGGTGGAGCCTTTCTGCAAATCTGTCATTGCTGCACACTTTGGAGCGTATAGTACAACCTCCAGCATGACCATGGAGATTGAGGCAGCTGTGGAGGTCCTAAAATGAATCTCAGAAACAGTGACAACCAAGGTCATCATTATATCGGACTCTCAATCCATGACCTGCAAAAATCGGAAAAGATGACTGTGCTATAAGCGGATGGTTATATTGAGGTGTATCACCTCCAGTGACGTACATAGATATTCTAGCATGATCGCGCTGGACTTGAGGGTAGTGAGAGAACCGACATACTAGCGTTAAAAATACATGTGTCAGGACATAACAATGGTTCGGAGGAGGGGGTATTGTGCACATACACAACTATTGGACGAGACCATCATGGTGGATGAGATTGTCACTCCAGACATTGGAATTGCTGGAGGAGATAGTAGACGAAAGCGATTGACAGGTAGGATTTGGAAAATATACAATCAACTCATCACGTAGACTATAAGCATACTTCGTCACTTCACCAACTACTGAATGAGACGAAACTCCTATGGGTATGCTTCCCCAACTTCTGAAGGAGACGAAACTCATATGAGTATGCTTCACCAACTTCTGAATGAGACGAAACTCCTATGAGTATGCTTCACCAACTTCTGAAGGAGACGAAACTCCTATGAGTATGCCTAGCGCGTGAATTTCACAAACAGAAGACCTACCAACATAATTCCCTCAAGCCTTTCGGATCATATTTTATATTATTCCCGTGAATTTTGTTGGTCATCTTTTGCAGGCGACAAACGTATATAAATAGTGACCAGCGAAAATAAATTGCAATAAGAAAAAAACCTCCACGATCAATCAAGAAGGATGATTCTGTTTTGTTGTAACTCTGCTGTTAGGTTTTATTTGGTGATTGTCGCGGACAGAGTGTACCATCACCAATTCAGACAATCACTAACCTGTGTCTATTTTCTAACATTGAATCACACGCCAGATTAATAGAACATACAGACATTAACATTGGATCACACGCTAGATTAACAGAACATAAATACATTAACATTCGATCACACGCCCGATTAATAGTACATACATTAATAAAACAGACATTAACATTGGATCACAAGCCCGATTAATAGAACATACATTAATAAAACAGACATTAACATTGGATCACAAGCCCGATTAATAGAACATACAGACATTAACATTGAATCACACGCCAGATTAATAGAACATACAGACATTAACTCTGGATTGATGGAGAGTGTGGGTGAATGGTTATAACGTAGGTCTCACAATCGTAACGGTGTGAATCTAATTCATAGTCATGACTGACTATTATCTATCATAAAAGTAAATAACTATATCGTATAGATCGTGGCTATTGATACGGCAAAGTTGGCAGTATTAGCTCAGCTAAGAACTTAGTACTCCGCAACAAGATAACAATCTACTTTACGAAATCGATCTACTTTACGTTACGAAAACGATATACTTTACAAAAACGATCTACTTTAAGAAAAGCTTAACAATGTTTGAGCACTTTTATTTTCTTCCATCTTCTTGACTGTTTCCATTGATGCGGACTCTGCCATAATACGTCAATCGTTCGTTTGTTTTACCAATACGATTAGTCAAAATAATGGAGTAAACACCGGGCAGATCTTAAATCCGAGTACTGTCATTACTACAGCTATGATTCACAGAATGTGTGAGTACAGGAAGATCGAATGGACAAGTCGAATGATTGATTTAGTGAAGGAAAAATAAAAGTTCTTAAATACTAGATTTCTTCTTCTTCAGCGTTCATTCTCAAACTTCCGCTGAATCTGTCTTCAGCAGAACAATGGTCCTACTATATTTTCAGCAGGATGTAGTCCAGAGAACAAAAATGCGTTGTGTCGCCGTTTTATTTGCTCAAATTGTCTGACGCATCCGTCTTCGGCGGTAATTCTAGATTTAATACTGAGAGAAGTATTTTGGGTTGTAGAACCTATCAGAAACATTCTGTTAGTTTTACAGCAAATTTTCTATGATCGAGCGAGCCACAGAAGTTGAATGTGGCTAGTATATAACTTGAAATATCAGAGTTATGTGTAGGTGTGTGCGAAGGTGTGGTTATTATATAACACAAATATCATAGATAGATGTGTGTGTGTGTGTGTGTGTACGTAGAAAACATTTTGGCATCGCCTTTGCATGCACACATCTAATCACAAGAAAATAAACAAAGTGGCAAAGGATATCCCATAAAGTATAGAGTATTATCACTTGTTATTTATGTTACTGTGTCACTCTCCACTTTGTGTTATTACTTGTTATTTATGTTACTGTGTCACTCTCCACTTTGTGTTATCACTTGTTATTTATGTTACTGTGTCACTCTCCACTTTGTGTTATCACTTGTTATTTATGTTACTGTGTCACTTTCCACTTTGTGTTATCACTTGTTATTTATGTTACTGTGTCGCTATCCACTTTGTGTTATCACTTGTTATTTATGTTACTGTGTCACTTTCCACTTTGTGTTATCACTTGTTATTTATGTTACTGTGTCACTCTCCACTTTGTGTTATTACTTGTTATTTATGTTACTGTGTCACTCTCCACTTTGTGTTATTACTTGTTATTTATGTTACTGTGTCGCTATCCACTTTGTGTTATCACTTGTTATTTATGTTAATGTCTCACTCTTCACTTTGTCAGATATGCAATGACGCTAAGGTATTATTTATACTTATATTTTAGAAACTACCTAAGATTATATTTGTTGACTACTTTATGTTTCCCATTTTTAACTTAGTATATAACCTTTTATTATTATTATTATTGTTAAACCCATTTCATTGTGCAATCACCATCTTTCTCCCTAGTCCACTATGAATTTTCGGTGTATTTGTTGTTAAATACTTTAGCAAATAATGGTAAGAGCGTTCTAGTGTATTGTTTATGTTTAATTCCTGTATGTTTACTCGTTTCTTGATTAAAATCCCTATTGAACAATTACGTAAAAAAGTGCCTATTTCTTTGTTATTTTTCATTTATAATATTTTCATCATCATCAAGTGACATATTCTTTCCAGAACGTAGTCTTTCCTATGAATCTCTTGAATTCTCTGCAGTCTTGAGCAAGTTGCCCTGCATCTTCCAGTGACACGCGCAGGCATTCTTGAATGTCTTTTGTCCAACGGCGTCTTGGTCTGCCTTTGCCCCTGTTGCCTTCTAACACTCTCTCCATGCCGTCGTGTCTCTTAATATGACCGAAAGAAGCTAGCTTTTTCTTTAATATAGTGTTCAGAAGCCAGCCTTCCTGGACGTTAATTGTTCGTAACACCTCCTGGTTTGTTTTCTTCGATGTCCATGGTATTCTCAAAACTCTTCCATAACACTTTAATTCAAATGATGCTATTCTCTTGGCCACTGTTTTATTTAGTGTCCATGCTTCACATCCATATGTCGCCACAGCCCGGCGAGTGAGAACGTATGTGTTTTCCTCGGTGTCAGTTTAAATCGGATGTTCCTCCTGAAAGCAACGGCAAACTACAGGAGTATTGTGTCAAGAAATTTTCTATGGATGTGGTGAATTTTCTATATTTTACATAAAATAATTTTACTACTTATGAGACTTATTTGTAACAATAGTGTGGGGATAGACAATAGACATTTAGTAACAATAGTATACTATCATTTGTGTTATCACTATCATGTGGCAACCTGCAACTACTTCGTGGTATCAATGTTGACTACTTTTTGACAAGACGATCCATACAACCAGATGGCTTCATTTAGGCATATATATATATATATACATATACACCCCCCACATATGCATACACACACTAATATGCACACACATTCATACATACTTCATCACTAAAGACATATAATGTAGACAACCACATACTAAAATCAGAAACACATTCAAGCAACAACGTTAATGATATAACGATACAGTAGGCAAGGAAGTAACAATGGATTGCACGTAATTCGCTGACAATGTCGATTTTCAAGGACGTTCAAGGACGAGGTTTGTAAACATGAGAGCAAAATTAGACACTAAAATTGAAATCAATATTCTAGAATATTCGGTGATCTTAGCAAGTGAAACTCACAGATCAAATAATAATTAGAGAGAGAGAGAGAGAGAGAGAGAGAGAGAGAGAGAAGGATTAAGTAACGAATACAGCCGTGTAGCAGTTATGTACTAGAACAACAAAATTTTACCTGACGTTTTCATAATTACGAAATGCAATGGGGTCTTTCTATAATCACTCCACTTATTTTTACTTTCTATAACCAATCCACTTATTTTTACTTGCTATAACCAATCAACTTATTTTTACCTTCTATAACCAATCCACTTATTTTTACTTTCGATAACCAATCCACTTATTTTTACTTTCTATAATCAATCCACTTATTTTTACTTTCTATAACCAATCCACTTATTTTTACTTTCTATAACCAATCCACTTATTTTTACTTTCGATAACCAATCCACTTATTTTTACTTTCTATAATCAATCCACTTATTTTTACTTTCTATAATCAATCCACTTATTTTTACTTTCTATAACCAATCAACTTATTTTTACTTTCTATAACCAATGCACTTATTTTTACTTGCTATAACCAATCAACTTATTTTTACTTTCTATAATCAATCCACTTATTTTTACTTTCTATAACCAATCCACTTATTTTTACTCTCTATAACGAATCCACTTATTTTTATATTTACTTTCTCAAAATCTTTCATTAAGCATTATGTAATATAGGCAAGGTACTGTATTGCGTCACTGATTGCGAATTGGCTGCGATGTTAAGGAAGAAAACCACTTACGTCGTCATCATCAGTTCCGTCTATGCCTCGTAGATTGATTGCACCCGGATCTCCATCTCTTCTCTTGCAATAGTGATACATTTTGCTAGACTGTAAACTGTCCATTTCACGTTGTTTATCTCCCATGTCATGTATTGAACATATTGAAAGATAGCAAGTAAAATGGTTCCGTCACCTTATGAACCCAAACCAAATACCAATAAGAGCAAATAACAAAAGAATATCCGAGCATAAGGCCAAAGGTAGACCAAGGAAACAGTGAATAGAAAACATCACAATAGCATTGAACAAACGTGGACTTAATGTAACCAAGGCGCCACATCTGGCATTGTAACGACAACCTAAGCTTCCACCACTACGCTTAACGGCAAGCGTGAATACATTTAATTATCATTCACCTGATGACAGATAATAGACAATATATATCTCCCATTCTGTACCCCTGCCCATCTCTTGTCTATAACAAGGATTCTTTTCCATAATATGACGTTTCCATATATTAACAAATCAATCTTTCCTACAATGTCACGCTTCTATACATTAATAAATCAATCACCCAAACTTCCCTTTTGCATAAATTAAAAATTCGATCTTCTCTATAACATCACTTTTCCATAAATTAACAAATTCACGTATGCAGTTCTGAAATACAATATGCTTCTTCGTGTTTACATAGTCAAGAAGTGGAGGATGGTTTCATAACCTAAAATATACAATTATAATAAAAAAAATACAACATAACTCAGTTATATAGTTAACTTGGTGCTAACCGATTTTCGTTGCTGCATATTTCACTGTTAACAGGTGCATAAAAGTTGTTCAAACTAACACATAGATTTATAGCTACGCCTCTATATTTAATTTTATAGCACGCATGCGGTTGCGTCTGTGGGTCTCACCAATGGCTCACTAGACAAACCAACCATACAACAGAAAACCTTAGTAGATGACGTGCCTTTATATTGAGGTTATCTTCTTATAGAAGCTTCATGGCACGCCATCTATACAATCCCGTAATCGTAATCTTCAATAATAGTTACCATGTTGTTCTGACAGGCCGACGTTGTGCTTGAACTAGTTACGGGCACGTCGTGGGTGGGTGGGTGGAACAAAAAGAAACCTGTCGCAAGGGCCAGAGTTGTGCCCTGATGTCGACGTCTGTTACGGCAACATTAGACTCGAAACACCATCGAGTCGACTGGCTGCTGGAACAGAGGGCGGAGCACTTATGGGAATGCCCCACGTGCCGTGAGGCAATTTTCTAATCATGAATCAATTTAATTTTAAAGAAATATAGCAATATGATTTTGTAATGAAACAAGCACAACAGAAGAATAAGAGATGTTTACGAGTTAACCCTTACCATCAGTATCAAGATTTATTCATTGGTACCATGCCTTCCGGCGTAGGAGATCATGTCTCTCTAAAATCCTCTGTTTGTTATACGTTTAAATATAGTTTCTGATGATTCTGCATCATGTCCGGACTTCAAGCCATCCAACATTTTCTCACTTTGTCTTCCTCTGTCTCTCTTACCTTCGATCTTTCCAGTTTGAAGTATCAAGATAACTGGTAAAATGCCTTGATATTTGCACGTTCTAGACATGATTCTCAAAGAACACAGTGAAAAACTAAATCTATTTCTAAACAAAGGCAGGACACCGATTATGACTAGCGGAAAAAACACTAACAGGTTCTCGATCAATAACAGAGTACTTGATTCTTGATTAGAAACTGGCCTCACAGCACGTGGGGCATTCCCATAAGTGCTCCGCCCTCAGTTCCAGCAGCCATTCGACTCGATGGTATTTCGAGTCCAATGCTGCCGAAACAGACGTCGACATCACGGCACAACTCTTTCCCGTGCGACAGATTTCTTTTTTGTTTCGCCCACCCACGTCGTTCCCGTAACTAGTTCAAGCACAACGTCGGAATGTCGGAACAACATGGTAACTGTTATCGAAGGTTACGACTACGGGATTGTATAGATGACATGCAATGAAGCCTCTATAAGAAGATAACCTAAATATAAAGGCATGTCATCTACTAATGTTTTCTGTTGCATGGTTGATTTGTCTAACGAGCCATTGGTGAGACCCACAGACACAACCGCATGCTCAAAGTATGCGCAAAAAACCCCCAGAGAACTTGAGTTAGTTACTAGTTTTGAAAAGGCCTATCTTGATTCTTATATCAGCAACAACTTGGATTGATATGAATAAATCAAATGGAGGCTTAGTCATTTCGTCAGATAAATTGATACAATTGAAGAACATATGGATTGTCTGGAACAAAAAAACGAAATATTTTTATTTTAGAGATTGTAGATATCTCGATGCATAATATTGATGTGATTCTTGGAGGTCAATAACAAAGAGGGTGAGAATTACAATTGCTGCATTTGAAAAAAGAAACGTTATTGAAGGAGTCTTAGAATATTATTAACCAAAAAAATCACCAATAGGGGTATTCTGTGAGTGTGTCATGTGACGTATTCCTTCCAGAACGTTGTCTTCCCAATGAACTCTCTGAACCTCTCTCTGTCTTGGGCGATGTGGCTTGCATTTTCTAGCGATGTATTCATGTTATCTTTAATGTCGTCAGTCTATCGTTTTCTTGGTCTGCCCCTTCTCCTCTTCCCAGTTACTCTTCCCTCCATTATTTGTCTTTCTAAACAGTTATGTCGCTTTATATGACCAAACAGGCGTAGTTTTCTTTTTGTTATTGTGTGTAGTAACCAACACTTTGGAATATTCAGTGTGTTTATAATATCTGAGTTTCTGATTTTATCCTTCCATGATATTCTAAGTATCTTCCTGTAGCATTTCAGCTCGAATGCGTTGATCCTCTTTGCCACTGTTTTACTTAGAGTCCATGTTTCACAGCCGTATGTTGCAACCGGAAAAATAAAAGTTCGTAACATTAACATTTTCGTTTCTATTTTGTTGTTTTTCCATATGTTTTTCAGCCGTGTTATTTTGCAATATGCCATTGCCAATCTCTTCCTTATTTCTGCCACGCAGTCTCCTGCACGTCGATGTTTGCTCCTAAGTATTCAAATTTATCCACACATACTATCTCGGTATTGTATATTCTGAATTCTGTGAGTATTGAAAGGAAAAGAATACTAGTAAAACAACAATGTTGTTTCCTAAATAGTATTACAATATTTAGGTCATATGAAACGAAAAGTCACCATATAGACTCTATAATGGACGGGGATGATTATAACAAGTAAAGAGAGGTGGGCCACGAAGATGATGGACGCAAGTTATCAAGGACCTCCTGAACTTGACACTCAAGCAGGTCAATTAACTGAAAATTGACAGACTGTAATAACGGCTTTATCGTGTACAGGATTATCTACCTGATAATAAACGCAACAAATCTCAGAAATAATCAATCTAAATAAATAATCTACTCACCAACCACTGTAGTATAATGTAATATTCCTGTATCCAGGGATTTATTACTTACCTGAAATAAAGACATAAAACATGTTAAGGATGACACTGTGATCATTATGATGATGGGGATAATGTAACTGGCTTAGCAGTGAGCAAGTAACGTTTGCTAGCCTATATACTTTCAGGCAAAAGTAACGTTTGCTAGCCTATATACTTTCAGGCAAAAGTAACTTTTGATAGCATATATACTTTCAGGCAAAAGTAACGTTTGATAGCATATATACTTTTAGGCAAAAGTAACGTTTGATAGCATATATACTTTCAGGCAAAAGTAACTTTTGATAGTCTTTGTACTTTCAGGCAAAAGTAACTTTTGATAGCATATATACTTTCAGGCAAAAGTAACGTTTGATAGCATATATACTTTCAGGCAAAAGTAACTTTTGATAGCATATATACTTTCAGGCAAAAGTAACGTTTGATAGCATATATACTTTCAGGCAAAAGTAACGTTTGCTAGCCTATATACTTTCAGGCAAAAGTAACGTTTGATAGCATATATACTTTCAGGCAAAAGTAACTTTTGATAGCATATATACTTTCAGGCAAAAGTAACGTTTGATAGCATATATACTTTCAGGCAAAAGTAATTTGTGATAGTCTTTGTACTTTCAGACAAAAGTAGATTTTGATAACGTAGCATAATATTTTCATACAAAAGTCGATTTTGATAGCATATGTACTTTCATACAAAAGTAGATTTTGATAGCCTATATACTTTCAGGTAAAAGGTGAAGTTCCTCTCTGTTGTGTAATCAAGACAACACACCGATTCATATAAGGTTGTCTAAAGGTATGGTTGTGTTGGGGGAGGGGAGAGTAGGTTCAGTACTTATGTTTTGTTCATGAAGGTAGACATTCTAGTGTTGCAGTTTCCTGAATCAGTACATCCTGCCAGGTACGCTGCGCACACTTCTGGATCAATTATTTCACCATCCTTCTGTCAGAATTGTTGACTAGCCGTTCCCGTCACACAGGAGTCTGCTGCCATGAAAGGAAAAAAAATGTGCAGCGTCTTCTGTCCTGAATCAGCGTCATCCATGGAGATCATTTGATAGAAGACCATTGTAAGAAATTGAGACAAGACATGCAGTGACAATAATAATTTGTTCTACAAGTGGCAAATTGTCAGCCTATTCCTCAACTTTCCTTAGCTGCCTCCTACGACATGACTGGAAAGAAGAAGTGGCTCTATTCTTTGTCTGAACTAGAAGTCCAGGTGCCAGTTGCCACACGGGCGACAGACCAAAACAGTAAACAAATTTAAAAAAGGGACGAAGGGAGAAAGGTTAATTACGAGTGATACATTAAATTATCTATGAACTACAAAAGACAATGAGTTTTATTCAAGAGACAGAATGACAGATATAGACATGTTTCTAGTGAACGAAAGAAGAAGTACAAGAAATAAAATGTTTGAATTATCATGTGTAACTTGTCTGTATATACAATCTCTTCTCTAACTATTTCTTTGTGTAAAAACTGATTATAGTCGATGTAACTGTACTTTGGGAGCACATATAAGTGTGAACCTGTTTCAGAACTCTTAAAGTCAAGCTTTTAGACCTCTGCACTGTAATCGCTACTGAAGCATCACTTTTAGAAGTAGCCTGGTTCTCGTTATCAGTTGTGAACATTGGGGAATCAATTTTACATGGATTTGAATTCGTATACGTTCTGTAAAAGGTCAAACACACTAACCACTCTGCTGCACCAGGCTTGTTGTCGATATCCAACTGTTGCTGAGTAGTTGTACTCTTGACAGGACTGGACTGGTCAAATTATACTTAACAAATGAAGACTATTTTATAGAACACATAAAGTATGACCGACACTTTAAAAATAGAGAGAGCTATGATTCTCTATTAGACTTGTAACAGCTGCAGCTATTCAAACAAACACATTTGATACAGCTGCAGCTGTTCACACATACACAGTTGTTACAACCGCAGCTATTGAAACATACACAGTTGTTACAACCGCAGTTATTGAAACATACACAGTTGATAGAACCGCAGCTATTGAAACATACACAGTTGTTACAACCGCAGCTATTGAAACATACACAGTTGTTACAACCGCAGCTATTGAAACATACACAGTTGTTACAACCGCAGCTATTGAAACATATAGTCTTTACAACCGCAGCTATTGAAACATATAATCTTTACAACCGCAGCTGTTTAAACATACACCGTTGTGACAGCTGGATCTATTCAAATTACACAAATAACTGTTATAACCTTTTACTTCAGTCTGACCTATTAAAAATTGTCACAAAAATAACAAAATAGAGACTTTTTGCATGTGTTATTATCAATCTTTAATCTCAAGACGGTGCCTAGTCGAATCTAATCCACACGAATATTTTTTGGATATCACTCAGTTCTGGTCTATGACGGTTCCAATCGAAGAAGCGCTGGCATCCACATTGGGAAAAACTGTAACATCTCTATACTCTCTGCTCGTTTGGCGAGCAACTCACATTTTATAGGTAGACACATAACCATAAAAAGAGCTGTGCTGTCTGAAGACATCTCTGATTAATACAAATTACTGCTATATTATTGTTTACGCCAGCGCTTCTACAAGTGGTGGCCCTTGAACCGGTGCCGGTCAGTGAGACATCAATTATTGGTACTCAAGTCGGCGACTCATCAGTAAACGCTCCGTACGCCCGCATCCTGCAATAAGAGAGATCCAGTGAGAGTTGAAGTTGGCGAATGTATGCAAGCCGTTAAGCATAGGGGTGATTGGAGCTCAAGCTTGTGTTTCAAGGCCAGATGTATGGCCTCGGCTGTGCTATGACCGTGTATGTTTAGGATATCCTTGACATTTTATATCCATCTATTTCGTGGTTTTCCTCTGGCTTTGTACCCTGATATAATCTGGTTATATGCCTGTACGGGCAACGTATCTTGATGCAGTACCGGTAAGAATATGAATTATCCAGTGAACAGTTATTCTAAATTTATTACAGCAAGACAGAAAAATCTCTTACTGATATTCATAGTTTTCAACACGTTTATAACGAACATGCTCTTCAAGAGCTAGGCACACCACAGAACGACTATCAGACGTTCTTAAACATAAACATATTCATACCGAACTTGTTCAAGAGCTAGGCACATCACAGAACGACTATCAGACTGTCTTAAACATAAACATATTCATGTCAAGAAATGTGCTACATAAACTGAACACACAAACTGAATTTCACTTTTAGTTTGAAAAATAATGTCTAGAATGATTGCACGCAGTAAAAACCAAAGCTGGAAACAATATATGGGTGGTTGGTTGGTGATCCAGCGGTTCAGGGCTCATGTCCATTGACCCAGAAACAATATATAAGTTGGCAACTTATCACGTTCAGGACATTGCAATCAAAACATACAATGTAATGAAAATTACAATATTCTCTACTCAAAATTTATATAGGAATACACTGTCATAATATGTGGTTTCAGTGGTGAAAAGATGTAGTCGAGCTTGGTTTAGACATATAACAAAAGACAATTCACTGTCTAAAACTATTTTGGAGGAAGCTGTCGAGGGTGGAACGAGTAGAGGCGGTAAAAGACATTCCTGGATTAACAACTTCAATGAATATTCTAGGCATGGTTTTTCTACACTCGTCGGAATGTCTGAGGACAGAGGTATTTGAGTATGTTTTTGTTCTGATGTCTCAATTGCTGTACCCCTACGACCCTTACGGTTTACGTGTCTTATTATTAATTGGCACATACCTTTTTGGCTGTAGTGATTTTCTAGACAATACTTAGTTCAGCAGGTTGTCATTGCTTTAGAAATAGTTTGGATGAACACTGCCTGCGGCAATTAGGAACATTTGAGATGGAATATGTACGTCCCCATCACAGAGTCAGAAGAAATATATATACCAGGGTGTCTACGAAGTCACTGTGAACTCATTTACAGTAGTGGTAGCACTACGTCACATATGAATTGTTAGTATTTACTGCTGATCTGTGTGACGTCACTGTATTTAAACTTTATACATCATATATTAAGTAAAAAAATAACTCAAACGGAAATAATTTTACTTCTCTAAAAATCACATCAAAAACACTCAATGGAAGTACATATATTTCCTTGGCGTTTATTGTCAAACTCCTTCTGGCTATCAAGATGTAGTTCGGACAATGGAAAGTTGTGGTAAATATAATTAAGAATGAAGTTTTCTCGGAATTGTTGGTTTGTAATTCAAAAATATATTAACTGAAAATATCTGCACTGACTGCCGTTGTTATGACAACAATAAAATGAGAGATGACGACACAAGCCAAGGACAGATAGATAAGGTAATTACAGAAATTGTAGCCTCTAAGAAAGAAATGAATTATTCATTTGTCTTCTTTCTCTTTTATATATCGGTTCTTACATTATTCCTCTGTGCAGGATGACACCGGGAAAATGGCATGCCGTGAATCGTAGAATGTATCTTTACTGCGATAAAACCGCCTTTAGATTCCATGCAACCAATTTTCACTTCTGTCTTGAATCTATACTGCTTATTCAGATGGTTATGCTGATCAAGACAATCATTTTGAGATGGAGTGCAGGAACATCGAATTTAAAAAAAATAAATAGGTCCCCTACAATAAATATATATCTTCCTTGAAACATCTATTCTGGTGCATACCTAAAGACAAATCATACATTCAATCTTCATACCAATATTGTGTTATTGTCAGACATGGATACTAACAAAAGAACAAGAGAGAAAGCTTACTACATGTGAAATGAGAAGTCTAGAAAAGCAGAAAACAGAATAAGAAGGGATTATGTGAGGAATGAGGAGAATACATGAAATGTTGGAAAAAACCATGAAATATTGGAAAAAACCATGAAATGTTGGAAAAAACCATGAATTGTTGGAAAAAACCATGAACTGTTGGAAAAAACCATGAACTGTTGGAAAAAACCATGATCTGTGGTGAAATATATTGAAAAATAGAGACTGAAATTGTTCGATCACGTAATGAAAATGAATTTTATTGGCCAGCATTAAGAAAATACAACATGAGGATGAAAACAGCAAGAGGAAGAGAAAGATCACGAAGAAGATGGATTGAAGGAGTTACTAACGTTCTGAGATGTTACGTGTCATAGACCGAAAACAGTTCGTCAGTCACTGCTGCCACGTCTTATAGCAAAAGCAGAGAAAAGACAATATACTTACAATAGTAGTGTCTAATTTTTTTGGAATAGAGAAACACGAAGTAAATAACGTTTCTTCTTCTGCGTTCGTTCTCAAATTCCTGCAGATTAGCAGGATGTATTCCGGAGAACAGAATGTTTAGTTCATTGTTTATAGCTTATTTATCTCTGCGGTCTGACACATCCGACTTCAGCATAGCTTCTGGGTCACTTGAATTCAAAAAGTAAATCCAGGAATAGGGTAATGAAGTTTTGCTAATCAACAAAGACACACATAATAACATACATACAAATCGACGTTTTGACCAATTGGTCTTTATCAAGACCAAAAAAAAATAAAAATAATTTACAACAGAAATTGGACAGTAAGGATATGGACGTTCACATTGGCATGTGTAATATTCCCATGTGTAATATTCCTATGTGTAATATTCCCATCCCATGTAATCCAATTCCATTACCCCACAACTTCCTTATTCGTCTTCGACGATATGCGTGATAAGAAATAGTGTCGCTATTCTTTGCTCTCCTCTGAGGAATTCTTTTACGTTCTTCTAACCTCTCTATCGCTCTGTCTCTCTCTCTCTCTCCTGTTTTCTTCATCCACAACTCCTACATTTACACATCTTTTCTCTGACCATGTATACAATACCGACAACACGTCGAGAGCTCGACAGTGAACTAGTATTTATCAAAGATCTCTGGAATATGGACATTACGATCAATGACAAATCTTGAGCTAATTGGGTATTAGCTGTAACATGATTGGGTTTTACAAAGATTGAAGATAATGGAGACATGATGTTTATCGTTAATTTGGTCTCCATTTTCTTATATATATATATATATATATATATATATATATATATATATATATATATATATATATATATATATATATATATATATATATATATATATATATATATATATATATATAGATTATGGGTGAATATATAGCAATATATTAATGAAAGATATATAATTGATAAGAATATATATTACAGATAGATAAACATAGAAAAATAGATGGTGGATGAATGGGTGGGTAGATAGATGAATGGATGGATGGACCAAAAATACAGCATCTTGTATAGGTCATGACATTAACAGAAGTATGTCTTGTGGTATTATATCTGTATATTCTCAAAATTCTTGTACATGATTTTTATACTTCTTAATATACTTAGAGAGACGAGAGCTCAGTGGTTAGTGCTTAAACTTCCTAGTTGAGTGGTCCAGATTCGATTTTCCAGTTAAAATTAAACAGCTTTTTAAAATAACTGACATATCCTAGTCAAAACTCATATTAAGGACATGCGTATAAAATCATCTAGAAAAGTAAAGACGACGCTAGTCATGTTGCCCATATCATTCTTAAGTAGAACGTTTATTAAAGAAAAAGACGTTTCTAACACTATATTCCCTTATACATAGGAATGATATAAAATTGACTTTTAGAAACATATGACTATTGATAATACCGACATCAGTGCACACACATCGTTGCTCAGTCCCCCCAAATATATGTCGTAGTGTGTGATATTATTCTTTGATGAGTTGATGATTGATCGCACTCCTCATTAAGTTCATCTAGTGTTCAACCTCTCATTCCTGTTAGTTCGGTTATAAATTATTTCAACCATAGTATACGTACTAATTAGTTCTGTTCTTAATTCTCTCAACTATTGTATACGTACTAATTAGTTCTGATCTGAATTCTCTCAACTATTGTATACGTACTAATTAGTTCTGTTCTTAATTCTCTCAACTATTGTATACGTACTAATTAGTTCTGTTCTGAATTCTCTCAACTATTGTATACGTACTAATTAGTTCTGTTCTGAATTCTCTCAACTATTGTATACGTACTAGTTAGTTCTGTTATGAATTTAATTCTTGTATTCCACTATTGTGTACGCACTAATCGCTAATAATTATTGTACTATCTTTCAACGGGCAACCACTGTGTAGCAGCGGTGTCCCCCCTCTCTCCCTCATCCCTTTGTACATTTAAACATTCATATAGTAATATAGCTCTTTTTAGTTTTTATTTTTTAAATATCGATTAATAAAAACTACGAGCAATGAAGCTCTTGTTTTATATTTGCTATTGAGGGATGGTTTTTTCCAGGGGTCGTTTCATATCAAGAAGACACCAGATCTTAGTGACACGTAACTTTTAGAGAAGAAGCTTCAGAAACCTGTTTGTTTGTAAAAGGTATGTTCTACCATTTGTATATACAAGATATGTTCTACTAGTGTGTATGTAGAAGGTATATTCTACTATTTGTATGTAGAAGGTATATTCTACTAGTGTGTATGTAGAAGGTATATTCTACTATTTGTATGTAGAAGGTATATTCTACTATTTGTATGTAGAAGGTATATTCTACTATTTGTATGTAGAAGGTATATTCTACTATTTGTATGTAGAAGGTATATTCTACTATTTGTATGTAGAAGGTATATTCTACTATTTGTATGTAGAAGGTATATTCTACTATTTGTATGTAGAAGGTATATTCTACTATTTGTATGTAGAAGGTATATTCTACTATTTGTATGTAGAAGGTATATTCTACTATTTGTATGTAGAAGGTATATTCTACTATTTGTATGTAGAAGGTATTGTGTACTATTTGTATGTAGAAGGTATATTCTACTATTTGTATGTAGAATCTTCTACCATTTGCAGGTAGAAGGTATATTCTACTAGTGTGTATGTAGAAAGTATATTATACTATTTTCTATGTAGAAGATATGTTCTACTATTTGTGTATGTAGATGGTATGTTCTACTATATTGTATTTAGAAGGTATATTTTACCATTTGTATGTAGAAGGTATTTTGTACTATTTTTATGTAGAAGGTATGTTGTATTATATTAATGTAGAAAGAATGTTCTACTAGAGTGTATGTAGAAGGTATATTCTATTATTTTGTATGCAGAAGGTATATTCTGCCATTTGTATGCGGAGGGTATGTTCTATTATTTTGTATGGGGAATGTATGTTCTACTATATGTATATAGAAGGAATTTTCTACTATTTTATTATGTGGAAGGTATTTTCTACCATTTTGTATGTAGATGGTATGTTCTGTTATTTGTATGTAGAATTCATTTTCTACTATGTTGTATGCAAGCATCCAGTCACATGAAAGTCTTCAACTGTTTGCTGGTATCAGTCTTGACCACACAATACGGTCATATCGGCTCGATGACAGATGTTGAATAAGTAGGTTTAATGGAATGTTACATACAATAAGACATCTGATAACAGGATAATCTACCTACCCCACATTTTGCAGGCACTGACCCTCTCCTATGTTGGTTCTTCATTAGTTCTTGCTCTTGGTGGAAATCAACTACCTTGTCGTTGTCTGGTATAGCGTATAATGACGAACCAGGGCTCTGACCCATTGCATACGACTTTCGTCGAGTTCTCCAACTTTGATTCATTTATTATTGATTTACGTTACACACAGATCTTTCTTAAGTTAATATAATTCTGGCATTCTTCACGTTATAACACAGGCCTTTATAAGTTAATATAATTCCGATATTCTTCACTTTATAACACACGTCTTTATAAGTTAATATAATTCCGGCATCTTCACTGTATAACGCCTGTCTCTATAAGTTAATATAATTCAGGCTTGCTTCACTGTATAACAACAGCGTTTAGCTTTTATAAATTGATAAATGATATCGATAACATATGATCAGTGATCAAGAGTAGGTGTATCTCAGCAGAATATTAGTACAATATGATACATATTCATATGTTCCTGGTTGCAGTATCCATATCTGAATATAATATTAAGTGTGTTTTTGTGCTGTTAAATGACTTGCAGATGTCATCCTACTGGCACAGAATTATGTTTAAGGAAGTGAACACATTGACGTTGCTAGGAGATACATCCTTGCAAATATCATCACCGCAGTTGAATTAACTTGTTTCATTGAAATGTCAGATATATTGAACTAGTTGTGGAGATATAGAATGTGTCATCCATGCATAAAACAATAAACACTGCTATCGATTGTCGAAAACTAACTCTCAAACGTGTTAAGGATTTTTTTAAATAAAAAAGTTCTGCTTCCCTGGTTCCAGAACATTTCCGATGTATAAGATAATACTAGCACATCTTCCTAGCGTAGTGGTTAAGCTGTACGCCTTGTGTTCAAGAGGTCATGGGTTAGAATCCGGCTCGTGTCGTCTTGTTTACAATGTTGATTTAATCGGATATCCCTGTGGACTATCGCTTGAAGCTACGGAGTTACGTGCTATGAGTAGTACTCTCGACAGGCGGTGTGCCGATTCGTTAAGAGTGACAGAGTACATATGGGAAACCAAGTACAGTGAAGTAAATCCTTAACGACTTTTGAACCCTTTTTTTGAAGATAATACTAGAACATCTCTGATATATATATATATATATATATATATATATATATATATATATATGATTGTATACATTCACACAAGCCCGCGCAGACTAAATTGTTTTATATTCTTGATATCACAGACAAAATGTAACATTTCAGTAAATTGTAATACTAAACAGAACAATTTGCCGTGGAATAATCGCAATTAAAAATATAATGGTTGTATTTTGTTAACAAGTAATAAAACTATATTTATCCTTTTATGTTTTGAATGTAAATATAAGGGTTCATAATATGTATGTAAGTCAATGTACACTCCGCTGAGTGGACTCCTCTGACCTCTACTAGTTGTCCCCTCACCCGTGATAGCGTCCTCTAACCCCTGCTAGTTGTTATCTGACCCCAGTTTAAGAACCTATGATCTATATATTTGAGTGACAACACGGTTTAGAGTATTATTTGTTCTCAAATTTCGCAAATTCACTATTACAATATATTTAGTTTGATATTACAACATCTGAAATTCGATATTACAAAATCTCAAATTCGATATTACTAAATCTCAAATTCAATATTACAAAATCTCAAATTCGATATTACAAAATCTCAAATTCGATATTACACCATCTCAAATTCGATATTACAACATCTCAAATTCGATATTACAACATCTCAAATTCGATATTACAACATACGCACTAAAAAATGACGCACTAAAAAACTTGTATCCACAAAATCTGGCAGAAATTGAAGATTGCGAGAACAGAAAACTCTGTAATTTTTAGTAGAAACAAGGAAATCGCAATTGTGTTTATTTACTTGCGTCCATAAATTACGACAACAATTTAATGCTACTATTTTACTCCATCTCCTTGTCAACAATTGCTAAGAATTTAGGCTGCATAATTTTACTTTAAGAAATTTAAAGAACTTTAAAAATGTATAGACGAAAGTACCAAAAATAATATTTAAAAAAAAATAAATAAATGTACACATATTTACATTTTTTAGAAAAGAATTCAAATTCAGTTTCATTGATTTATTACTTTTTTAAATATATTGTTTTCGTCTATATTGTAATACTATACAAGAAAATATACATGAACAGATGGATCAGCAAAAACAGAACATTCTAGAGATAGACGTTAACAGAGCACCAGGAGTTACTTCCCCTAACTTGTACTATAATTAGAGTGTGCAGCATGTCGTAAACACCGTGCAAAAATGAGCGATTTACGTTCACATTCATGTTTTCATTCTTGCGCTCACTATATGGCAACACTGGTAGTTGATATTTCTATCAAGACTTTCTACTGTATGGCAACCCTGGTAGATGAATTCACTTTCATATTTTAGTTCATGCGCTTCAAATGTGAACTTCTATGACATTGCCCAGCATGATATTAATTGTCAGCAATACGGGTGCTTGTTTTTTGTGTGGGTCGTCCATAAATTATATCAAAAATAAAGGGAGGGAGGTGTGGAAAAAAAAAAGTTTGACATGTTGGCAAGGGTAGGAGAGGGGGAGGTACGACAGAAGTAGACATCAACAATATTGTTTGTTGTACAAACTAATGAAACTGAATTTACATTTTCTTTCTAAAGAATGTAAATACTATATATTTTTTTGGGTACTCTTTAGCTAAATTATTTGGGGGAGGGGGTGGGGGAAAGAAGGGTAGAATTGCTCTCTCTTAAAAAAAAACCACAAAAAAACAATGAAAGTGATCAGTACTATATCTGATGTCAGGAAGACATTTGAAGTTAAAACGTTTAGGAAAAACACAGTATTCGATAATAGGCAGGCTTAATTAAGAAAACACAAAATAATCTACAAGTGGCCTACAGAGCAAAACAAGTTTGGGATTCATTGGAATATATAGTGTTAAACATTTATATAGAAATATGGTGAATTTAGTAAAGACACAAGTACATAAATATAGTGATAAAAAAGCAGATACGACAAGTAATGAGAAAGATAGAAACACATGTTATTAATGTGCAACACAGTGAGATTTAACACAGTGGATACATAGTTAGAATTTAACGCAGCGGACACATAGTGAGAATTTAACACATGGAAACAGTGAGAATTTAACACACCGAACACATAAGAGAGAGTTTAACAAAAAGACAAAAAAGGGTTCCAAACACGTAAATGGTTCACTTGAACACAAGGCGAGCAGCTTAACCACTACTCTAGGGACTTTCCCCGAGAATTTAACACAGCGTGTAAGTAGCGATTGTTCTAATTGTGAAGTGTGGTTTAATGTTATTAATGTGTGCACACCACAAGCGAATTTATCGTCCATCTCCGTCCGCGCGGCTTTCAGGTCCTGCACTACTAGCTCAGGTTGCAAAGAATTGGGTTATGGACTTCTTTCGAGGCATATCGTAAGAAGCGACTCAGGAAAATTATGGGGGTATAGGCTGACAACGTGTAACCTGTGGAAAAAAACATAAGCATCGTCACATCTCGTCTCACTTTGCTGCATTCATCTTCTATCAAATAATCCGCATGGATGACTAAGAGATGCAGTCCAGAGGATAATGTACTTTTGTCCTTTTGTACAAGACTCCTTTATGACTGTAAATAATAGATGTGCCAGCACTGCGGACGGTTAAACAAATCTGATGGAAAAAATGATGAGTTAGTTGGTTCAGAAGTGTGTGCTGTACTCCTTCCAGAACGTGATAATCCTGGGATACCACCACACTAAAAAACCTTTCGAGGAATAAACTTGCGACACTCTATATGAGTCCGGATATCTCCTCAGTTACACTACTGAGAAGAACCTGTGCCAGAAAAAATGGTGTTCTGTCGAGAGCTACCCGCTCAAAGCTATAGGGATTATTTCATCATTATCATGTGTCCAGATATACCTTCTCAAAGCTATAGGGATTATTGTTATTTTTTTCTCTTTTGGATTGATCTCACTGATGGGCTGACTACTTTTGGATTGATCTCTCTGATGGCTGACTACTTTTGACTTTCGGAACGAGACACCATCGTATTTTTGTTGAAGTAGGAGATTACAGACTCTATGAACCAGACATATAGCTTACACCATGAAAATCAAGACTTATGTTGTAGTTATATCCTGACGTATGGGCCTTCCTATAGCCTAATGATCTGAGACTGTATTTGTTTGTTGTGCGACACATACTTACGAAAACGTGAGATCCAACGTGCTAGTATTGTTGGTGAACGTGATTTACAGAGTTGCATCGTTTGTGCTGTAGTGAAGTGTCTAGCCTCAGCGTTAAAGGTTGAATAGTCATAGAGGATTGTCTTAATTGTACTCGGGTTACCCCATATGTTCTCTGTCATCCTAACTGAAACGACACGACGCCTACCGATCGTACCAATCATATTATGTAACTCGGTCACTTCAAGCGATAATTTCCCGGTATCTTAGAAGATAACTTCCCGGACGTCACGATCATGATTCGCCACGACCTCTTGAGCACAAATAGAACTCATCCTTAATCACCACGCAAGAGGCATACCCTAGCTTCAGGGATATATATACACTCTTACATATATACCGTGTGTTTATATATACAGCTACGAGTATATATATACACACTCGTATATATACATACATATATATCGTGTTTTGATACCAGAAACGAGGCGTATATATTTTAAAATTAAACAAACTGGACCGTCTGAACGGTGACACACAGTGATTATTTTGTTTGCAAATCTGAAATCTGAATAATATTGAGGTAAATATTGAAGTAAAACACGGCACCAAAGTAAATATTTACTTATTCTTTGACTGAAACCCTAAAGTTGAATACGCTATTCCTAAATAACAAGCATGTAATATCTTGCAAGCACGTTACAGGTGTTGTTTTTATCCAGGTTTAAATAGAATTTGGCAAAGTGGCGTATATTCATGAAACAACTTCACAAGTGTAACACACGCAAGGATAGATAGGAGGAAAGGGGGCGTGGACACAGTAGCAGGTAGCATTTCTAGCGTAGAAAGCTGAATTATCGTCTTTGCTGAAATCATCTACCCTTGTTTACGTGTCTATATTTAGTGTTCACTATCACTTTGAAACCAATCTTGTTATCTTAATTTTTTGTGGGCCAGTGGTCTACAATTATACTGGTAGTTCACGCAGAGATTTGTCTGTGTTCACCTGCTGTGACATGTTTGGGATTGTTAGCTAAGTTGTACAGGGGTACAAAGTTAAGGTCGGATGACCTTATGGCTGAGAGGTAGCAAGTGCATCTGAGAAGTTTACGGCACAGGTTCGAATTCAGTTGTTGAAATAAAGTAATGAAACAACTGATAGATTTGCTTCAAGGACACCTGTGATAATATCAACAATTGAACACAGAGGACGCATAATGTATTCGTTCTTGGAGCATGCTTTTAAATGAATATATAGTGTATGTCAGGATATGTGGCGGCGAGGTATAGGGTTCAAACCTCGCCGCTCGGTAACTTCGCACCTTGACCATTCAGAAAGCAATGATAAACTACTGAACGTATTTATATTGTCTATAAAATTAATACTGCCTAAAAATATTGCTCTGCTGATGACTACATCCTGAATGGGATTTTCTACCCCATTTTAAAAAATAAATTTGTGTATTCATATACGAAAGATAAAGGTGAAGGGAGATGAATAGAGAAATGATTGAATGTGTTGTCACTATGGTAGGAGAAAATGTCATTAATAGAGACCGAGAGTTGTGAAGACCTTCGCACTCGGCATGGCATATGATTGATTGAGGGATTACTTGATTGAGTGATATAGTGGGGTGGTCCTAGAACAGTTAAAAATTGTGCTAGGGGATAGCAAGAAGCGACGATTAAAAGGAAGATTAAGGATAATGAACATCCTGTATGCTAAGGGAACCTTCCATCAGTGAGGATAATGAACATCCTGTATGCTAAGGGAACCTTCCATCAGTGAGGATAATGAACATCCTATATGCTAAGGGACCTTCCATCAGTCAGAATACATTCTGCTATTTTAACTGTGAGGGAGTGATAACATAAGTAGGTGCCTGGAGCACAGTAATTTCGATTCAACAAACCCGAAATCACAGGGGTGCAATGGGTATCGCATATCTCTAGTGCTGACCCAGGGTTAGCAGGTAACCAAGATCCTAAATGTACCTCCTCGCGGTGCACACTGAAAACAGAAATACAGCTGCTGCTGCTGTTTCTGGCCAACACTATTGGGTTGGGGATTGTATCCGTAAATATGGAGGCTGTAGATGGAATGAGAATAGGCTGCAAAAAATTCAAACAATATCACCGACTCATCTATAGAAACACATGCAACGGCACTGCTCGACACTGTGATGCAAGATACTCTAGTAGCGGGACACCTCGTGCGAGATAAACGTAGGCGGCCCAAGCCTAAATTTTGGATTACTGTCTCATTGGAGACTGTCACGCAAGAACATATTTTGGCCTGAAAAGTCCAATGGGACAGTGGGTGATAAACCTTAACGGTGAAGAGTCGATGCACACTCGTCGCCAGGTGACAGATAGGGAAGCTCACCCGAATCAAAGACATGCCAAAGTCGAATTTGCTGGACGTTCCGAGGCGCAAACAACGCAGCTATGCTGTAAACTTGCAGCACAGCGTACTTCACGCTCCCAGGCGGAAATCACACAAACTGTCGTGTTCGTTATCAAAGAGCGAACGCAGAAGAAAGAGAGAAGTAATCACAGATCGTGAAAATAGATAAATCTGTACTGGAGAAATAATCAATGAAAATCTCAGATCAAATTTGGTGTTTCAAAGCAGAGAAATAATTCAAAGGTTTTTTTTCAGATCAAGAAGATACCGCACACACCGCCATAGATATCATTGTTGATATGCATGCGTGATATATATATATATATATATATATATATATATATATATATATATATATATATATAGAGAGAGAGAGAGAGAGAGAGATAATGAACGTACACTTTTGGCAGGACAAAGCACAGGTAAAATAGATTCATGTTATTCCTTTTAGAAATCTGCTATTGCTAGTCAACATTTCGTTTCTCTTCTCTTTAAGGATACATTCGGTACAAGACCAGCCTTACCTAGAGAGCAAGAGATAAAGAGAAATGAGAGACAGAAAGAGAGGGAAAGAGAAAGATGTCGAGATGGAGAGAGATTAAAGGAGAGAAAGAAAAGTAACGAGAGAAAGAGGAAAAGAAGAAAGAGGGATAGAAATATATTCGATGAAAGCGCGAAGAGATATAGTGACAAAGAGAGAGAGAGAGGACTAGAGAAAGGCAGCATTAGAGAAAGAGGGAGAGAAATAGTTTAAACGAGAAAGAGAAAAGACAAGAAATATACAGGGCGAGAGAAAATTATTTGTTCGATGCCTTAGGGACAGAACTAAGAGGAGATTGAAACAGACAGACGGGAGCGTAGAGAATAAGAGATATATGGATATGAAGATGGAGAGAATAAATAAGGCTGATTCATGAAGATCTGAAAAGAGGGAGATAAACAACTTCGTTATTTTCATTATTTGGTGACACGTGAATAGCCTCTCTTAGTGAGTCGATAGGGTAGTTGGTGCAGTGTTTCTTTCGATAGGTTAAATGGAGGCCCCCGCAGAGCGAATGTTTACATATACAAGTTAGCACTCATAATGTAGGCGGTTGTGGTTAGACTCATATTTTTCGGTGACTACCGACATACTAATAGTGAGTGGTCAGCATTATATCTATCAATCTATCTATTCGCGAAACTTTATGTTGTACTTCAGCGTTAGGGGTAGAATAGTTTTCTGGAGATGGCCCTGGTATGTGGTGAGTATATTGTGGAATTTGTTGCCTCTTTTATTTCGGTGGTCCATAGTTTTCTTGGGTAGTCTAGGTGTGCCTTGACTGTATCTATGTAGCATATCTGTGTTATGCTGTCTGATTGGTAGTCTGCTGATGTGTGCAATCCATTTGAAGTTTTGTATTTTAATATTGAGATGCTGCCGGTTTATTTACTGGTTTCTAGTTTACTATTTCAACCATACCGACACCTTGATTTTAATACTCGTAATTTGTTTCTGAGCGAACATCGATCGGGGAGCCGTTTGTAGTTGGTACAAATTTCTGCTGAATTAGGAATGGAACTACATACTTATACAGTCACTGCACTAAACTCTGCGCGACTTCTACCGACAAACATTACAAAATGCAAACTCAATTCCCCACAAAACACCCCAAAGAAGATACAAAAATC
Source organism: Meghimatium bilineatum (assembly GCA_034231615.1). Taxonomy (NCBI): domain Eukaryota; kingdom Metazoa; phylum Mollusca; class Gastropoda; order Stylommatophora; family Philomycidae; genus Meghimatium; species Meghimatium bilineatum. The sequence goes on along the minus strand of CM067298.1, from coordinate 17,769,937 downwards.
TCTGTCAGATGGTCAACTTAGAAAACGTACAATTCGGTCTCACTCACTACACGCCAGTTTTGTTGACATTTTATGTGCTCTCTTTGACTGACCCGTACAACGTCTTAGATTGGAAATAACCAAATATAGATAATCAATAAAGAAAGTTGCTGCAATCTTTCATCCCGTTTTCTGGATAATCTATTTGGCTGCTGAGTTTTCACCAGACTCTATGATAAAAAAAACAAATTTTCCAAAAATCGAATTACTTGGTCCAGAAATGGCCGCCTGTTATTTGTAGGAGAGCCAATATTTGGAATACGTTAATTATCAAGACAGTTCGCTGGTGTTCTAAGAACCCAAAAATATCGGTGTTTTGGTTTTATGCCTGAGAAGAAAATAAAACAAAACATCTAACTTTGCAGCTGCGTAAGAAAAATTCTAGCAGTTTTGAGAGAAGGAACGCCAGACCAGGAGGTTTAAAGCAACATAATTAAATAAAGTCTTAATGCAAACGAACGAGGGTACGTTTATGCACTCATAATGTGCACTCGTATGTGAGTAGCGTGGTGCTCATTGTGCTTGAGCAAATATTTTTAGTACATATATTGACAAAAAGCACACATATAAGGAAAAGAAAGCGGGTTGTAAGATTCAATCACCTTCTCTCTTAGTAAAATAAATGATTATTAAATAATCACTTTATTTGTGAATATGCACCTTTTGACACACGATGATGATGAAGTAATTCATTTAGCTGTGAGCTGATAGCTCTCGAAGTAATTTATTTAGCCGTGAGCTAATTGCTCTCGAAGTAATTCATTTAACCGGAGCTGATATCTCCTAACACATGATGATGGTGATGAAATAATTAATTTAGCCGTGAGCTGGTAGCTCTTGACATCTGATGATGATGAAGTAATTCATTTAGCCGTGAGCTGGTAGCTCATGATAGCCAATAGCTTTTCTGACAAAATAACAGGTTCTCTTGATGGCTAACAACATTTTCCCGATAAATACACGTGTCCTCTTGATGGCTAGAAACCTATCTAATAAAAGCACATGTCTTCTTGATGCTATCAGTCTTTCCGAGAAAATGACAGACAATCTTGATAGCCAACAGCATTTCTGACAAAATCACAGGTCCTGTTGAAAGCTAACAACCTTTGTGATAAAATCACATGTCATTTTCAGATATGCAACTAATGTAACAACCGATGTGACAACCAATGTAACAACCAATGTAACAACCGATGTAACAACCGATGTGACAACCAATGTAACAACCAATGTAACAACCGATGTAACAACCGATGTGACAACCAATGTAACAACCAATGTAACAACCGATGTAACAACCGATGTAAAAACCAATGTAACAACCAATGTGACAACCTATGTAGCAACCTATGTAACAACCGATGTAACAACCAATGTAACAACCTATGTAACGATGTAACAACCAATGTAACAACCTATGTAACAACCGATATAACAACCGATGTAACAACCGATGTAACAACCGATGTAACAACCGATGTAACAACCGATGTAACAACCGATGTAACAACCGATGTAACAACCGATGTAACAACCGATGTAACAACCGATGTAACAACCGACGTAACAACCAATGTAACAACCGATGTAACAACCGATGTAACAACCGATGTAACAACCAATGTAACAACCGATGTAACAACCGATGTAACAACCTATGTAACAATCGAGATTACCTAAGGTTTGCTGTCTTAAAGACATGATATGTAAATAGAATATGATATTTAGTATTCAGTAATTATTCAAATAAGAGGGTGTGTACTCTTTTTGTCGTTTACATATTATTCAAATAAGAGGGTGTGTACTCTTTTTGTCGTTTACATATTATTCAAATAAGAGGGTGTGTACTCTTTTTGTCGTTTACATATTATTCAAATAAGAGGGTGTGTACTCTTTTTGTCGTTTACATATTATTCAAATAAGAGGGTGTGTACTCTTTTTGTCGTTTACATATTATTCAAATAAGAGGGTGTGTACTCTTTTTGTCGTTTACATATTATTCAAATAATATCTTTGTCGTGTTCCTGAAAATAATCAACACAACTCCCAAAAGCAGCCACACAGTGGAAAATAATCAACACAGCTCTTAAACCCAGCCACACAGTGGAAAATAATCAACACAGCTCCCAAAACCAGCCACACAGTGAAAAGTAATCAACACAGCTCCCAAAACCAGCCACACAGTGGAAAATAATCAACACAGCTCCCAAAACCAGCCACACAGTGGAAAATAATCAACACAGCTCCCAAACCCAGCCACACAGTGGAAAATAATCAAAACAGCTCCCAAACCCAGCCACACAGTGGAAAATAATCAACACAGCTCCCAAAACTAGCTACACAGTGGAAAATAATCAACACATCTCCCAAAACTAGCTACACAGTGGAAAATAATCAACACATCTCCCAAAACTAGCTACACAGTGGAAAATAATCAACACATCTCCCAAAACTAGCTACACAGTGGAAGATTTTTCCAATCTTTATGTAAGAACACCAAGTACTAGCAAATTCCAATCTACAGCCCTATTTGATATAATAAATGTCAGCTGTGTGAGTGTAGTACAATAAATATTGCATGGCAGATGTCAGTAGTTGTAGAATATGTCGTCTCCTAGCGAATGTCAGTAGTGTAGCATGGAGTTTTGTCCAGACACATATTTACTTTCGATTCACGACCTCTATAGAAGAAAAATGACCTCAGAACCTGTTTTATAAAAGCAAAATGATCAACAATCTAGATAAAAAGGCCATTTAATAAATTGAAAAAAAAACCAAACTAAAATAGATATGTTCAGTCTAAAATAATGTCACATTAAAACTACTGATTGTCTTGCAACATATTAACATGGTGATCACATTACAGCTACTGATTGTCTTGCAATATATTAACATGGTGATCACATTACAGCTACTGATTGTCTTGCAACATATTTAACATGGTGATTGAAATTGCAACTCGTGAACTGTCAATTAAAAAAACACAAAAAAAGGTCAATACTGCATTTTACCACCAGATTAGGTGTCGCAGAGAGAGGATTGAATAGCCGTGTGATAAAGGCTGCATGCTCTTGCTGTAGCCACGTCATGTACAGGGTGAGTGTTTTAATTAACCTCCGACAAAAAAAACCCAGTCCTTACCGGGGATCGAACTCTAGAACTCACTCTTGTGAGACTAGCGTTCTAAACTCTCGGCCACGCGCCACACTAACAACTCGTTAACAACCTTCATAATTTTGCTTCATTTTTACTTCATGTTTTAGTCAATATTTCATTTATTTATTGTTTTAGTTTCAAATTAAGAAAGTGTTAAAAATTAACCATCGCATTGGTATGTGAAGCAATAGAGGTGGGGGTAAACTTGATTGATAGTTGCGTTAAAATCTTTAACATAATTAATTTAAAAAATATATTCTAGTTTACTGTTTCTGCCTGCAAACATATATGAAATACTTCGCAATTCCAATTGTGGTCGCGACGCACGGATTGGACATTTGTCCGGATACAAAACTGCATGGTAAAACGCTCTCACATTTGTACCTGTCGACATAATCCAATATAATGGTATCACTAGACATAACAGATCAGACGCTTGCCAGTTTCACCATTCAGGTTGGGTGTAATGGGTCTCCATGTTGTGCCAGTTGCCAAAGTGAACTGTCTGGCACACTTTGTATTCATTACTTACAATTTCTTTAAATTCTGCACCTTCTCTAAATCAAAAGCTATATCATTGATACTTAATCTCCATAGGGGGTTTTTAATCTAACTGTTACACACTATACACAAGAAACTATATCGTTAATAATTAATCTCAATAGAGGTTTTGTAATCTAACTTTTATACACAAGAGAAACTATATCATTGATACTTAATCTCAATATGAGGTTTCTAGTCTAGTCTAACATGAATAATATGGCCCAAAGGAAGTTAATAATTAAGCAACGTGTCATATCAAAGAGGACACAAGATAAAATAGCAATTGACAAGGTAGCCAAAGAATCGACACTATATTAAAAAGTGATGTGAACTTTGTTGAGATCATGACAGGCTTCCATTTCCATATAATTTCTTCTTCTTCTTTCGTTCACTTGAAAATGTCTATATCTGTAATCCATATAATTACATTTGACATCAAGTGTAGGATTGAGACAAACGACATATAATTACATTTGACATCAAGTGTAGGATTGAGGAAAGCGACATATAATTACATTTGACATCAAGTGTAGGATTGAGACAAACGACATATAATTACATTTGACATCAAGTGTAGGATTGAGGAAAGCGACATATAATTACATTTGACATCAAGTGTAGGATTGAGACAAACGACATATAATTACATTTGACATCAAGTGTAGGATCGAGGAAAGCGACATATAATTACATTTGACATCAAGTGTAGGATTGAGACAAACGACATATAATTACATTTGACATCAAGTGTAGGATTGAGACAAACGACATAAAATTACATTTGACATCAAGTGTAGGATTGAGACAAACGACATATAATTACATTTGACATCAAGTGCAGGATTGAGACAAACGACATATAATTACATTTGACATCAAGTGTAGGATTGAGACAAACGACATATAATTACATTTGACATCAAGTGTAGGATTGAGACAAACGACATATAATTACATTTGACATCAAGTGTAGGATTGAGACAAACGACATATAATTACATTTGACATCAAGTGTAGGATTGAAGAAAACGAAATTCAAACCTTGATATTGATCAACGGACTGTTGATAACGCAGGAGATAATCATGTCTGTGTGTTTATATATAGATGTATGACTGATAGAGAAGTATGTCTGGGTGTTTATTTGTATTACTTGAGGTAAGTGGTCACTGAGAGTGTCGGAGCATATGCGATACCTACATCTAGTGTGATGATGGAAATTGATTTTGTTGCTGTTGTCATGAAATGGCTCTCTGATGCTTTATTTATTCATTACTGTGCGATACTATAAGGTCATGAATGATTCAGTAGATCGGATAGGACATGTATCGTTGACAGTGGATGCCCAAATTTCAAATTATAAAAAAAGAACCCGTATAAGACACGCACGTGTTAAAAGAAAATTGTAGAGAAACTTGTATCAAAGACATCGAAAGACAATAGATAATATTGACAATGAATAAGGGATATCGTTTATCCTCCCGATAAACGATTATTATGCCAACTCTGAGTTACCAATGAAAACTCTTCTACCCCTGACTCTGAAAGGCAACACTGGGTTTAGCTAATAGATAGGGGGATACACTGAATCTTTAGAGATCGTCTTTCTGGAAATGGTCTGGAGATTTATTTAGGATGAAACGTTGATGATATTGTGTTAGATATGGTAATAGTATAAATGGATTCTTGCTGGGAGAATGTTGAATTTGTTTAATCGGAGAGTCACGGGAACCATAAGCATGCATACTTACATCTTCTAGTGATACTGAATATTTACATGTCTAACTATCGGTTAATAACCAATAACAAGTAATGCCTTAATGTGTTTAGCCAATATAAAATTGGAGAATTGATCGGCTTATCATCATTGCAGGTGAGTCTAATTAGTTTTTACAGCAGCTAAGCGGTGATTGAGAGTTATGCACAACAACACATGTATTTTCTTATGAACAGTAAACAATATTTAAGTAAACTATTACATATTAAAACAAGTCTAAGAATGTAATACATTGGTATATTATTCTCATAAAATGGAAGACTTGACAGAGAAATCGGAGTACTTGACAACCAAGCCGACATAGTTATTTCTTGACTGTCATCAATTGTGAAACAGTCTCTAGCCAATGAAAGGAAAAGCTGGATTTAAATATTATCTTTACATAATGTAACCCGGTGTCCTCAACGCGGATACAGTACATGAAAGAAAGCTTTTAACATGTGAAATGACATGTCTAAAACAAAGCAGTAAATAGAACTAGAATAGAATACGTTAGAAACGATTACATTAAAAGTTATACGGAAACATTAACTTTTAGTGAAATTTAAAGAAAAACAAGAAATGAAATGTTCTTGACATATCATGAGAATGGATAAAATATTTCCACATCCTAGAGGTAAAAACAAAATGAAAACAGAAAGTAATAGAGACAGGGAAGACTAAGGAAAAGGTCGATTGAGAGAGTTACTGTCACATTAAAAATCCACATCTGTGTCCATCATATCAAGTTATACTATTTGTTTGTATTGTGTTCGTCGTCAAACTGCAAGCCTACATTGTAAATTTACTCTAGGAACGGCTGCAGGTTTAAATTCGTGTTTTCTTATTCTTAAATTGTTATTTTTACTTCTATGTCGCTCAGTTGAGACTCTAACAGTGCGTTGCGAAGATTATATATGTCTAAAACCAATTTGCATTTACAAATTTACAAATATAATTCTGAGATTTCATTAAATTCATTAAAATACAAGCAGATGTAGACTTGGCAATCATATCTAATATCTGCGCATGCGGTTGCGTCTGTGGGTCTCACCAATGGCTCACTAGACAAACCACTGATGCAACAGAAAACCTCAGTAGATGACATGTCTTTATAATGAGATTATCTTCTTACAGAAGCTTCATGGCACGTCATCTATACAATCTCGTAGTCGTAACCTTCGATAACAGTTACTATGTTGTTTCGACAGGCCGACGTTGTGCTTGAACTAGTTACGGGCACGGCATGGGTGGACGGAACAACAAAGAAACCTGTCGCAAGGGCCAGAGTTGTGCCCTGATGTCGACGTCTGTTTCGGCAACATTAGACTCGAAACACCATCGACTCGAATGGCTGCTGGAACAGAGGGCGGAACACTTATGGGAATACCCCACGTGCTGTGAGGCTAGTTTCTAATCAAGAATCTAATATCTGGTTGTGTTATCATCAGAAATAATCCTACAAATACGTTAAGACTTTGACAATAAGCTCTAATGTCTGTTCGTGTTATCATCAGAAATAATCCTACAAATACGTTAAGACTTTGACAATAAGCTCTAATGTCTGTTCGTGTTATCATCAGAAATAATCCTACAAATACGTTAAGACTTTGACAATAAGCTCTAATGTCTGTTCGTGTTATCATCAGAAATAATCCTACAAATACGTTAAGACTTTGACAATAAGCTCTAATGTCTGTTCGTGTTATCATCAGAAACAATCCTACAAATACGTTAAGACTTTGACAATCAGCTCTAATGTCTGTTCGTGTTATCATCAGAAATAATCCTACAAATACGTTAAGACTTTGACAATCAGCTCTAATGTCTGTTCGTGTTATCATCAGAAATAATCCTACAAATACGTTAAGACTTTGACAGTAAGCTCTAATGTCTGGTCGCGTTATTATTAGAAATAATCCTATAAAAAGTGACTGAACTGCTTTTTTTTCTTTTACTTGTTATGCACTGATAATGTCTCGAAGGTTGATTTGACGGGAATACCCAAACGTCGCATACAATGTATGTGTAGAAATTCACGCCTTAATATAACCAAGATGGAATTATGTCCGCTTTTAAAACAAATATTCCTGGATTATTACCTGTTCAGTGAATAGAACGTTTGTTCTAATGACAAGCTTTAAATTAATCAAGTGCTGCACCGAGTGGAATAAGCGATCATGTTTCTCCACAACTCCCCGTCTCATGTGTTGTTGATAAGTTCACTTAGTGACAATCTACCATACCTCAGTGACAATTCTAGGGGAACACTTAATTAATTATACATGTTGTCATAGTAACCCACCTACATTTGTGGGATCAGTTTTTATGTTCCTGGATTTCGTAGGCTATATTTTAAGTTCTCATATTTCAGTAAGCAGGTGTTTTAATTCTGTTGCTGCTATCAGTGACTGACCGTACTATAACACCCCTGTACAGAATTAATTAGGACTTTAATTTGTTACAATTTTATTATTATTGTCGTGTTTGCCGTTGATCACTATTTATATACTTGAAGTCGCATGCCAAAAATAGCCTACAAAAAGCACGGAAATAATCAAAATGGGCCTTTCAGGTCATATTTACGTTTTCTGTGCACAGGTCTTCAATATGGTAACGGTCATGATTTATTACTCAGTGTTTGTCAACCTCTGTGAGATCAGGGCCCGGTTAGAAAAAAACATGTTTTTAATAAGACCAGGACGAGTTGAAAACACATTTTATTTACTCATAATAACTTTACAATTCAAGTAGAAACTCTCGTGGCCCAGTTGCCATTTTTCTGCGGCCAGCAGTTGAAAAGCACTGATTTATATTGTACATAGCTTCGTGATGTACCGTACCCTAATTAAGTTAATCCCTACAGAAAATCACTGCCTAACGGGTTAGTTGGGAATGCCTTAATCCTAGGCAGGGCCGGATTTAGACTTGATAAGGCCATAAGCTATTTGGGATATGGAACCCTTTAAACGTAATATATGACAATTGCTCACTCGAACTATTGTTTTTTGGCGGCCCCCAAGAAAGTAGGGGTTCTAAGTTATAGCTTGTGTAGCGTATACGTAAATCCTGCGCTGGTCCTAGGGAGTATTCTCCTACAGAAAATCCCTAGGGAAGATACTCTAGCAGTCGACGGTGTAATAAACCATATTCTTTCATCTCCTGCAGATTTGTTTATTTTCAGACGTATTGTCATTGCCTTTCCCTTGACAATAATCAACAGAGTCGAGAGGGAATTAATGTAAATTCACAAGGCACTTTGCCCATAGTACTTGCCCGGGCAAGCAATCGGTTGTGGGATCATGCTCCATTTCAAACTTGATCGTGGTCTGTTTCCTAACCGCCTGTAAAGACGCACAAGGCCAGCATCATCATGTGTGTGCTGCTTATTGAATCATATTCAGTATATAACATTGTTTACACATGAAGAAAGTCTATCGGTTTTATTAGTGGCCCACAGGACAAACCATTTTGCTACATTATATTTCTTGTAGATGACATGACTATGAAGAGAAACTTCTCTTCTCGCGAAAATCTTTCCAGCATTGATCTTTACGGTTTCATGTTGTATTTACGATTATTCCGACACATGATTCCCATCTCACTCATTGCATGCATTGTCTCAATTTATTATTTTCTCTTTTATGAAATAATCTCCATGAATGACAAGGAGATGCAGTCCAGCGAATATTGTACTGTTCTCCTTTTTTGACAGGCTCTTATGTGCCGGGGAATGTTAGATGTGACAGGCTCTTATGTGTCGGGGGATATTAGATGTGACAGGATGTTATGTGTCGGGGAATATTAGATGTGACAGGCTCTTATGTGTCGGGGGATATTAGATGTGACAGGATGTTATGTGTCGGGGAATGTTAGATGTGACAGGCTCTTATGTGTCGGGGGATATTAGATGTGACAGGATGTTATGTGTCGGGGAATATTAGATGTGACAGGCTCTTATGTGTCGGGGGATATTAGATGTGACAGGATGTTATGTGTCGGGGAATATTAGATGTGACAGGCTCTTATGTGTCGGGGGATATTAGATGTGACAGGATGTTATGTGTCGGGGAATATTAGATGTGACAGGCTCTTATGTGCCGGGGAATGTTAGATGTGACAGGCTCTTATGTGTCGGGGGATATTAGATGTGACAGGATGTTATGTGTCGGGGAATATTAGATGTGACAGGCTCTTATGTGTCGGGGAATGTTAGATGTGACAGGCTCTTATGTGTCGGGGAATGTTAGATGTGACAGGCTCTTATGTGTCGGGAAATATTAGATGTGGCAGGCTCTTATGTGTCGGGAAATATTAGATGTGGCAGGCTCTTATGTGTCGGAGAATGTTAGATGTGACAGGCTCTTATGTGTCGGGGAATGTTAGATGTGACATGCTCTTATATTTCGGGGAATATTAGATGTAACAGACACATAGGTGTTGGGGAATGTTAGGTGTGTCAGTATCCTAGGTGTCGGGGAATGTTAGGTGTGACAGTATCCTAAGTGTCAGGGAATGTTAGATGTGACAGTATCCTAAGTGTCAGGGAATGTTAGATGTGACAGTATCCTAGGTGTCAGGGAATGTTAGGAGTGACAGTATCCTAGGTGTCAGGGAATATTAGATGTGACAGTATCCAAGGTGTCAGGTAATGTTAGAAATGACAGTATCCAAGGTGTCAGTGAATGTTAGATGTGACAGTATCCTAGGTGTCAGGGAATGTTAGGAGTGACAGTATCCTAGGTGTCAGGGAATGTTAGATGTGACAGTATCTTACGTGTCAGGCAATGTTAGATGTGACAGTATTCAAGGTGTCAGGGAATGTTAGATGTGACAGTATCCAAGGTGTCAGGGAATATTAGATGTGACAGTATTCAAGGTGTCAGGCAATGTTAGATGTGACAATATCCAAGGTGTCAGGGAATATTAGATGTGACAGTATCTTACGTGTCAGGCAATGTTAGATGTGACAGTATCCAAGGTGTCAGGGTATATTAGATGTGACAGTATCTTACGTGTCAGGCACTGTTAGATGTGACAGTATCCAAGTTGTCAGGGAATGTTAGATGTGACAGTATCCAAGGTGTCAGGGAATGATATATGTGACAGTATCCAAGGTGTCGGGGAATGTCTAATGTGTCTGATTGCAGATTGGTTAAACAAAATATGACAGAAGAATAATTAACTGTTGGATTCGTAAGAAAACTTCAATTTATGTGGGTTCAGTGAAATGTATCTTATAAGTTTCAGTGTGATTGATTCGACATGGGATCTACCTGGCGTAGTGGTTATGTCCGACCTTTTGTGCTCGGGAGGTCGCTGGTTTGAATCCCACTGGCAACGGAAAAACGTTTTTTTTACAAAGTGAATGTCTTTGATTCCGAAGTCTCTTGGAGTTATCAATTAACACTACGGAGATAAGGGCTATGCGTGGTACTCTCGACAGGCGAGAAGACATAATATCTATAGGATAACCTGAATACAATGAAGTTAATCCTCTTCGATTTATCACTCCTTGCTAGACATGATTTAAATGTATACATTGATGTAAATAGACATGTGAATATAACTTTTAAATACAAACATGAGTCTAGCCATTTTCTCATTCACCCACCTTCTCATCCATCCATCTTCTCATCCATCCATCTTCCGTCCATCTTCTCATTAATCCATCTTATCATTAATTCATCTCATTCATCCATCTTCTCCTTAATCCATCTTATCATTAATTCATCTCATTCATCCATCTTCTCATTAATCCATCTTCTCATCCATACATCCATCTTCTCATCCGTTCATCTTCTCATTAATCCATCTTATAATTAATCCATCTTCTCATTAATTCATCTTCTCATTAATCCATCTTCTCATTCATTCATCTTCTCATTAATCCATCTTATCATTAATCCATCTTCTCATTAATCCATCTTCTCATTCATTCATCTTCTCATTAATCCATCTTCTCATTAATTCATCCATCTTCTCATTCATTCATCATCTCATTCATCCACCAATCCATCCTCCCATATTTTCTGTCTATTTAACTATCTGTCCTTTCATTTATCTTTTAATCAATCCATCGATATATGTCTGTCCACCTGGTGTTACACCCATCTATCCATCCCAGGCGGATTCCTGTAATTCCTGTAGATAATGGCGGGGATATAGGGGCTCAAACTCTCGCCACTTAGGAAATAAGATTATAACATTGAGTGCTATGGATTACGCCAAATAGTCTTAACCATACGAACTGCTTAATGGCTTTCATAAAATAGGTCACGAATAGGTCAAGAAAAAAGCGGATTGACAACAAAAATGAGTATAGGATATTTTTTTTTAATGTTTAGGTGCAACCCACGTCCCTCCCTCTCCCCATCCCCCGCCCCATTTACCGAAGACGAAAGTAATTTGGATAAAGCACTTCCTCATCGACAATCAATAAAGGTAATACTGCCGTGAAACGGAACAACAATAGTGCTTACATAGAACAGAGGTTTTTGATGTTTCACTTGAAAACAAAAGACGGACTATCACTAAGATTAAGTGGCTATGACCTGTAAACAAGAAACGTACAAATTAAATACACAAGACATTTTTCACGTTTCGAACATTTAGATCTTTCTGAAGAATATATTTTAAAAAAAAACAGCGAAAAACATAGATATATTAACATGTAAACAATACAAAGTACAAAGTGACAATGATAGATGTGGAAACATGTAATTATGGAAGCGGGTTTTGTTGACAATTGGACGGGATATGATAACATATATAACAAATTATTATCCAATACAACATGGATAGCAATACAATAAGGACCACACCAATACAAATTTAAACAAATGGATTTTTCGAGTTAAGTACAACAGACTTTAGGGTACCAAACTAAAAAATAAATCGATTTTGAAGAGCGTACCTAGATCTGTCATCCGTGGTGCAGAACCTGAGGGCAGTGACCTGGATATCGAGGGCACCATGGTGGCCATCAAAATTGAAATGAATGGCAACAGGAGTAAGTTCTCTGTGTGTTATGACATGAAGTTTCCTACAAAAGCGATCACTCAATTCGTAAGCCCTTATTACCTATATACTTTTTGTCAAAACGTTTACATATGATAACGTAAATGACATTACGGGATTCACATATAAAGGCCTCATCAATAGTGAAAGTGGCCTTAGGAAATGAAATATAGCGGATCTCAACTACATAGGGTCATTTGTAGCAACTACCGCGTTTGCAACGAATAGTGCCAAAGTGAGCAGGTACATAAGACCTAAGGTGACTGTGGACCAAGATGTCATTAAGACTTTTGTCACGCCTATAGGCAATCAAAGGATAGTCCTGGAAAGCGGCACGAGTTTCAGAATCAGACTGGAAAAGAGAATATTGCTCGAACAATATTCGACGGACAGTAGAGTTATGTAGTGAAAAATAAGGATATGTTAAACTCTATTATAGGAGGAAGAAGTACCCGGAGTATTCATCAAGGTATCAAGTTGAGATAACGTACGGACACGGAGCCATGCCGATGAAAGGACACTGTCAGGGAATGAACGTCTAGGAAAGAAATCAATCTACGAAATAAATAAATCTTCTCTACGAAATAAATCAATTTTCTCTACGAAATAAATCAATCTTCTCTACGAAATAAATCAATTTTCTCTACGAAATAAATCAATCTTCTCAGAGGATAAATCACGAAAGTCGTCATCATCACTACATAAGCGACGAAGGCGAAGAAGCTGGGAGAATGGCAGAGAGTAGCAACAAGCAGAACAATGAGAAGAAGTGTAGAGCAGAAAACCATGTGCATCATTAGGTTTGTAATAAACAAATGTGCTGAGGTAAGGGGGGATGATTATTGATAATACTGTCAAGAAAGTTGACAAAAGTAGTAGATGTTAGACAGTGATGTTAGATGTGAATTGAACAGCAGAGTTAAAATTGTTGATAAAGTTGATGAAGAAAGACAATTCTGTCTCAGGAATGTCAGTGTTACCTACACCATCATCAATATATCTATGACATGTCAGTGTTACCTACACCATCAGCAATATATCTATGACATGTCAGTGTTACCTACACCATCAGCAATATATCTATGACATAGAAATCCAAAATGACCTCCATAAGTCTCCCAAACCTGATGTTCAAGATGTCCCATGAATATACACGCATAACTGGGCTTAATCTAGTGCTCATAGCAACACCACTGATCTGATTTTAAAAAGTGCACATTGAATTCAAAAGAGTTGAGCGCAAATACCAGTTCAGAAAGGGGGATAAGAGTGGGAGTAGTTATAGAGGGATGGGCGTTCTTTTCAAGAAAAAACTGCAAAGCCATAAGACCATCAGAATGGGGTATAGAAGTACATAAAGAACATCAAGTTAGAACAGACGATAAGTTTGGCCAGAAGGCAAATGAACAAAAGAAAATATAGTTAAGTTAAAGCATGATTAATATCTTTTTAAAATGAAGGCTACGGATTAGAAAATAATATCAAGGAAATCGGATACACATTCAGTGGGACAAGAGCAAGCAGAGACAATAGGCCTATCAGGATTAGATTCTTTATCGATTTTCGGCAGCATATAGAAAACTGGTCTGCCTAAACAGCTTTCATCGATACAAAAAGCATCAGCACTAGTGTGGAGGTTGTTACTGCCGATTAGAGTTTTAACGACATTTTTTTACCACTCATCGACAGAACAATGCAGACAAAGATAAATTATGCAGTCACATTTAAAGAAGTTCTAGAGGAAGGCTTACCACAGGATTCAACTTTGAGCTGCACCCTCTTTATAATTTACATAAATGATCTAACCAAGCATGTCAAAATTTGAAAAAAAAACATCTTTGCAGATAACCTAACAATATGGCAGAGAAGAAAAACTAACTGGAAATTTGAAAAGACTGCACGAATGTTGTCAAACGTGGAAGCTGAAAATAAACTTCGAGTTAATTGTTTATAACAGCTTTACCAAGAGTCACAAAGTAGCTAATGAAATTATAAATCTGATTCTATCTGGATTCACAGAAATTACAAAGAGAAGAACATCCCATTTATTTTGGAGTCGGCTGTTCATCATCAAGGAGCATATAGAAAATGTCGAAACAAAGTACTGAATTGGCTAAAATTACCAAAGAGGCTCACTGGTACATTTAAGGAATCAGATAATACCATCAGAGGTCGTATCTTTCTTACGTTCTGCTGTTAGAATATAATATTCTTTAGTCTAACGGGAATTTAACGAGTCGGTTCAATTCCCGTTAGACTCAATAATTTTTAATTTATCCTCTGGCTTCCTTCTTGAATTTACTTTGAATACAATAGCGCACCCCTGACATGCTCCAGAACAAATGCAGAATACTTGAAGAATAATGAACAACAATGCCCTATGCCTTATTAGTGGATAACTGAGATTTACACCAACGGATGTATATGAAATGCGGACAAATGTAGAGCTCCCTGGGATACGAATATACATGGCTATTATGGAAGCTTACGAAAGAAGAAAAGAGAATTAGCAATACTGCCAGAATAGTTTGTTTGCAAAAAGTGGCAATAAAAACAAAGAATACAATAAGAGTCAGTCCTTAGCTATGCCATGTCAATGAAATCAAAGACGCTTACCATCTCTCAGGCAAGAGGCAAGAACTACAAAGAATGGCAAAAAGTTTACTATGAACACATACGTTTTAAATTTCCAGAAATCAAGACACAGTTATCAGATAATGCAATACAAGGTTATGATCCAGTAAGTCGTATCGTGGCTATCGACAGTACTATACTGCCAATCGGCCACAGTCTTATGAAAGCACTACAGGAAACATGAGACACCTACCAAAAATAATGGATTCATGCATTTACTAATGGGTCTGCTTTGAAAGTCAGAATCAAAGTAGATTATGGTGTCTATATAGAATGTTCAGAAAAAGAAAAATGACGAATTATTTGGTGCTCGTAGGGAGATATGCGATCAGGTTCATATATCAACTATGAAGCTGAAAAAAATAAATTTAAGATGCATTGTAAACATGAAGATCATATTTGATGTCTTCCTATCAAAAGTTCAAAATTTCAGCATACAGAGTCCTCCACCGATTTATATCTTCAACGATGCGGAGGTGTGAGGAAAAATCTTGTCCTGTCCATTCCTTGATGTTGTTTGTTCATGTATTTATTTGCCCTTTGTGCGTCTCCCCCTTTCGATGTTTCATTTCAGTATTTTTTTACTGAAAAAAAAATGGAATGCCAATATACATTCAGACCCATGTGAAAGGAATACTAAGCTAGGACGAACAGAATAGTGTCCAGCGAATGACAGTCACCCTCAGTTTCCTGGATGAGGAATATCCACAAGATATATGGGTCAGAGTGTACACAGATGGATCAGCACAGAATGCTGTGAGGAATGGAGGTGCAGGTGTATATATAGAATATCCACACAAGCCTAGAGATACAATCAGAACACCTACGGGAAAATTCTGCAATAATTATGATGCAGAAATCCAGGCAATTAGTGTGGCAGCTAAAAAACTGCTGAACTCCAACTCTGGCCTACAGCCTGTGGTATTCCTGACAGATGCAAGGTCAGTGCTTCAAGCTCTCCAGTCTGGAAAACTAACAGACTTGAAAAAACTACTTTGCGAATTGTCGTACCAGTATAGGGTAACCATGCAGTGGATACCCTCTCACTGTGGAATACCAGGAAATGAAAAAGCAGACCAACTGGCTAAGGAAGGTGCTGCCGAAGACCAACCAGATATACCAATCACCTACCATCAGAAAAAAACAGATGATCAAGTCAATAAGAAAGCCACAAACACCTACACAAGATGGCTATCACATTATGAACAAATCAGAGCAAGTTATAATTCTACGTCTCAGAACAGGACACAACCGACTCCGCAGTCACATGTATACAAAGTTCAAGATTGGCAACACGGCCATGTGTACATGTGGACAGGCAGCACAGAGTGCCAAACATATACTTCAAGAGTGTTCTGAGCATGAAACGCTGAGGCATACATATTGGCCAGAGGAAACAACACTGGAATCAAAGCTCTATGGGACACTGTATGAACTACAAAAGACAGTGAGTTTTATTAAGGAGACAGAATTACAGATATAGACATGTTTCAAGTGAACGAAAGAAGAAGAAGAAGAAGTATTTTTTTGACAAGGAATCATGTCTGCATACATGTCCGAACCATGCTAGTTTTCGTCGTTTCACTACTGAAAGTAATGGTTCTTGTACACCAGCATACATCTCTATTTGATTTCTTACATACATGTTTGTCTTATGTTCCCTTTAGGAATTTCGTAGAATTCCTCTGTAGCAATTGAACTTCAAAGTCTGTAATCGTCTCTCCATGTCTTCTGTAAGTGACATAGGCATTACTAGCGAACTAAAGAATAACTTCAGCGGTTAGGCTAGGTTTACATAGACTAGGTCTGATACTTCTTTTATTTGTCGTGTAACTTTCATACTGATATTTGATTGTTTGAAGAATGTTGATCGTTGTTAAGTAAATGCGTTGTTAAGTCTATTTTTTGGTATTTTGTTTCGATCTCTCAGACTATTTTTATTCCTGTATATATTTATTGTCATTTTCTCGCATATTCTGGTAAGAATCTGCTGGGGTGTGGAGGGGTGGGGTAGGGGTGTTTATTCTTGTATGAGTATTTAAAAGCTTGATTTAATTTTACTAAAGAGAAAATATGCGTTTTTCAATTGCCGATTAGAGCTGCATAGCAAACAAAATGTGAAACTCGTGATTTTTGTTTATGGCATCGAATACTTGAATAAAATTTGAGATCCAAATATATCTGGCAATTTGTGTCTTCGTTTTGGAAAGTTTCATGAGGGTGCATTTATTCTTCCCAGCACACTTTCATGAATTGCCAGGCCACTTGATCTTTCCTGTTACTAAATTACGTTAAAGTGCTGGTTCTATTCTTGTGCTCACCTAATGTCTAGTCTAATAATTGAGTGTTATCTTTATAAGAACATATTGACCGTAGTCATGCTTGTATATAAGGAACAGCTTCAATTATATACAATGTGGTAGTCTTTGACTGCATTCTTAGATTATGTTTTGATTAAATCTTGTCTCCTTGATTGTTTTTCCGTCTTGTCTTAATATGAGAGGTGACTATAAACATGGAACATGTATCAGTTCGTTTCGGCACAGCACACAGATCGAATTGGCAGCTTGTTTGAAAATACGGTTATAAAGAATTTAGTGTATGTGGTGGCACAAATGTAAAAATGAATATTGTAAATCAGTGGTTCTTAACGTTTGTCATAAGTCCCCTCTCCCCCAAGAGGGTCAACATGTTATATTATGGACCCATCACAAAAATGTTTGAAATTAGTTGGCCACTTGCTCCTTTTGAAGGAGGTGGTCAAACAAAGTCGACAGACGACTTCCATTATATTCTTCACTCTTTATTTTTGTTCCCATATTTTTCAATCTCTACCGCATCACTGACATGTAATATTAAATTTACTTTGTCGTTTTGTGCTGTGTGTTTGTTCCTATTTTGATAAAGTCCCTTTTTGTCAAAACGTTGATTCTGTATTTCTTCAGCGTAAAACTGCTATGCGACCCATTTTATTATATTAAAAAAAAAAATTACCAAACGATATAAGTCTGAACAAAAAGAGATTTTTAAATAGGATGTAACCACAAATAATGATTTCGACAACATAAAGTTCATGTGTTCATCATATGTTTCCCGATTGGATTTTGTTCAGGAAACCGTTTTACATACAGACTAGCCGGTTCTACTTCCTTCAAAGAATTAGTTTTCCTGTGATTGTGTAAACTGACTCTATCCCTCCTGCCACTGAAAGAACCACACCTTGTAGACAATATCCCTAAATTTTCTCGTCGTATTGGCTTGAATCTCCTCACTGTCATCGAATCGACGGCCTACTATTATTCCTAGAATTTGTGAAAACAAGACACACGGAACAAGATTTGTTGAGCATTGAGGTTTTTACTACTATATTTATCATTCTACATTAATATTCTAACCTCTAGGGACGTTTTCATGATTGCCCAACCCATCAAAATCAAAACAATGAACATGGTCTTGACATTAGACTTTGTGCGCTAGCAGTGCCAGGGCTTCATTTACTGATTGAGTTGAAAAAAATAGAATGCAAGAGGTACTGCACAAAATAGAAAGCTGGACCAAGAAATGGTTGCTTATCATTAATGAAAAGAAAACCACACACACAATATTCACCCTATCCAACAAGATACAGAAAACAACACTAAAAATAAACAATCACGTACTCCCACTAGAATAGAACCCAACATACCTCGGAATTACCCTTGACTAGAATGACATGGGCAAAACATACAGAAAAAGCAGAGGAACGAGCAAGAAATAGAATGGCAATAATGGAAAAGATAGCAGGCACAAACTGGGGAGCGGACAGCAAAATCTTGAAAAGGATATACACAGGTAGAGTTAGACCAATACTAGAGTATGGCATCGCAGCCTGGGCCACAGCATCTAAAACGCAATTCAACAAAATAAACAAAACCCAGAATCAAGCTACACGTATTATCACTACATCTATGAAATCTACACCCATAAATACATTAGAAACAATAACTGGCCTTTAGTCAATGGAAGATAGAAGGGACATGAAAGTAGTTCAACAAGCAGAAAAATACAAGAGACTCCTGAATCATCCTATGCACCAAAGAATTAGTGGCTATGACAAAAGCAGGCTGGAGAGGAGCAACTTCTCAGCAAATGCAAAGAAACTGATACAAAAGGCACCAACTATAGGACAAGCGAAACCAAGGCCCATACAACCAGTCAGTATCATCCCCCCTTGGGCATACAGAGTCCCACAACTAAAAAAACAAATAGAAGGTATAGAAAACAAGGGAACTCAGACAGACTTGGAGAGAAAGCGTATCACAGAACAACACATCGTAGTTAATTACCCACAAGATGCATGGAATCATGACTATACAGATGGCTCGGCCACAAATGCAATTGAGAATGGAGATGGAGGAGTGACCCTCAGACTAAAATACGGGAAAGATGTTACTCTAGCCATAGCTACAGACAAGCTCTCAACCAATTTTAAAGCAGAAATGGAAGCTCTCAAGAAAGCAACAGAAACTATCTTACAACACAAAGAACAAGTGCACAGGAATATTGTACTACTAACACATGCACTCTCTGTCATAACAGCACTGAAGCTACACAGGAACACCGGACTTAATGAATTGAGGGCAGTTCTAGTTCAGTTGTACAATAATTTCCAAAGAGTAGGGATGCAGTGGATACTGTCACACTGTAACATTGAAGGGAATGAAGTTGCAGATAGACTGGCCAAAGAAGGAGGGAAGTTACCTCAAGAATACTATTTAGTCAGTTATGAAAAAATGAAGACCATCATTAAAAGCAACTATAACAAAAAGTGGAAAGAAGACCACCCCAAATATAATGCAAATGACGGGTATTACCAACTATTCAGAAGAGACCAGGTTATCCTGCTGCGTCTCAGAACTGGTCACAACAAAATGAGACATCATTTGTACACCAAATTCAAAATAGGTACAACTGGGCTCTGCCATTGCAGCCTTGCGAATATGACAGCAGAACAATTCCTACAAGAATGTCCCCAGTATGCAGACCTGAGAAACAAGACATGGCCCACCCCAATCAGTGTTGAAGAGAAACTGTATGGCACAGTGGACCCTCTAAAACAGACAGCAGCCTATATCATAGAATCCGGAGTCCCAACCTGACTGAGTGATGATCGCCGAAGAAGATTTACTGATTGTAGTTAAGTACTCAATAATACTTTGTACTGTTAACTTTCTATACGCTTGTCAACGTTACTGATAAAAATATGTCAGATGGGTATTAGGTCCATGAACCAATTTTCAAAAACATAGTTATAAAATGCATTTACTGTAAGTGAAATCCCGGAACATTTTGTCCAGACTCGTCTGCAATTGTCACGATGCAAATTTTATAGTTCTTTATGTCTAGATGCCGGTGCTTGAACATATGCCATTCATGACAACAGATCAATGCGAAACACAAATGTTATAATGACTCTAACTGAAAATTAACAATGGCTTAAAACTATACAAACGAGATACATTCAGAAATGCATGTATAAAGTACAAAATATAAAAGAAGAATAGGAGAAAGCAGTTAGAGACGGAGAGAGAGAAATTACAAGAAATATACGAGAACGAAAAATTGAGAAGAAACAAAGAAAAGGAAGACACATACAAAATATGACGTAGAAAAATAAGATAAAATATAAAAAAACGGGAGTAAAAGTAAAAACATGAAACGAATATGCAGAAAATGAATCACAGAGAAAGTGAGAGAATTGTGAAATAAAAATAATTGTAGTTATTTTATAGATCTGTATATGAAATGTAGATCATTATAGAAGTAGAAGCAGGAGTTCAAGAAACACGTGCAAGAGACAAGTTACCCAAATCCGAAAAGGGAGCAGCTAATAACACCTCATGCATGGTTAAAAAGGCGACTAAGAATGCTTAGAGTTGAAATTCACCGTTTAATCTCATAGATAAGGGGTGGTGAATTTCCGGTCCACTACTAAGGTAGCCGAAATATAAAATAGAAATTCACTATTTTTTTCATAATTTCATCGTTCAGGACGACCTATATATTTTAGAAGATTTCAACGCGCACCAAGGCAACAATAGAGGAATATAAAGGTATATTTGGTTACGCAAGAAACAGGATAAATTAAAACGGACACAAATTGATAAATACATGTATACAACGTAACCTGTTTATAGCAAACACCTTATTTAAGCATAGACAATCACAAGTATAAACATGGTATAAGTGGAACAGGCTTGAATGCAAAAGTCAGATAGATTTTATTCTCACAAAAAGAACCAACAGATGAAAAGTAACAGACATGATGACAGACGAACATGTTATACATGTTATGTAAGCAGATACTGACAATAAAAAATAAAGTAAAGTAACCCATAGAATTTACTAATGCCGTAGAGGTGTGAGATGTTAGTGATCTCACATTTCACAGGCTCTGCAAATGAGGGCGGTAACCATCTCCTCTCCCTCGCAGTCTTTACTTCCCGGATTAATCCGGTACCCATTTATAGCAGGGTCGACCTGGGAGCCGTTGCGATCTGAAAAAATATTTCCGCCTGGGGAATGAACTGGGGAATGAACCCAGCACACTCATATGTGAAGCCAGTGCGTTAACCACTGCGCTACGCGGCTCCCTGATCATAAAGCAGTAATAATCACAGTCAAAACAAACTGAAGAAAAAACAAACCAAAAAAAAAAACGACCAAGGACTCAAGGCCAACTAAACTGACATAAATTGGATGAACAGAACAATATATCCATAAAGTTATTGAATTATTCAAAAAGCTACCGGATAACACACTACAAATAAAAGAAGAATGGACACTCTTTAAGAACACTATCGGTAAAGCGAAATGAACTATTTGTGGGTATTTAAAAAACATAGAGGCACAACACCGGAGATAAAAGCCTAGTGGACAGATGACGTAAAGATAACAGCCTGGTGGACAGATGACGTAAAGATAACAGCTTGGTGGACAGACCAGACCATTCCGTGACCAGTCATGCCATCAGAATCCCAAAGAACACTTGTGGGATGAACTCGACAGACGACTCGCCAGCGAGACTTCGCTCCAGCCAATCTCCGACAGTTGTCTATTGCACTGCGAGAGTAGTGGGCAGCCATCCCACAACAACAGATCCAACGGTTAATCGGATCCATGTCAATGAGATGTCGTTCTCTGATAGATGCCAGATGAGGGCATACACCTTACTGAAACGGAGGTCTCAGTCGTGAAGAATAAAAGCCCAAACCAAATTTAATGCACATCATTTCCTTGTTAAACTCAGAAAGGTTCTTCATGCCAAGATTGAAATATTAATTCCGCAAAAGAACATTTTGGCACACGTTTGAAATGTGGTGGCTATTATCACTGCAATAATATTTAGTTTTATTTTTGAACAGCATATATACTATAACCTACGCAATCATAACGATTGTGTGAGATGCACAAGAAATTAACAATCTGAGACAGACTCAATGAAGTAGTAATATTTCTATGAATCCATGGCTTCGTTGAGGACAATTACAAAACAAGTACGCTTGAGTACCCAAGCATAACATCGCTATGCTTCATGGCACCTGTAGCAGTGACATGAATGTATGTGCTTACTTTTTACATACACATTATACGGTGCGCCGTGGAAATAAAAAATTAAGATAAATTAATAGAGCCATGAAATAGAAACGTAAAGGTTACAACGGTTAGGTGTGTGTGTGTGGGGTGGGGGGGGGGGGTTTGTTGTGTAGGTGGACTGGGAGGGGGCAAATAACGCCCTTTTTTCAAGTTTCATCGTTTTCTGACAGCTAGACTTAACTTTGAGAAATGAGACTGACATAAGTGTACAGCGTATCCATCCATCTTACATTAGTGAAGGCACTGAAAACCTACAACTACGTGTAGACATTTGAATGAGAATTTATGAATGTGTGTAAAAAATACTTTGTCCCATCGAATGGAGCAAATTGGCGCAGAATAAAAGATATTGTAACACGCATTGTTAAAAAAAAGTATTGTAACAATATAATATATACTTTAGTTTAAACATGTAAAATAAAACATGACTATAATGATTAACAACAGACAAGGAGTCAGAAGTTGAAAAAAGGTTTGGTCAAAAACTGTAAAAATGATTTTACATCATGGTTGAAAACGCATTGTCCTTGAATTATAAAATTTCGTTGTGTGACATATTGGAAGGTTGGAGACTGATCCAGTCATGTATCGCATCGGGAAAACCCACATATTAACATAAATAATTGGCTGCGCCGTTTTGCCCCACACATCCTAACATGTTCAATCTATTGGAAGGGCTCAATTTACTTCTAAGATATTTATTTTTATAAATAGAATAGACATAACGGAATAAAGCCTGCCTCAGTATCTTATTCGTCCTTTATTCGTATATGTTAGATTGAAAGTGCTTAAAGAAAGCACGGTTAAGATCTTAAATGAGTTTGTCCCCCAGTACAATAGTCACTGTTGTATCAATCTTTCTTCTGCGTGTATAAGTAATAAGTAATACTGAAAGCGAAAGAGATATACTACTATAAATAGGCGAAAGTAAAAAGTATTATACTCGTAGTTTGCAGTGGAAAGTAAAGAGTGAATCGACGTTGCATCAGCCTTTTTAAGAAACAGAAATAAGTAAAATAACTTACTACGAGCTGAACTACGAAAAAAACAAGCATAAGACAGCACATGCTATTGAATGCTCTATAAAACATTCGCTATTGGTCGCTCTATACAACCCACTCTATTGGTCGCTCTATACAACCCACTCTATTGGTCGCTCTATACAACCCACTCTTTTGGTGCTCTATACAACCCACTCTATTGGTCGCTCTGTACAACACACTCGATTAGTCGCTCTATATATTACACGTTAACGGTATAAAGTAGAAAACTAATCAACGTCAGCAACATAAAGTAGATAATCAACGTCAACAGTATAAAGTAGATAATCAACGTTAATAGTATAAAGTAGATATTCTACGTTAATAGTATAATGTAGATAATCAACGTTAATAGTATAAAGATATACACACGTGAAAATAACTGTCTAATAATCCGAAGTAAAATGTCTGAATATAAATTAGGATCCAAAACAATCGCGTTAATTAAAAGTCTGTTACTATTAATAACAGACTTTTTAACATTAAATTAACACACACACGGAACAATCTTTTAAAAAAAATATTAAGCAAACACTTATGGAAATCATAAATAGACAACGTGTTTTTAAAAAAACAGAAAGCACGCGTACTTAAACGATAAAACATAAATCTTCTCAAAGTGTGTAACGAATCCTGTTACGAATACAACTACAGTGAGGTTAATTATATATATATATATATATATATATTTCCACTTATATATATATATATATATATATTACTTATGATATACTCTGTTATGTCTCGTTTATATGAAAAGATCTCGTTTGTATGAAAGGCTGTACAGCTCCACTAAAGTGAATTCACATTGTACACAAACACTAGCCCCACTTAGCTATTGCTGGAGTAAGAACTGGCCAAGTCAGTAACTGTACGAAGAAGAGAAACGACAAGTTAGACAATACTTTACTCTTGAACAGCGCATCGTCTCCTCCTGTTGTAGAAATTCTCTGCTGCATTTTCGATTTTTGTCTATCACTGTCATACTTGATACAATGTTTCTGATTGAAAGAATGCGGTATAAATTGTTTTTTTTACATCTGGTGTGTAATAACTTCAGGGTCCAATTACACTACGCCATAGCACACGCATATATGTGTACACGACAGGGATGTAGATATCACATAGCACACACATATATGTGTACACAACAGGGTGGTAGATATCACATACACACCTACATGTGTATACAAAAAACCCGCAGATGCGTGTGTTTTTTTCTGTAAGAAAGGGGTATTACATTTTTAAAAAGGTGAAAAAGAAAAGGTAAAAAAATAACTGTTATATATACAATTAATTCGTTTTCACATCTGTTCTTGTATCACCCCTTCTTTCTGAAGAGAAATGTGATGAAATTTTTGAAAAAAAATATCTATAAGATAGGTGTTTTACCCACCTATAGTTATATTCGTAACGCTAAATCATGTTATGATTTGACTTGGCATATATATGTATATATATAATCAAGATGAGATCAATATATTCTCTCATCGATCTGAACGGTTGTTAGATTTCCCAGTCATTATTATAGATCTTACAACCAGAGCGTTGTGTAATAGCTAAAAGCATTTAAATCGTAATCGATTTCTCCTGAGTTGAAAAGAAAGTTTTATTTGGAATACATTAATGCATCCAAGAATACATTTCTCAGCAAGATATCAGAATCAAATATTGATTGATCATTTGTTAATATTACTGCTGTCAAACCTAGCGTTTGTAATGTCATACAATCAGACCGTGTTTGCTTATAGGCTCCGCACAAAACAGTGGAACTAGGCATGAGTGGGTTTCTGTTAGGAATGGAACTGGGTGCATGACTATTGCTAGGAATGGAACTGGTTTCCTGACGTTAGCTAGGAAAATAACTAGTTGACTTATATTAGCTAGAAATGGAAGTGGTTAATTGACGTTAGCTACGAATGGAACTGGTTGCATGTCATTAGCTAGAAATATAACTGGTTATCTGACTTTAGCTAGGAATAGAACCGGTTGATTGACGTTAGCTAGGAATGGAGCTGGTTGCATTACAAAATCTGAACATGACTAACCTATTTCATTGTATTCTTAATTCAGTCATATGCAGCCTGAGTTTGAGCTTCTTTTTTGTGGAAAAATTTGACTTGTCTTAAGCATTAAATCTTGTTGTATCTGGACCTTGAAAATGTAAATTCAGCTTGATTATGAGAGAAGAAAAATTTCCCAGAGATAAATTTGTCTGGCTACCAATTTCTTATCATGGAAATAATTAATGAAGCAGGTTACTCTATTTTATCAATTAGAAACAGCTGAAATTCCATCCGCACTGGAATATCTTTCTTTGGGAACTAGACATGCATACATAAACCAACATTGCACAACCAATGCATTTGAGATAACAAACTAACACAGGCTCAAATATCAGCTCGGTCACCGAACGGAGGTAAATCTGTGCTTTTGTTATATAGGTCGAGGGCTGTCAGAAGCTACCATCTCAAGGTTAAAGTGATTGTTACATCATCATAATTATCTAGAGTTCATATAATCTGATGAGAGCTTAACACGATATGGGTCAGATCATTGTATGATAACACGGTTTAAATAGTTTTAGATGTTTACCTGTAACGACGCTACCCCGCCCCCCCACCGTCCCACGAAACTCCGTCCACATCCTAAGAAAAATTAAGAATTACAATTTAGCATTACAATCGCAGTTGTTCTACTAATCAAGGATGATTATCATGAACCCCCACAAACATCTCTCCTGAATGTTGATCATTTGTTACATTAGTACAATCTTCCATGCAATAAAGTTTGGCTGTGTATAATTTGTTCTTCCGTGTATAACTTCCCACTTATATTCAATGAAGTTTGGCTGTGTATAATTTGTTCTTCCGTGTATAACTTCCCTCTTATATTCAATGAAGTTTGGCTGTGTATAATTTGTTCTTCCGTGTATAACTTCCCACTTATATTCAATGAAGTTTGGCTGTGTATAATTTGTTCTTCCGTGTATAACTTCCCACTTATATTCAATGAAGTTTGGCTGTGTATAATTTGTTCTTCCGTGTATAACTTCCCACTTATATTCAATGAAGTTTGGCTGTGTATAATTTGTTCTTCCGTGTATAACTTCCCACTTATATTCAATGAAGTTTGGCTGTGTATAATTTGTTCTTCCGTGTATAACTTCCCACTTATATTCAATGAAGTTTGGCTGTGTATAATTTGTTCTTCCGTGTATAACTTCTCACTTATATTCAATGAAGTTTGGCTGTGTATAATTTGTTCTTCCGTGTATAACTTCCCACTTATATTCAATGAAGTTTGGCTGTGTATAATTTGTTCTCCCGTGTATAACTTCCCACTTATATTCAATGAAGTTTGGCTGTGTATAATTTGTTCTTCCGTGTATAACTTCCCACTTATATTCAATGAAGTTTGGCTGTGTATAATTTGTTCTTCCGTGTATAACTTCCCACTTATATTCAATGAAGTTTGGCTGTGTATAATTTGTTCTTCCGTGTATAACTTCCCACTTATATTCAATGAAGTTTGGCTGTGTATAATTTGTTCTTCCGTGTATAACTTCCCACTTATATTCAATGAAGTTTGGCTGTGTATAATTTGTTCTTCCGTGTATAACTTCCCACTTATATTCAATGAAGTTTGGCTGTGTATAATTTGTTCTTCCGTGTATAACTTCCCACTTATATTCAATGAAGTTTGGCTGTGTATAATTTGTTCTTCCGTGTATAACTTCCCACTTATATTCAATGAAGTTTGGCTGTGTATAATTTGTTCTTCCGTGTATAACTTCCCACTTATATTCAATAAAGTTTGGCTGTGTATAATTTGTTCTCCCGTGTATAACTTCCCACTTATATTCAATGAAGTTTGGCTGTGTATAATTTGTTCTCCCGTGTATAACTTCCCACTTATATTCAATAAAGTTTGGCTGTGTATAATTTGTTCTTCCGTGTATAACATCCCTCTTATATTCAATAAAGTTTGGCTGTGTATAATTCGTTCTTCCGTGTATAACATCCCTCTTATATTCAATGAAGTTTGGCTGTGTATAATTTGTTCTTCCGTGTATAACATCCCTCTTATATTCAATGAAGTTTGGCTGTGTATAATTTGTTCTTCCGTGTATAACAGCCCACTTATATTCATTTTTGTGTGTTGCAATAATTATTCTTAAGAGAGTCATTATTATTTATTTATTGCCGGTGATACACGTATAAACATTATGAAGAAATAACGTCAATTGTAAATAATCATTCCTGGTTGCAGGAAAAGGAATGCTTCTCTAGGAATAATCTGTCAGTGATTCTCTGGGAATACATAAGATATGTTCACTTTTATCGGTTACAGGAATGTGAGTGATTTTCTAGGAATACATCACAGATGTTCAAATTCCTGTTTCCACGAAAGGGAGTGCTTTTCTAGGAATACATCACAGATGTTCAAATTCCTGTTTCCACGAAAGGGAGTGCTTTTTCTAGGAATACATCACAGATGTTCAAATTCATGTTTCCACGAAAGGGAGTGCTTTTCTAGGAATACATCACAGATGTTCAAATTTCTGTTTCCACGAAAGGGAGTGCTTTTCTAGGAATACAAAAGAGATGTTCACATTTTTGATTGTCGGAAAGTGAGTTTTCTCTACAAATACGATGTAGGAAAGTGTGTATGTCTCTAGAAATACATCAGCAAGTATTTCTATAGGAAAACATCAGTGAGTATTTCTCTAGGAATACAACAGTGAATACTTCTCTAGGAATACATCAGTGAGTACTTCTCTAGGAATACATCCGTGAGTACTTCTCTAGAAATACATCAGTGAGTACTTCTCTAGGAATACATGAGTACTTCTCTAGGAATACATGAGTACTTCTCTAGAAATACATCACTGAGTACGTCTATAGGAATACATCAGTGAGTACTTCTCTATGAATACATCAGTGAGTACTTCTCTAGGAATACATCAGTGAGTACGTCTCTTGGAATACATCTGTGAGTACTTCTCTAGGAATACATCAATGAGTACTTCTCTAGGAATACATCTGTGAGTACTTATCTAAGAATACATCAGTGAGTACTTATCTAAGAATACATCTGTGTCTATAGGAATACATCAGTGAGTGCTTCTCTTGGAATGCATCAGTGAGTACGTCTCTAGAAATACATTTGTGAGTACGTCTATAGGAATACATCAGTGAGTTCCTCTCTAGGAATAAATCACCGAGCACTTCTCTAGTAATACATCAGTGAGTACTTCTCTAGGAATACATGAGCGAGTTCCTCTCTAGTAATACATCAGTGAATACTTCTCTAGGAATACATCAGTGAGTACCTCTCTAGGAATACATCAGTGAGTTCCTCTCTAGGAATACATCAGTGAGTACTTATATAGGAATACATTAGTGTGTACTTCTCTAGAAATACATCAGTGAGTACGTCTATTGGAATACATCAGTGAGTACATCTCTAGGAATACATCAGTGGATACTACTATAGGAATACATCAGTGAATACTTCTCTAGGAAGACATCAGTGAGTACTTATCTAGGAATACATCAGTGAGTACTTCTCTAGGAATACATCAGGGAGTACATCTGTAGGAATACATCAGTGAGTACTTCTCTAGGAATACATCAGTGAGTACTTCTCTAGGAATACATGAGTACTTCTCTAGGAATACATCAGTGAGTACTTCTCTAGGAATACATGAGTACTTCTCTAGGAATACATCATTGAGTACTTCTCTAGGAATACATCAGTTAGTACTTCTCTAGGAATACATGAGTGAGTACATCTCTAGGAATACATCAGTGTACTTCTCTAGGAATACATCAGAGATTTTCACTTTTCCTGGTCGCAGGAAAGTGCGTTTTTCTCTTGAATACATCAGAGATGTTCACTTTTCCTGTTGTTCTTCTTTTGCATGTTGTTTAAAACTCCTGCTTATTAGTAAGATCTTGTCCTGTCTGGCCCTGTCTTACTCGTCGTGCCTGTCTTGCCCTGTCTTGCCCTGTCTTACCCTGTCTTGCCATGTCTTGCAAGATATAATCCTGAAACTATAATGCGTGTATGCTGGTTTACATCTTGAAGGGGATATCTGCGTCAGTCAACTGGACACATCCGATTTCAGCATGGTTTATAGCATTATCACCAATGAATGGGACATTCAACCCTACCACAAATTCTCCTTATTCGTCTCTTACGACTCGTATGGCGAGTATCAGTGTTGATATTCCTTGATTCCCATTCAGGCACCGACAATACACGGGATACATTTCAGGTTAATACGCAACTCGTAATGTTGCATTCATTTCACAAGTGTATTAATTTTCACTCTGATTGAAAATACACAATTCACAACTTTCTCTCTAATAGAAGATATACAATTCACTTCTTTCTCTCTAATAGAAGATATACAATTCACAACTTTCTCTCTAATAGAAGATATACAATTCACAACTTTGTCTCATAGTGTCAAAGATACGACAGCCTCAGCATGCTTAAAACATTCACAGGATAGCAGCGTAGATAACTCGTGAAATATATTAGAATTCATTAAGAATATAGAGTTAGTGTTCTTATCTCTAGCCCTATTCCTAAATTTTTACATAAAGATTAGAGCTACTCAACATTCAACTATCAAAATGAACAAAAATAGGTATAAGTGTTACCACAATAAATCATAAAACAACTTAACAACGAGAGGATGTTTTATGACTTATTTTGGTAAAACTTGTACCTATTTTTGTTAATTATGATATTTGCCGTATTTGCCACCCATTTCCTGTTTAGGGTTGTTACCAGGTACTGGAACTTTTATCCAGTGATCGACAATCAACTCTTGACGAGCCTTGAAGGAAGAGTACAAAATAGAGCTGAATCAACACTCAAATCTTGACGAGCCTTGAAGGAAGAGTACAAAATAGAGCTGAATCAACACTCAAATCTTGACGAGCCTTGAAGGAAGAGTACAAAATAGAGCTGAATCAACACTCAAATCTTGACGAGCCTTGAAGGAAGAGTACAAAATAGAGCTGAATCAACACTCAACTCTTGACGAGCCTTGAAGGAAGAGTACAAAATAGAGCTGAATCAACACTCAACTCATGACGAGACATGAAGGAAGAGTACAAAATAGAGCTGAATCAACACTCAAATCTTGACGAGACTTGAAGGAAGAGTACAAAATAGAGCTGAATTAACACTCAAATCTTGACGAGCCTTGAAGGAAGAGTACAAAATAGAGCTGAATCAACACTCAAATCTTGACGAGCCTTGAAGGAAGAGTACAAAATAGAGCTGAATCAACACTCAAATCTTGACGAGTCTTGAAGGAAGAGTACAAAATAGAGCTGAATCAACACTCAAATCTTGACGAGCCTTGAAGGAAGAGTACAAAATAGAGCTGAATCAACACTCAAATCTTGACGAGCCTTGAAGGAAGAGTACAAAATAGAGCTGAATCAACACTCAAATCTTGACGAGCCTTGAAGGAAGAGTACAAAATAGAGCTGAATCAACACTCAACTCTTGACGAGCCTTGAAGGAAGAGTACAAAATAGAGCTGAATCAACACTCAAATCTTGACGAGCCTTGAAGGAAGAGTACAAAATAGAGCTGAATCAACACTCAACTCTTGACGAGCCTTGAAGGAAGAGTACAAAATAGAGCTGAATCAACACTCAACTCATGACGAGACTTGAAGGAAGAGTACAAAATAGAGCTGAATCAACACTCAAATCTTGACGAGCCTTGAAGGAAGAGTACAAAATAGAGCTGAATCAACACTCAACTCTTGACGAGCCTTGAAAGAAGAGTACAAAATAGAGCTGAATCAACACTCAACTCATGACGAGACGAAGGAAGAGTACAAAATAGAGCTGAATCAACACTCAAATCTTGACGAGCCTTGAAGGAAGAGTACAAAATAGAGCTGAATCAACACTCAAATCTTGACGAGTCTTGAAGGAAGAGTACAAAATAGAGCTGAATCAACACTCAAATCTTTTGACGAGCCTTGAAGGAAGAGTACAAAATAGAGCTGAATCAACACTCAAATCTTGACGAGCCTTGAAGGAAGAGTACAAAATAGAGCTGAATCAACACTCAAATCTTGACGAGACTTGAAGGAAGAGTACAAAATAGAGCTGAATCAACACTCAACTCTTGACGAGCCTTGAAGGAAGAGTACAAAATAGAGCTGAATCAACACTCAAATCTTGACGAGCCTTGAAGGAAGAGTACAAAATAGAGCTGAATCAACACTCAACTCTTGACGAGCCTTGAAGGAAGAGTACAAAATAGAGCTGAATCAACACTCAACTCATGACGAGACTTGAAGGAAGAGTACAAAATAGAGCTGAATCAACACTCAAATCTTGACGAGCCTTGAAGGAAGAGTACAAAATAGAGCTGAATCAACACTCAACTCTTGACGAGCCTTGAAAGAAGAGTACAAAATAGAGCTGAATCAACACTCAACTCATGACGAGACGAAGGAAGAGTACAAAATAGAGCTGAATCAACACTCAAATCTTGACGAGCCTTGAAGGAAGAGTACAAAATAGAGCTGAATCAGCACTCAAATCTTGACGAGCCTTGAAGGAAGAGTACAAAATAGAGCTGAATCAACACTCAAATCTTGACGAGTCTTGAAGGAAGAGTACAAAATAGAGCTGAATTAACACTCAAATCTTGACGAGCCTTGAAGGAAGAGTACAAAATAGAGCTGAATCAACACTCAAATCTTGACGAGCCTTGAAGGAAGAGTACAAAATAGAGCTGAATCAACACTCAAATTTTGACGAGCCTTGAAGGAAGAGTACAAAATAGAGCTGAATCAACACTCAACTCTTGACGAGCCTTGAAGGAAGAGTACAAAATAGAGCTGAATTAACACTGAACTCATGACGAGACTTGAAGGAAGAGTACAAAATAGAGCTGAATCAACACTCAAATCTTGACGAGCCTTGAAGGAAGAGTACAAAATAGAGCTGAATCAACACTCAAATCTTGACGAGTCTTGAAGGAAGAGTACAAAATAGAGCTGAATCAACACTCAAATCTTGACGAGCCTTGAAGGAAGAGTACAAAATAGAGCTGAATCAACACTCAAATCTTGACGAGTCTTGAAGGAAGAGTACAAAATAGAGCTGCATTAACACTCAACTCATGACGAGACATGAAGGAAGAGTACAAAATAGAGCTGAATCAACACTCAAATCTTGACGAGCCTTGAAGGAAGAGTACAAAATAGAGCTGAATTAACACTCAAATCTTGACGAGCCTTGAAGGAAGAGTACAAAATAGAGCTGAATCAACACTCAAATCTTGACGAGCCTTGAAGGAAGAGTACAAAATAGAGCTGAATCAACACTCAAATCTTGACGAGTCTTGAAGGAAGAGTACAAAATAGAGCTGAATCAACACTCACATCTTGACGAGTCTTGAAGGAAGAGTACAAAATAGAGCTGAATCAACACTCAAATCTTGACGAGTCTTGAAGGAAGAGTACAAAATAGAGCTGAATCAACACTCAAATCTTGACGAGTCTTGAAGGAAGAGTACAAAATAGAGCTGAATCAACACTCAAATCTTGACGAGCCTTGAAGGAAGAGTACAAAATAGAGCTGAATCAACACTCAAATCTTGACGAGCCTTGAAGGAAGAGTACAAAATAGAGCTGAATCAACACTCAAATCTTGACGAGCCTTGAAGGAAGAGTACAAAATAGAGCTGAATCAACACTCAACTCTTGACGAGCCTTGAAGGAAGAGTACAAAATAGAGCTGAATCAACACTCAAATCTTGACGAGCCTTGAAGGAAGAGTACAAAATAGAGCTGAATCAACACTCAACTCTTGACGAGCCTTGAAGGAAGAGTACAAAATAGAGCTGAATCAAAACTCAACTCATGACGAGACTTGAAGGAAGAGTACAAAATAGAGCTGAATCAACACTCAAATCTTGACGAGCCTTGAAGGAAGAGTACAAAATAGAGCTGAATCAACACTCAACTCTTGACGAGCCTTGAAAGAAGAGTACAAAATAGAGCTGAATCAACACTCAACTCATGACGAGACGAAGGAAGAGTACAAAATAGAGCTGAATCAACACTCAAATCTTGATGAGCCTTGAAGGAAGAGTACAAAATAGAGCTGAATCAGCACTCAAATCTTAACGAGCCTTGAAGGAAGAGTACAAAATAGAGCTGAATCAACACTCAAATCTTGACGAGCCTTGAAGGAAGAGTACAAAATAGAGCTGAATCAACACTCAAATCTTGACGAGTCTTGAAGGAAGAGTACAAAATAGAGCTGAATCAACACTCAAATCTTGACGAGCCTTGAAGGAAGAGTACAAAATAGAGCTGAATCAACACTCAAATCTTGACGAGTCTTGAAGGAAGAGTACAAAATAGAGCTGAATCAACACTCAAATTTTGACGAGCCTTGAAGGAAGAGTACAAAATAGAGCTGAATTAACACTCAACTCATGACGAGACTTGAAGGAAGAGTACAAAATAGAGCTGAATCAACACTCAAATCTTGACGAGCCTTGAAGGAAGAGTACAAAATAGAGCAGAATCAACACTCAAATCTTGACGAGTCTTGAAGGAAGAGTACAAAATAGAGCTGAATCAACACTCAAATCTTGACGAGCCTTGAAGGAAGAGTACAAAATAGAGCTGAATCAACACTCAAATCTTGACGAGTCTTGAAGGAAGAGTACAAAATAGAGCTGCATTAACACTCAACTCATGACGAGACTTGAAGGAAGAGTACAAAATAGAGCTGAATAAACACTCAAATCTTGACGAGCCTTGAAGGAAGAGTACAAAATAGAGCTGAATTAACACTCAAATCTTGACGAGTCTTGAAGGAAGAGTACAAAATAGAGCTGCATTAACACTCAACTCATGACGAGACTTGAAGGAAGAGTACAAAATAGAGCTGAATCAACACTCAAATCTTGACGAGACTTGAAGGAAGAGTACAAAATAGAGCTGAATTAACACTCAAATCTTGACGAGTCTTGAAGGAAGAGTACAAAATAGAGCTGCATTAACACTCAACTCATGACGAGACTTGAAGGAAGAGTACAAAATAGAGCTGAATTAACACTCAAATCTTGACGAGCCTTGAAGGAAGAGTACAAAATAGAGCTGAATCAACACTCAAATCTTGACGAGCCTTGAAGGAAGAGTACAAAATAGAGCTGAATCAACACTCAACTCTTGACGAGCCTTGAAGGAAGAGTACAAAATAGAGCTGAATCAACACTCAACTCATGACGAGACTTGAAGGAAGAGTACAAAATAGAGCTGAATCAACACTCAAATCTTGACGAGCCTTGAAGGAAGAGTACAAAATAGAGCTGAATCAACACTCAACTCTTGACGAGCCTTGAAAGAAGAGTACAAAATAGAGCTGAATCAACACTCAACTCATGACGAGACGAAGGAAGAGTACAAAATAGAGCTGAATCAACACTCAAATCTTGACGAGCCTTGAAGGAAGAGTACAAAATAGAGCTGAATCAGCACTCAAATCTTAACGAGCCTTGAAGGAAGAGTACAAAATAGAGCTGAATCAACACTCAAATCTTGACGAGCCTTGAAGGAAGAGTACAAAATAGAGCTGAATCAACACTCAAATCTTGACGAGTCTTGAAGGAAGAGTACAAAATAGAGCTGAATCAACACTCAAATCTTGACGAGCCTTGAAGGAAGAGTACAAAATAGAGCTGAATCAACACTCAAATCTTGACGAGTCTTGAAGGAAGAGTACAAAATAGAGCTGAATCAACACTCAAATTTTGACGAGCCTTGAAGGAAGAGTACAAAATAGAGCTGAATTAACACTCAACTCATGACGAGACTTGAAGGAAGAGTACAAAATAGAGCTGAATCAACACTCAAATCTTGACGAGCCTTGAAGGAAGAGTACAAAATAGATCTGAATCAACACTCAAATCTTGACGAGTCTTGAAGGAAGAGTACAAAATAGAGCTGAATCAACACTCAAATCTTGACGAGCCTTGAAGGAAGAGTACAAAATAGAGCTGAATCAACACTCAAATCTTGACGAGTCTTGAAGGAAGAGTACAAAATAGAGCTGCATTAACACTCAACTCATGACGAGACTTGAAGGAAGAGTACAAAATAGAGCTGAATCAACACTAAAATCTTGACGAGCCTTGAAGGAAGAGTACAAAATAGAGCTGAATTAACACTCAAATCTTGACGAGTCTTGAAGGAAGAGTACAAAATAGAGCTGCATTAACACTCAACTCATGACGAGACATGAAGGAAGAGTACAAAATAGAGCTGAATCAACACTCAAATCTTGACGAGACTTGAAGGAAGAGTACAAAATAGAGCTGAATTAACACTCAAATCTTGACGAGTCTTGAAGGAAGAGTACAAAATAGAGCTGCATTAACACTCAACTCATGACGAGACTTGAAGGAAGAGTACAAAATAGAGCTGAATTAACACTCAAATCTTGACGAGCCTTGAAGGAAGAGTACAAAATAGAGCTGAATCAACACTCAAATCTTGACGAGCCTTGAAGGAAGAGTACAAAATAGAGCTGCATTAACACTCAACTCATGACGAGACTTGAAGGAAGAGTACAAAATAGAGCTGAATCAACACTCAAATCTTGACGAGCCTTGAAGGAAGAGTACAAAATAGAGCTGAATTAACACTCAAATCTTGACGAGTCTTGAAGGAAGAGTACAAAATAGAGCTGCATTAACACTCAACTCATGACGAGACTTGAAGGAAGAGTACAAAATAGAGCTGAATCAACACTCAAATCTTGACGAGACTTGAAGGAAGAGTACAAAATAGAGCTGAATTAACACTCAAATCTTGACGAGTCTTGAAGGAAGAGTACAAAATAGAGCTGCATTAATACTCAACTCATGACGAGACTTGAAGGAAGAGTACAAAATAGAGCTGAATTAACACTCAAATCTTGACGAGCCTTGAAGGAAGAGTACAAAATAGAGCTGAATCAACACTCAAATCTTGACGAGCCTTGAAGGAAGAGTACAAAATAGAGCTGAATCAATTTTCAACTCTTGATGATGACTCAACATTCAAGTCTTGACAATTATTAACATTCAAGTCTTGGCGATGACTCAACACTCAAGTCTTCACAGAAGATTTGAATAAGGAGTACAGAATAGCAGCAATGTGGTCCTTGAATAATATGTAACTAAGGAGGTTTAACTGATGGGGTTTGTCGTCCCATCCCATAGAATCTGAGTAACTGAGAATTTATGCTGAAGTCGAATGCGGCAGGCGGAAGGACAGATATCGCAACTAAGCTGTAAACAACAGCACAACGAAGTCCATTTCTGGATTTCTTTATGATAATCTGCAGGTACTAGAAAAGAAACGCTGTAATCGAAGACGAACTGAATCAGCAAAATTAGAAAGACCATGTACACGAGATGTGAAAGAAGTGCTGGCTCAGCTAAGTTTGAACGAAAATGTACATGGACTGGGAAAGAAGTGCTGGCACAGCTAAGTTTGAACGTACATGTACACGAGATGTGAAAGAAGTGCTGGCACAGCTAAGTTTGAACGTACATGTACACGAGATGTGAAAGAAGTGCTTGCACAGCTAAGTTTGAACGTACATGTACACGAGATGTGAAAGAAGTGCTGGCACAGCTAAGTTTGAACGTACATGTACACAAGATGTGAAATAATACATACACGATAGTATTCTGTGGTAGGGTTGCAAGTCTGATCTAGGGTTGCAAGTCAGTGCTAGGGTTGCAAGTCTGTGCTAGGGTTGCAAGTCTGTGCTAGGGTTGCAAGTCTGTGCTAGGGTTGCAAATTTGTGTTATGGTTGCCTTTACAGTCGTATTTTCGTTTATAAAAAAGTTGCTCTCATAAAGAAATAAAGTGGGATTAAAGAAGGTTGCCAGACATTGTCTACTTGAGGATCTGTAGAGAACAAGTTATCATGAAATATACATGTTCTCTTGAAATTGAGGGAAACTCCAAATTGCTTTGTTGTTGTTGTTGTTGTTCTTTTTCTTCTGCGTTCGTTCTCAAACTCCTGCAGATCAGCAGGATGTAGTCCGGAGAACGGAATGCGTTGTGTCATGGTTTACAGCATTGCTGCAATATCTGCGCCTTTCGACCTGACACATCCGACTTCAGCATGGCTTTGGGTCACTGACCCCTATATGGGATGGGACAGCCAACTCAATCCCTAAACTCCCTAGTCGCCTCGTACGACATGCATGGAAGGTAAACAGTGTTGCTATTCTTTGCTCCCCTTTCGGGCCCCAAAGACACACGGGCGATTGCTTTGTTAATCGACACGTGAAACTTAGAAACTGTAATGAAGTTTTGCTAATTACGGGAAACACACGGATAACACACAAAAATTTACGTACCGACCAATTTGACATTTACTGAGAACTTAACGCATGACCGACCAATAAATATTTTTATACAGGGTGCAAGGGACGATAACACTGACATTCAGTATTTCAAGTAATGAAGATATTATGTCCCTTTAATATGGGAAAGAAATAGTTGTTTTGTAGAATGTTAGATAACTCAAGAACGATAAGAAAATTAAATTTGATTTGCGGAAAAACAACCCAGATAAGATGTACATTATTTTCATACATTACATAAACAAATGAGGGGTGGTGGAAGCGGTTTGAACAAAGTTTTGAACAAAGATGGGGATACGGAGGGCTGACAAATTGCTGACGTCAACAGTGCTGTGTCTTATATATCAATTAATTTGTTTGAACTAGACAACAGTTTCTATCTAACAATATGAAATAAATCTGGGTCTTTTTCCCGTACTTTTTCTAATATATTTTACGAAAGAGACATATTAGCCGTGTAACATATGTATGATTGTATGTAGAAAAAAAAAGTTTAACCATGTAACATATGTATGATTGTATGTAGAGAAACAGTTTAGCCATGTAACATATGTATGGTTGTATGTAGAGAAACAGTTCAGCCGTGTAACATATGTATGATTGTTGGTAGAGAAACAGTTTAGCCATGTAACTTATGTATGATTGTTGGTAGAGAAACAGTTTAGCCATGTAACATATGTATGATTGTTGGTAGAGAAACAGTTTAGCCATGTAACATATGTATGATTGTTGGTAGAGAAACAGTTTAGCCATGTAACTTATGTATGCTTGTTGAATACACAGAACACACCATTATAGACATGCAACAGAAACATATTATACATAGGATAAAGTCATTCTAAACAGGTTAATGAAAATTCGTTAAATACAGAGAAATTGTTTTAGGCATTGAACAAGAAGAAAATTGTGCAAACAAAAACAATTTTTTAGACATTCAAAAGGAAGAAAAAATTATAGAGAAACTGTTTTATATATCCAAGAAGAGGAACATGTTAGAAAGAGAAAGTGTATTTTAAACATTCAAGGAAAATGTTAGAAAGAGAAAGTGTATTTTAAACATTCAAGGAAAATGTTAGAAAGAGAAAGTGTATTTTAAACATTCAAGGAAAATGTTAGAAAGAGAAAGTGTATTTTAAACATTCAAGGAAAATGTTTGAAAGAGAAAGTGTATTTTAAACATTCAAGGAAAATGTTAGAAAGAGAAAGTGTATATTAAACATTCAAGGAAAATGTTAGAAAGAGAAAGTGTATTTTAAACATTCAAGGAAAATTTTAGAAAGAGAAAGTGTATTTTAAACATTCAAGGAAAATGTTAGAAAGAGAAAGTGTATTTTAAACATTCAAGGAAAATATTGGAAAGAGAAAGTGTATTTTAAACATTCAAGGAAAATGTTAGAAAGAGAAAGTGTATTTTAAACATTCAAGGAAAATGTTAGAAAGAGAAAGTGTATTTTAAACATTCAAGGAAAATGTTAGAAAGAGAAAGTGTATTATAAACATTCAAGGAAAATGTTAGAAAGAGAAAGTGTATTTTAAACATTCAAGGAAAATGTTAGAAAGAGAAAGTGTATTTTAAACATTCAAGGAAAATGTTAGAAAGAGAAAGTGTATTTTAAACATTCAAGGAAAATGTTAGAAAGAGAAAGTGTATTTTAAACATTCCACAGAAAGAAAATTGTTCAAGAGAAAATGTTTTAGACATTCAGCAAAGGGCTTTTGTTGGTTTCTCAAACGTCAGGGAAGACATAGGCAAACCTGTGATTCTCAATCTGACCAATCTGTTCCCCCGGCATTTACTTAGCGCCACAGAAAAGCAAATAATAATTGGGGAGCCACGTATCCATTTTTGGAGTTGAGAGGGAGGTTCAGAAAACGCAATAGTAACTCTGAAATGAAATGATTTAACTTCATTGGTAACACCACGTGGAAGAGGATGACGTCACAGAACTAATATTACCAAAAATAGATCACGGGCCAAAAAAAGGTAAAACTATCATCATAATCAAGTGCCGTGTCCTCAAAAAATTATTGGCTGAAACGGACCACTGACATCCTTTGTTTCTTTCTTTGGTTGTGTATTTTTAAAGACTGTATCTCTGCCCATTTCGTGATGTGTATAATAATATTGGTAACATCTATATTTGTTTATATTTATTCTATTATTTTTAAATAATATAAGCTCTAATCATAGTTCATATAGCAATGGCAAGCGACTGAACTTAAACAAGCAGGGAATAATAGCAGGACAATTTTCGAAAACATTGTGTAGAGGTCATAGGCCTTGATGTACGCAAGCTGACTAGCATTGATGATTGTTTACGCGTGAATATTTGCTCAGCATATGCAGCTCCGTAACTTAAGAGTTAGTCCCTATAAGCATCTGAAAATACGAATTTGTCTGACATAGTGGATTAGTCATTCGCTTTGTACTGTATAGGTCGCGGGATCTAATCTGGATCGCGATGTTTTGTTTTTAAAGTAAATTTTTCTAAGATACCTGGGATTACCTTTTATAGCTACATAGTCTGTGCTATGAGTAGGACTTTAAAGCTACATAGTCTGTGCTATGAGTAGGACTTTACAGCTACATAGTCTGTGCTATGAGTAGGACTTTACAGCTACATAGTCTGTGCTATGAGTAGGACTTTACAGCTACATAGTCTGTGCTATGAGTAGGACTTTACAGCTACATAGTCTGTGCTATGAGTAGGACTTTACAGCTACACAGTCTGTGCTATGAGTAGGACTTTACAGCTATATAGTCTGTGCTATGAGTAGGACTTTACAGCTACATAGTCTGTGCTATGAGTAGGACTTTACAGCTACATAGTCTGTGCTATGAGTAGGACTTTACAGCTACATAGTCTGTGCTATGAGTAGGACTTTACAGCTACATAGTCTGTGCTATGAGTAGGACTTTAAAGCTACATAGTCTGTGCTATGAGTAGGACTTTACAGCTACATAGTCTGTGCTATGAGTAGGACTTTACAGCTACATAGTCTGTGCTATGAGTAGGACTTTACAGCTACATAGACTGTGCTATGAGTAGGACTTTACAGCTACATAGTCTGTGCTATGAGTAGGACTTTACAGCTACATAGTCTGTGCTATGAGTAGGACTTTACAGCTACATAGTATGTGCTATGAGTAGGACTTTACAGCTACATTGTCTGTGCTATGAGTAGGACTTTACAG
The DNA here is from genome assembly GCA_034231615.1 of Meghimatium bilineatum. NCBI lineage: Eukaryota > Metazoa > Mollusca > Gastropoda > Stylommatophora > Philomycidae > Meghimatium > Meghimatium bilineatum. The sequence goes on along the minus strand of CM067298.1, from coordinate 17,728,486 downwards.
CTACATAGTATGTGCTATGAGTAGGACTTTACAGCTACATTGTCTGTGCTATGAGTAGGACTTTACAGCTACATAGTCTGTGCTATGAGTAGGACTTTACAGCTACATAGTCTGTGCTATGAGTAGGACTTTACAGCTACATAGACTGTGCTATGAGTAGGACTTTACAGCTACATAGTCTGTGCTATGAGTAGGACTTTACAGCTACATAGTCTGTGCTATGAGTAGGACTTTACAGCTACATAGTATGTGCTATGAGTAGGACTTTACAGCTACATTGTCTGTGCTATGAGTAGGACTTTACAGCTACATAGTATGTGCTATGAGTAGGACTTTACAGCTACATTGTCTGTGCTATGAGTAGGACTTTACAGCTACATAGTCTGTGCTATGAGTAGGACTTTACAGCTACACAGTCTGTGCTATGAGTATCACTTTACAGCTACATAGTATGTGCTATGAGTAGGACTTTACAGCTACATTGTCTGTGCTATGAGTAGGACTTTACAGCTACATAGTCTATGCTATGAGTAGGACTTTACAGCTACATAGTCTGTGCTATGAGTAGGACTTTACAGCTACATAGTCTATGCTATGAGTAGGACTTTACAGCTACATAGTCTGTGCTATGAGTAGGACTTGATTAAGTCGGACGGAGTACATGCGGCGTAACACGAACACAGTGAAGTCAATTTTCTGCCTTTTTTTTCAACCGTTTTTCTAATTTGCAGCAATATATTTTCGGAAGTCTTCGCTTTCGGACATTAATTGTAATGATTTCTTCAGCTACCGAGCTACACTGTGAGGAATTCCCTTTGCAGATAACGTTCTGCTCTCTTAGAGACGGAACACATATAGGGAAAACCCGAATACATTGAAGTAAATTCTCACCACCGTTCGAACATTTGAGCCACCATCTTAAATAAAACATGAATTCTTTAATCCTAAAAGCTGAATTTATATTATTGTGAAGCGATGAGATGGATATGTGTTGCAAATATATTTGAATATGGTTTAGTTACATTGTGCCAGGGTTTCCATTCTACAAAAAAAACCCCCCAAAAAAACCGAAGAAGATAACATAGGTTTATTCATGAACATTGATCAAACAAATATCTCAGATAATATCTCGGGCAACGGTAATGAGGAATATATACCTCTCTTTACGAATCTCATATTTAATTTGTCATTGATCTGTAGATTGGAAATATAGTATTCGTTTTGTGAATATATTTATGGGCATAAATTATAAGTAGGATTATTCGAAGAATTATGATAAAATCAGATTGTACATAAGACTTGAACCCAATCTATTCAGCTCGCACACATTACTAGATTTATTATTAAGGGAATATCCATACATTAAGTAAACAATTAGAGAGGGAGGGTTTCAAGAAAAAAATATCAACAGTTCTTGATGAGGGTGGAGGAAAGCGGGTTTTTACAAAAGCCGGGTCAACAATCGTGAATGTTATATTAATTTAGATAGTTTGAATTTGAAAATGTTATTCTGAAAATGTAAAAAAGCGTTGTGTTTAAATACTTTGTCTGCTAAAGATTGCTAAAGATGTGATGGTAGGGGAACGGAAAGGATACGAATTCTTTGACATAATTAAACAAGGAGGGGGTGGGACCCATTAATTCTGGTTACTTGTTGACATGGTGGTGGAGAGAGGGGGTACAAATTATAATGCAATTGTAGATGTAATTAATTTGAGGTCAGTACCTAACAACATTTCCCGTACTGTTTAGTAAAAACACTTTGTCTCATTGTGACGAGAAGAATTGGTGAGTCTGACATTCTTTCTTAGAAGATGTCCGTTACTCAGATTTGTACAAATGTTTTTGTCTACACGAGGCATAATAGAAAGATGGATTTCGAATTTTGATTGCGACGTTTTGATTTTGTTATTGATTACTTTTACATATTTTAGCCATTTTCTTTCTCATGGTGTTTCTCTGTGACATCTTCCATCCACCATTTCCATTCTCTTCTTATTTCCCTGTGAAATCTTCCACCATTTCCATTCTCTTATTTCACTGTGAAATCTTCCACCATTTCCATTCTCTTCTTATTTCCTTATGAAATCTTCCACCATTTCCATTCTCTTCTTATTTCCTTGTGAAATCTTCCACCATTTCCATTCTCTTCTTATTTCCTCGTGAAATCTTCCATCATTTCTACTTTTCTTGTTTCTCTGTGACATCTTCCATCATTTACTCAGCTTCGAAACTAGACAGGGACGACACGTACAATGAATCCATTTCGAATATTCAAAAGCTTTCCTAAAGGGAAGAGACAGCAGATAGGAATTGAATATATGTAAAGGGCGATAGAGCTTGCCTACGGCGCCACAATTTTTATTATCAGCGCTGTATCTGCTATTTCATAAAGAAATTAATAATTTTGTTCATTAATTCCAGTTTACGCATCATGTATATTTGCTATGGACTCTGGACAACTGTGTTAATTCCAGGGCTGTAGATACTTCTTCAGTGAGGGGAGTGTTTACCTAAAACAGAAGGCATTTATTCATCTTTATGTGTAGATCCCTCTTTTTGTTTTCGTGAGAAATTTGACATTTTCGTAGAAAACTGTTAATGGACAGGAGGAGGGGAGAGTTACACACCTTTTGCCTATATTCCTAGTACGAATCATGACCAGACTTCAGCAAATACTTGTGTACAGAAAGTAAACATAATCTGAAAGGCGGATTTTTAAAATTAACGTGCGTTTCGTTGGGTCAGCCTTGGTTTATTTCGGTATTTAATTCCAAGTATATAAATAGTGACCAATGAAAACACGACAATAATAAAAACATTAACGAATAAATATTTCTGTATATAGGTCTTTACTACCGACGGTCTCGTCCTGATAGTCATGTTCTGATGGGTTTATACTTTTTTTAAAAAAAGTGGGGGGTGGGGGTGGGAGGGGGGTGTTTGAACACCTCAACCGCCTTATTTAGAGGTGTAACTGTTTCTACTGTATGTTAAATATTCACTTGATCCTCACCATGTTTATACTGAGTGTACTTTCTGTTGAAACCTTCCTGTATCAGGATTAAATCAGTACAGGTGGTTATAGTCTGAGATTCACAGACGATAATCACGACATATCATTCACTTATACGATCGAGTTATCGATTTATATTGTAATATCGATTTGTAAATATATTGTCTAGATTGAGATTTTTCAAAATGAGCGATATAACCCCCCCCCCCCCGCTTTTTTTCTAAACACAAGGGGGTGGGAATAATAAGGTACTTCGAGAGGGAGGGTATGAACGTGACAAAGAGCATAGGTGGCGGTGACCCTTTACAGAGCACGGAATCATTCAAAAGGCATGGATAAGTACAATGATTACATTAAAGTACTATTAGGATTAACGCTACTTGCTACTGTGTTAACTATTGAAAAACATTTCCCAGGTATAGTGATTACACGATTTGTCTTCTTCTTGAGTGGTCCGATCCCGGGTCTTAATTTCAAATGCATTATTTTCGAATATCGTTACTTATTATCACTGAAGCAGCAGAGTTACGTCACTGAGTGCCCTATAGGCAGGCGGCGTGCGGTTTCTTTTAGAGGGACAGAGTGCTTAATGTCAAACCTCAGTAGGATGAAGTCAATCATCTACACCAGCGGTTCTTACTCTGTGGTTCGCGAGCCCTGGCTCCGTGGGGTCATATCAGGAGGTACGCGAAGACGTGATGATATATTATGACTCATACATTCACATCCCACCCACCCACACACACCCACACACACACACATGATAAATGGACAGATATTTTAAGTGTCCTCGACAGCCTGAGTTCAGAATAGAAAACAAAGCTATGCAAATTTATTTATATGACTCTAGATTTAACTGAATACTGTGCGCTGTTCTAATTATTACAGGAAGTGCCAATATTATATTGGAAAGTGATATATATTTATTGTATTAATATGAAAAAAACCCAATGATAATTCAGTAATTCAGTGAATTTAGAAAACAAATGGGTAGTTATGGGTTTATTTCTTTAAACAGTTTATAAATGTTTGTTTTTACTTTGCAATATATTTAGTATTTATTGTATGCAATACTACAGAATTAGAAATTAAACAAAAATGTATCGAGTCTGCTGGGATGTGACCAGCGATAATATAAGATCTGCTGGCTCTTGGGAATTATCATTCAAAAGTGACGAGTTAGACTTTTCTTATGATTTTCATTGGTCACTTTGGTAAACAGCCAATGAAAATCACGGGAAATGTCAAGATAGAATATATATTTATGACTATTGCTATAATCACGTGAACAATGTTCAGAAATGGTTTAATAATTAAAAAAGCAGCATCAGTAATAATAACCTACACACAAACATTAATAAATTTAACAAACATTTTTCTAGAAACATGGATTATTCAAAATCTTACACAAATTGTAGCGCTAAATATTACTATAATTGTAACCGATGACCTTCAAGTTCATGTAAGAGTATCGATTATTCATGACTTGATAACTTGATTATAAAAAAGTGAAAGCTATTTGGAATGTAGAATAGTACCATCTATACTAAACACAACCGCTGCCATAATGATGTCTTACTCTGCTTATTTTGATGTCTTACTTTGCTTATTTTGATGTCTTACTCTGCTTATTTTGATGTCTTACTTTGCGCAGAATGTGTGTTTCATTATTGTCAATAAATTTTAACTGTTTACTCCATTGTGACCTTCATCTTCATGAAGTGCTGTCTTCAACATCTTCTGCTTCTTGCTTTGGTAGTGCCTACTGCTAGACTTTACTCAATCCATATCATGATGTTTCTCTCCCACGTGCTTCTCTGTCTAGTTCTGGCTCGTCTCTCCTCACATATACCCTCAAGTAAGCTTCAATAAAGTGTCATGTTTCTTAATATGTCAAAAGTATTTCTTCTTCTTCAGCGTTCATTCTCAAACTCCCACTGGATTTCTCTTGTAACAGGACAATGATCCTACAAGATTTCCAGTTGAATGTAGTCCAGAGAATGGAAATGCGTTGTGTTGCCGTTTTATTTGCGTCAGTGGCCCAACACATCCGTCTTCGGCGGTAAAAGTATTTAATTTGTTTGATTTTTATTTCCTTTAATATTGTGTTCCTTACCCAGTGTTGCCATAACCTCTTTGTTTTCTTCTTTTTCCATGACTTTCTTTCTATTCATCTACATGTCTACATCCTAAAGGAATCAATTCTGCCCTTTAGCAGTACTTTTGATATCGATATTTCTCAGGCATATATTCATATAGAATAGATGTAACATATTATAATTCTCATTTTAGCTTGTGATTTATTTGGACATTGCTCCACTGTGACATTCAGGAAATGGTATTAATGTGCAATATAATTGAGACTGGCACTAACAAGCAGTAATCAGGAAAGTACATATTTATGGCAGTAACCAGGAAATAACATATTTACAGTAGTAACCAGTAATGTACATATTTACAGCAGTAACCAGTAATGTACATATCTACAGCAGTAACCAGTAATGTACATATTTACAGCAGTAACCAGTAATGTACATATTTACAGTAGTAACCAGTAATGTACATATTTAAAGCAGTAACCAGGAAAGTGTATATTTACAGCAGTAACCAGTAATGTACATATTTACAGCAGTAACCAGTAATGTACATATTTACAGCAGTAACCAGTAATGTACATATTTACAGCAGTAACCAGTAATGTACATATTTACAGCAGTAACCAGTAATGTACATATTTACAGCAGTAACCAGTAATGTACATATTTACAGCAGTAACCAGTAATGTACATATTTACAGCAGTAACCAGTAATGTACATATTTACAGCAGTAACCAGTAATGTACATATTTAAAGCAGTAACCAGGAAAGTATATATTTACAATCATAGAAACACGTTGTTAGCATATTCTGTCGTGGACGTCGAGATCAACTCAACATTTTTTCGGTTATAATGATTATGAAATCTTTTACATTTAGTAAGTTGACATAGCTTTCTGCACGGTTCAGATTCATAATTACTTGAATAACGAATAGAACTTGATAGTTCGAGAGGAATAATGTTCGATTTCTTCACAGAGCTGAACAGAGGAATAATGTTCGATTTCTTCACAGAGCTGAACAGAGGAATAATGTTCGATTTCTTCACAGAGCTGAACAGAGGAATAATGTTCGATTTCTTCACAGAGCTGAACAGAGGAATAATGTTCGATTTCTTCACAGAGCTGAACAGAGGAATAATGTTCGATTTCTTCACAGAGCTGAACAGAGGAATAATGTTCGATTTCTTCACAGAGCTGAACAGAGGAATAATGTTCGATTTCTTCACAGAGCTGAACAGAGGAAAGGCAGTTCGAGAGGAACAATGTAGCTCTCCTACACAGAGCTGAACATTCAAAGATATGATTTAACTGCAGCACTAAATTAGTCAAATCTACACTAAATGCGTAACTATCATTTCATATTATAAGCACAAGTGTTACAAATGTGCAATAAGTTGCACAATAGGTTCTGGTTGCACAAATGTAACAAATATAAAATTTTAGAAACAAATTGTAATATAGGAGAAACTGTTAACAAATTGTAACAGTAGTGAAAGGTATAACACTGAAACATCGTGAAAACTGTTGACAAATTGAAACAATAGCGTACGATATGAAACTGCAATAAAGTCGAAATATTTACACAATTGTGAGAGATATAATAGTGTAATACAGTCGAAACTGTTACCACATTGTTACAATAGTGAAGGATATAAAACTGTACTATAGTGAAAACTGCATCACGATGTTGCCAGTACCCAAGGAGAATACGGAATACTGTTACCTGCCATTCATGTCGTAAGACTCGACTAAAATATTTTGGAGGTGGACTGGCTGTCCCACTACATAGAGAGTAAAAGTAAACTAGAAGCTATGCTGAAATCGGATGTATGAGGTCAAAATTCTTAGATATCGCAACCAAGCTGTAACCCCTAATACAAAAAAATAATCCATTCTCTGAGCTACATCTTGATTATCTGCATGTGTTTGAGAACGAACGCAGAAGAACATAATATGTCTAAACTGTTATAAAACGTAATTCGATATATAATACTGAAATACAGTGAAAAATGTTACTGAAAGAAAAACAAATAGTTAAAATATGAACCCGGAGTATGGCGGAGACGTATCAAGTTATCTATACATTTGAGATATGGTCAAACATTCGTTTAACTTTAATGTATGATTTATTCTAGAGCAGCCACATTCGTTTTGTCTGCGTATAAACAATAGGTAAGAATAGAGTAATCATGATACAAATCAGAAGTATGTATTTAATTCTGAAACCTCATGTGAATGTTGTTTATATCTGATAACATCAAGACTTGTTGTTTGGTAAATTTTTGTCTTTTCTCGAAGGATTTAAATATTTGTGTAACTTGTTTGCGTGTTGCTGATTAGGTCAATGTTTGATGCAGGTGTTGGATATATGTTTCTCAGTAAATCAATGCTTGATGGAAGTGTTGGGTATATGTTTGTGATTAGATTAATGTTTTATGGGGGTATTGGGCATATGCATTTCGAAGATTTGCTACAAGGGACATACTTTTCTTTAAGAATATTGTTATAGAAGGTTCAGCAACTAGGTCATTGATGTAAACCAAGAAAAGTGTGGGTGACAGGACTCCTCCCTGGGGGGATTCCATGACGCAGTAGAACTTTCTTGCTCTTGCGACCATCTAATTGTACCCTGGTTCTTCTATTATGCAGGTATGCTTTTACCCATTTGTACATTCTTGAGCTAACCCTGCAATTTCGCAATTTCTTTAGGAGCCCTTCTTTCCAGACCTTATCAAATGCTTTCCTGAGGTCTATCACTGATGCTAGTACCAGATTCTTATCTTGGAAGGCATCCTCAATCTCTTGGGAGAGGTAGGTTGCCTGATCTTTAGTAGAGTAGCACTGTCTGAAACCTGCTTGCTATGATACCAGAAGGTTTTCACTTTCAAGGTACCACTGCATCGTAAGATTGATAATGCGTTCCATTGTTTTGCATAGACAGCTTGTGAGGCTGATGGGCCTGTAGTTGGAGACTGTGTTGCCATCTTTTCCTGATTTGAGGAGTGGTATCATTATTGCTTCTCTCCACGCCTGTGGTACAATACCTGTGGACCAGCTTGTGTTAAAGATCTGCAGTAGCTTTGCTCTTGCTGCAATTCCCAGGTTTCTAATCATTTCATTGTTCACTCCATCAGCTCCAGGGGACTTTTTCATTTTCAATTTGGATATTGCATGCTCCAGTTCTCTCATTGTGATAGGTGCCTCCATGACTTCAGGTATAGGTTCGCCTTGTCCAATGTTTTGCTGGTTCTCTCGAACCTCCTGTTGTTTGTCTGGGCTGACTTTGACATTATTGTCTTCTGCAAAGGCATCTGCAAAGTAATCAGCTGCATGTTTACCTGTTAAAATGTTTCTATCTTTATAAAGTGTGATCCTGGTATTTCTCCCTGTACCTTCATCATTTAGTAGTTTTACAAGTTTCCATAATTTCCTAGTATCTCTTTCTAGGTTCAGCGACTCTGTTTTTTCTTTCCAGCTGCTCCGTCTGGCTTGTAACTTGACTCTTTGAAATTTAGCCTTTGTTTGCTGATATTTGTTGTGATTTTCATGGCTAGGTCTGTTCTCAGCCTGATGTCTAGATGTTTCCATCTCATTTTGCAGCTTTTCCAGTTCATCATTCCAGTAGGGTTTGTAATTTTTGCGTGCCCCCCTGGGTATGGTTTTACTAGCAGCATGTAGTATACATCTATTAAATTCACTCACTGCTCTATTGATGTCTTTGTCCAAGTTCATGTCTTTAGTTAGAACACTGGTTAAATGCTGGTACATTTTCCAGTCTGCCCTTTTATAGTTCCACCTAGTGAGCGTGCTCCTGTCCTTGGTAAATTCATTGTGGATTTCCAGAAATACTGGTCTGTGGTCACTACCTCCAAGCTGCATTCCAACGACACGTATGATGTTCCATTCTAAGCCTGGTGAGTGGAATGCCAGATCTGGTGTAGAGGTGGTGTGCCATTCTCTCGAGTAGAAGGTTGGTGAGTCTGCTAGCTGGTTAATAAGGATGAGATTATTTTCATCCTGCCAGCTCTCAAGTTCCTCACCTCTCTTGTCGATATGATCGTAGCCCCAGATCTGAGAGTGGCTGTTGAAGTCACCACACACCATAAGTCTCTCTTTGTCTGGAATTGTGTCTAGTGCCAATGGTTTATCATTTGGGCAGTAGTAGTTCAGGAGATGGAAATCTGCACTGTCTGTTTTTAGGAGGAGCATTTGGTATTCTGCCCCTTCCATATATACTTCCAGCTGACATGCGCTGATATTGTTTTTAACCAGTGTCAGAATTCCACCCATTCGCCTGTCCTTTCTGTCAGACTGAAAGCACTGGTAGCCTCTGATTTTGAAGGCTATGTCGCTACTGAGGTGTGTTTCTTGGATACAGCATATATTAACTTGTTCTTCACTGAGGACATTTTCAAGTTCCAGTTTTTTGCTGTATCCATGTCTTTTACTGTTGAACACCCTCAGCATTTCAGTGCATTATTTGTATTGGTCGTTTGTTTGTTTGGCCAGTAGCTCTATTCTCTTGCCTCCTGGCTCCTCGGGGCAATTGAGAAGGACTTCCAGTAACTGAGGTTGGGCCCTTTCGAGGTATAGGACCCGGCACCGTCCCTGCCTGAACGTCCGCCATATGGCAGGCACCATAACTATTTATAAATACAGACATGTTTCCATTGTGTTTTGTGCGTGGCATCCTGATTATCTGTGCGCCTTTTGGCTGGATGCCTCCGTCTTCAGCACTCTGCTTACCTGGGCATGACTATGGTCCTGCTCGAGTGGGACTGCTCGACCAGTCTTAGTTTCCAGCCCCTGATGGCTGAACTAAGCCCCGTCACACCACACGGGAACTACCACACGGGATCAAAGTGGCATTGTATGCTGACGACCTGGTGATCTGGTGCACGGAAGAACATGCAACAGTGACCACTAAACAAATACAAAGAGCTATCGATGCACTAACCTTATGGGCAAATAGACGGTGCGTCAGCATTAACACAGATAAGTGCAGCACTACACTCTTTACCCTCTCACCAAAACAAAAAGCTGGCCATATCAAGATAGATGGAGAGCTCTTGAAAGAAGACAAACAACCCACATACCTCGGAGTTACTTTTGATGATAAGCTGACATGGAAGCAGCACATAAACAAAGCAACGACAAAAGCCAGGAGGAAGTTAGCTATCCTGAGAAAACTAAGTGGAACCACATGGGGAGCCAGTGGAAATATACTCAGTAAAGTTTACCAGCAAGGCATAAGACCACACCAAGAATATGGTTCAGCTGCGTGGTGTCCTGCATCAAACACCACATTACAAGATCTAGATAAAGTGCAAAACCAGATACTTAGAATAATGTTTGGAGCAATGAAATCAATACCCATAGCAGAGATGCAGAAAATGGGAAGAATGCAAACACTTGGCGAACGCAGAGACACAAAAGTACTAATTCAAGCAGAAAAGTTTCAGTGTATGCCAAGTCATCCAATGAAGGAAAGATTCTAAAATCTAGCAATGGGGCGACTGAAAAGGAGCAGCTTTATCCATCAAGCTAAACGACTCCGTAGACAACTTACAGACCTACCTGAAGTTGACAGCCCCTTAACGTCCGTACCAGAACAAACCCCGTGGAGTGAAAGACATGGAATGCCAATATACATTCAGACCCATGTGAAAGGAATACTAAGCGAGGACGAACAGAACAGTGTGCAGCGAATGACAGTCACCCTCAATTTCCTGGATGAGGAATATCCACAAGATATATGGGTCATACAGAGTATACACAGATCGGTCAGTACAGAATGATGTGAGGAATGGAGGTGCAGGTGTATATATAGAATATCCACACAAGCCTAGAGATACCATCAGAACACCGACAGGAAAATTCTGCAATAATTATGATGCAGAAATCCAGGCAATTAGTGTGGCAGCTAAAAAACTGCTGTACTCCAACTCTGGCCTACAGCCTGTGGTATTCCTGGCAGATGCAAGGTCAGTGCTTCAAGCTCTCCAGTCTGGAAAACTAACAGACTTGAAGAAACTACTTAGCGAATTGTCTTACCAGTATAGGGTAACCATGCAGTGGATACCCTCTCACTGTGGAATACCAGGAAATGAAAAAGCAGACCAACTGGCTAAGAAAGGTGCTGCCGAAGACCAACCAGATATACCAATCACCTACCATCAGAAAAAACAGATGATCAAGTCAATAAGAAAGCCACAAACACCAACACAAGATGACTATCACATTATGAACAGATCAGAGCAAATTATAATTCTACGTCTCAGAACAGGAAACAACCGACTCCGCAGTCACATGTATACAAAGTTCAAGACTGGTAACACGGCCATGTGTACATGTGGACAGACAGCACAGAGTGCCAAACATATACTTCAAGAGTGTTCTGAGCATGAAACGCTGAGGCAGACATATTGGCCAGAGGAAACAACACTGGAATCAAAACTCTATGGGACACTGTATGAACTACAAAAGACAGTGAGTTTTATTAAGGAGGCAGAATTACAGATATAGACATGTTTCAAGTGAACGAAAGAAGAAGAAGAAGTTATAGAAGGTAGTAAAAATGCGACGTGTGTTACAATGCCTGCTGTTGGTGCCTGATTAGCTTATTGGGTTTGCTTTTTTAGTGCAACTTTCAAATTTCTTATTTTAAAGAAAAGACTGGCCATGTGGTGACAGGCATCACTGACATTGTTTAAAACAGTCATCTTAGGCGTGTATATACTCTGGGAAGACTTCCTTATCTTAGGCGTATATAAACTCTGGGAAAACTTCCTTATCTTAGGCGTGTATAAACTCTGGGAAGACTTCCTTATCTTAGGCGTGTATAAACTCTGGGAAAACTTCCTTATCTTAGGCGTGTATAAACTCTGGGAAAACTTCCTTATCTTAGGCGCGTATAAACCCTGGGAAAACTTCCTTATCTTAGGCGCGTATAAACTCTGGGAAAACTTCCTTATCTTAGGCGTGTATAAACTCTGGGAAGACTTCCTTATCTTAGGCGTGTATAAACTCTGGGAAAACTTCCTTATCTTAGGTGTGTATAAACTCTTTGAAAACTTCCTTATCTTAGGCGTGTATAAACTCTGGGAAAACTTCCTTATCTCTGGCATGTGTATAAATTCTGGAAAAACTTCCTTATCTTGGGCGTGTATTCTTCTTCTTCTTCAGCGTTCATTCTCAAACTCCCGTTGGATCTCTATTGTAGCAGGACCATGGTTCTATTAGATTCCCAGCCAGATTATAGTCCAGAGAATGGAAATGCGTTGTGTCGTCGGTTTATTTGCGCCAATGGCCCGACACATCCGTCTTCGGCGGGGACGTGCATAAACTGTGGGAAAACGTCTTTATCCCTAGCGTGTATAAACTTTGGGAAAACTTCCTTATCAAACAATGATATCAGAGAGAAACAAAGTCTGGAACTGTAATTAGAACTGTCTTGCATAAGGAATAGTGACATCACAGTTGATGTTTTCTGGAGTTTTTCTCACGACAATCTATAATTATTTCTAAAACGTGATTGATAACACTGAAAAGGAACATGAATTAAAAACATATACACCAGTGTCGACATTATCATTTCACTCATCAATTATGATTCAAAATATTGTTATTTACTCGACGTAATATGATTATTGAGACTGTTGTCCAACATTGTTCAGACCATGTATAATTTTTATGTGTTTTTTTTTTCCCTTGAGTAAAAAAAAATGGTAAGTAACATATGGACATTGACAGAGAAATGCGATTCCGAATAGTTTAGTATCGTGTAAATGAATAAAGAAAATCGATGCTTGAATAAGTTAACGGTAGCAGAACTAACGATAGGAAGTCGTTTCACGATACTCAACAACCGCCGACATGTGGTTTGGGATGGCCTAAAAAACAAACAATTAATGATAGTTTGTTTCACAGCATTTTATTCCTCTCTCTCATTCTTTGACCCATGTAATTATTCATCGTGTAATTTTTATCTCTGAGAATAACCCATGAATAACTCATAACTCATGTTGAGTGAGTCGTCTTTATCCAGGCCTTACCAAGTGATACATTTATTGAGACACATTTCCTCACACCCCAAGGGAAATTTTCAATTTAACACTCAATTTTTACTGGTAAGTTGGAAGCAATCCATAAAATATAAATACATGTACACACAGTGACAAAATAGAGACACAAGTATATTAAATTAAAATAATGAAGAGTTATATAACAAAATATGTACAGTGGAGATAGTTAAAGTAAGGTAGTGTTAATTTCTATAAAATATATTGTGGAGACACTAAAAGTAAAGTAGTTAGTTAGTTAGTTAGTTAGTTAGTTAGTTAGTTAGTTAGTCGTCGGATCATCATCACTGCAAACTGGATACGTCCATAGTTGCTCCGATCTCTCCTTGAGTGTATCCGCCATCACACTTCTGCTGACAGTAACGGTCCTATGCTGGTTGACCATCATTCTTCTGCGCCCTCCAAAATGTTCACCTCTAGCAACACCGCATTTCAATCCCTGATCTTCAATTCTAGCCATTGAAAAGGAATCATCCACATTAGTCTCACTTTAGCGTGTTATATCTCTTAAGGAGTTCACAACGTTAGCGCGATCCATTGCCCCATCACCCTGTGCCACAATCGCGCACGATGCCAGTTGATCCGCTCTTTCATTGCCTCGAACGCCCACATGTCCCGGCACGAAAATAAATGTAACCACTTTCAAGCTTGCCTTTCTCAAGGCCTCAATCCACTGTTCGCGAACGAGACCCACTTGTACCTTCTTAATCATACTCATAGAGTCACTCAAGATGCAGACCTGTGTTACCTTCTGTGTGCGTAGCCACTCAAATGCCTTGGTCACCGCCATAGTCTCCATGGTCATACTACTCGTAGTGACCGCAAAGGCACCACTTTCCTCCTTGATCGTTTTACCTGCGCACTAAGCTGTAAAGGCCCAAGCACTGCGAACATGGCTAATCACAGATCCATCAGTGTATATAATCACATCCCCCACTTTGGTATACTCACTGATTAAAGCCTGCACTTCTTTCTCCACAGCTGTGGGACACCATTCTCTGCATTCCCTGCTAAGTGATATTACTACTCTCAAACAAGTTTCGAAATCTGTGGGTAGACCTATCCATTCCGCACCTGCTGCCACATCCTGCAATCTGCACACTCTTTGTATGACATCCTCAGCACGTCCCATCCACGACCTCCCTCTCTTGAGTCTGCTGCCTTTAACTTTCTGTATTTCGGAATGCAACGGATGTTCCTTATCTGCAAATATTTGAAAGTACGCCCGTGCACGGCAATACTGTAATCTATGCTCAGCTGTTGTGCAGTCAAGTAGGTATCGCATAGCTCTTGTCGATGTGTCTCTTGTGCATCCCAGTATGATACGCATTGCTGCATTCTGGACTCTATCCAGTCTTTCGATCTGAGTTTGACTAAGAGTCAGAATTGCCAGTGCATATTCCACCACAGCCACAACCAAACCCTGGTACAAAAGAAATAACAATCTCTGCTCACACTGTGCAGCAGCCATAACCTTCATTGCTGCTAAGCGTTTGCCTGCCCTTATGATAACATGGTCAACATGTTCCCTGAAACCCAGGCTTCTGTCAAAAAAACACACCCAGATATCTCATTGTGCTAGTTCTTTCTAAACTTTTCCCGGACAACGAAACTTGTAGCATGGGTGTCTTTACCATGTGATTATTCAAGGAAAACCACGTCACGAATGCCTTAGACGGATTTTACCACTGCTCCCGTATATCGACACCAATTAGTCAGTCTGTCCAGCTCCTTCTGTAGTTCCACGACGCACTCTTCTCTATTTCTGCCCTGTCTATGCACCAGGATATCATCGGCATATGACATCGTTCTACCAACACCTGTGATTTGATTGCCAGCGATATGTACTGTGTATACATTGAAAAGTACAGGAGATAGAGGCGATCCCTGTGGCAGACCAGGGCTAATAACCGTTGGTGCAGATATCCAGTACCACACTTAAGAACTACTACTTAACAACTAGTAAAGTAGTGTTAATTTCTACAAAATATATAGTGTAGACACTAAACATAAAGTAGTATTAATGTTTATAAATATATAAATAGAGGAGATACTTAATCTTTTTGCTAGTTTCTAATCAGTCAAGTTTATTGAAGTGACAAAACTTCATATATAATCGAATTTAGGAGACCAAATGAAAAAGAAGATCATTTCTATAAAAAATATAGGCTATACAATGGAATCACGTAAAGTAAAATTAGTTAACACATGTGCTACCCTGAGCTGTAAGCTGAGAGACTAACTATATTACAATGACCACATGACTCATGAACAGTCACAATTTGGTTTTAGTACAATTATGATTACATACTTTACAAGCTTAATGCAATCTGTCTAAATTTCTGTTATCTTTTGTTAATGTATTATTCCTTCTATCCATTTGTTTCCAAGATCCTCATATTATTTCTAGGTGGACTTTATCAAAGAAATAGAAGAGATGTTTATGTCCCTATGATCTGTGTATCTTCTCACTGATTTGACAGAATGTATATATCTCATTTTACTGCAAACTCTTCATTTTCAAGAGTCAACACTGCTGCTTTGTATGGATTATCCACCGACGACGGATGTGTCGGGGCATTGGCGCAAAAGAAACGACGACACAACGCATTTCCATTCTCTGGACTACATCCTGTCGGAAATCTAGTAAGGCCATTGTCCTGCTGCAAGAGATATCCAATGGGAGTTTGAGAATGAACGCTGAAGAATAAGAATGAAGTTAGAAAACTTCGATTCAACACTGCTGCTTTGAAAGCTTGCAGTCGCAGTAAGAAGGTGTTAGAAATTACTAGATTTATGGAAAACGTAACATTGAAAATTTAGAAAAAGCACATAGCAGAACGTAGTTAGAGAAAATTAAGTCACTGTCAGCAATAACAGAGATGACTCGGAGCCAATCATTAGTAGTTCGTAATCATGGAATGAAACTAAACTCACCCATGCAGTCACAAAAGATGATGTCACTAACATGTTTGGAAGAAATCAACAAAAATCATTTTTATATTGAGAACAGGCCACAACAAACTCCAATAACAACTGTATGGAATTGTTGATACCAATATGAGACCCGCTAGACACTGCAGAAAACACACAACATATTTGTTTTACAGAACTGCCTTCAAGAAGAAAACTATCTTCAAAAAATTGGGGAAAAACCATCGGAAAAAGCTCTGACAGACAACCTCTACGTCTCTGCCTAGAAGCATTTAACCACAGGTCAGTTCATTGAAGAAATCCATGTCAGTTTATATATCTCACAGAAGAACGATGAAGAAAAAAGAAGCGATCTAGTTGTCTTGTTTACAATTCTAAAGCCTTTGAATACTTACCTCTTAGATGACTCTTAAGTAATACTTCTCGTTAAATGTTTTAATAATCACGCTTACATCCCATATCCTTCCATATGGGAACTATGATATGACATGTCTTGCAACATATCTTTAATTCCATGCAGACTTTAAATCTGACTGTAAGATAAATGATGTACAAGATAACTACACAGATAACTTCTGGACTGCCTGACATTCATTGATTTATCAAATATTATCCTGAATATCTGATAACACTGTTGTGACGGTCGTCACCGGGTGTTGATGCAATGTGATTTTTGCTAAGTGCTCTGAATGCCAAAGTGAAGAAATTCAACCAATTTCATTTCTGCTTACATGCATTATTTGTGTCTTTTTTTTTTGCATTGAGGGAAATGTTTTAGGCCTCGATGTGATGTTTGACGGACATAAGCATATTTTTCTAAACCTGTGGGGCTCCTTGATATTAGTGGTGTCATCTGCATACCTAATTTCTGGAATTTTGTGTCCTGCGATATTAAGGAGTTTTAAACTGTTCATAGCGTGGGTCTTCGCATATATTCCGCATGAAATTTTCTGCTTAAATGTTTAACAGGTGTGGTGAGACGATGCATCCATGTCTGACTCCTTTTTGGACCTCATACCAGTCAGATGTCTCTCCGTCGAGACGAACAGAAACCTGTTGTGTCTGATAAAGCAATGTAATGAGTGATATGTGATGGTTTGGGAAGTCCATGTTTCCCATTATGTTCCATAATTTCTGGTATGTTACGTAGTCAAACGTCTTTTAGTAATCAATTAACAGGTGTATATGTCTGCATTGAATTCTCTGATTATCTATATTATATTTCTCAGTTGAAGGTGTGATCCCTTGTGCCTCTGTTCTGTCTAAATCCTGCTTCTGTGCTGTAAAAATCTGAACTGTATTTGGTTATATCTACACATTGTTATAAATGCAGATCGGTACAGATATATACTAATAATGGTTATATGTACACATTAATATAAACACTGCCACTAATATTGGTTATATCTACACATTGTTATAAACACTGCCACTAATATTGGTTATATCTACACATTGTTATAAACACTGCCACTAATATTGGTTATATCTACACATTGTTATAAACACTGCCACTAATATTGGTTATATCTACACATTGTTATAAACACTGCCACTAATATTGGTTATATCTACACATTGTTATAAACACGGACACTAATATTGGTTATATCTACACATTGTTATAAACACGGACACTAATATTGGTTAAATGTACACATTATTATAAACACGGACACTAATATTGGTTAAATGTACACATTATTATAAACACGGACACTAATATTGGTTAAATGTACACATTATTATAAACACGGACACTAATATTGGTTAAATGTACACATTATTATAAAAACGGACACTAATATTGGTTAAATGTACACATTATTATAAACACGGACACTAATATTGGTTATATGTACACATTGTTATAAACACGGACACTAATATTGGTTATATGTACACATTGTTATAAACACGGACACTAATATTGGTTATATGTACACATTGTTATAAACACGGACAATAATATTACTTGTATCTAAACATTATTATAAACACGGACACTAATATTGGTTATATGTACACATTGTTATAAACACGGACACTAATATTGGTTATATGTACACATTGTTATAAACACGGACACTAATATTGGTTATATGTACACATTGTTATAAACACGGACACTAATATTGGTTATGTCTGCACATTTCTATAAACACAAATCGCTGCACAGACGCTACAGAAGGTATATTGTTCGTTGACAGCATCTCATAATTTAACATTAGCACGTGAGACTTATTAGCGATAATTAATATATCATTGTTTTCTTCTTCTTCGTCTTCTTCTTTCATTTTCAAGTTATTAATTGTTAGAAGATGAATAAGAAGAACGATATGAATTGTGTAATAACTCCATTTGGTTGCTGCGATCTGAAAGAGGAGCAAAAACTATCATCAATGTCTCTGCCATGCATGGTGTAAGAAGAGATTTAGGAGAGTTTGACTGTTCCATCTCATTAAGCCCGTAGATAAACGAGTTAGATTTGGGAATTCACATATTCTCAATCCGGAAATCAGAGCACGACTTTTGGTACTAGGACTTGAGTGTACGAGTGTTTGCACATAATATAATGTTTACACGAAATATTATTTACACCAAAATGACGAATGAACTTTTTTGAACCACTCCCCATTTGATTAAAGACATATTTATAGCCCTTCATCTTATAGTGGATAAAAAGGATCCAGAAGTCGTGATGAAATGGCGGTATAAGACATCATACGGTACAGATAGCGCAGCTAACCTGTAAAACATCACGTAACACATTCTGTTTTCTGGACTACATCCTGGAGTCCATGATCTTGCAGTTTGAAAACAAAAGCAGAGAAAGACCAAAGACTAAAAATAACACGATTAATGTAATATCTTAGCATGATCCATAAACTCTGACTTCGATATGTAATGTTGGCTTACATTAATATTCTAAATGACCAACCCCATCTTAATCAAACTCTTCGTCACCGTCCGGCTCCTTGGTACCGTGATACAGGACGCGTCTGTAATGGCCAGGTACCTGATACAAATCACGCCGCAGATAGTTCTTCATGCGGAATGTTCAGATAGAACAATTAGGCTACTGAACGTATTTGTATTATTTAGAAAATCACACCAGTCAAAATATTCTGTCTTTATTGATACATTATGAACAGCATATGCTACCATTCTTCGCTCACTTCTTGCCACATACATGACAGGTCACAGTTTTCCTATTTCTTACTCCCATTCAAACACTGGCACAAGTCGAGCAAAGATAACATGAAACTGGGTGATATAACGATATATAATAGGATTATGGTAATCGAAATATGGCAGGAAATATAAGAGGAATACACCATCGCACAGAAGAATACGCGAACGAATCACAGTTCCATATTTGAAGATCAATTTATTTGATTGAGTCAACGTTCATTGTTGATTCCTAAATCCAGCCGGTGGACTGCCAGGCCAAATCCAACCGGCAGATTGCCATGAATTTTTAACGCCCATAAATGAATGAAACCAATCAAATACTAATATATAAATATTTATCTGTTTCTGTTTTCTGTGTGAGATTTGTGATGTAACAGAATATTATCTTCAGTGAGAAAAACAAGATTTATATGTTCGGATAGAATGGAAGTTAAAGGAATGAATACATCAAATGAAATGTGTTGATAATGGAATGAATAAGTGAATCTAAATGTTTGAGAATGGAGTGAATATACCAAAATAAATGTGACTAGAATGAAATTAATACATTAATGAAAATTTGTTGAGAATGGAATTAACATATCATAAGAAATGTGCTGAGAGTAGAATGAATATATTAAAAGAAATGTATTGAGAGATGAATGAAAACATTAATGAAAATGCAAAATGTAGAAGACTAAGACCAGAAGAGCGATGTAGGACACTCTATTTTCTCAAGTACATCATGATAATTGGTAGAGGTTTAAGCGCGAATCCAGAGGACGAAAACATACACACTATCATCTTGTTCTATCGGTACCTCTCTCTCGTGTCATAAAGTAGTATTGTTCATTGAATACAAACATACACAGAAATGATATGGTCAGCGTCACATATTTACTTTCCCAGAAGAAAATATCTGCTTCTTATTGTCTTAAGCTACGTCAAGCCAGGGTCTATTATTGATCTAAACGTATATTTTGTTATAAAGGAAAACTTCTTCCGTTTTCTTCATTTACGTTAGTTCTCAGATTTCTGCAGAAAAGTACAAAGCAGAGCTTCAAGTAATTTTAGAGGCATCAAATGAGGAACAGAGACTCACAGGAGCAAGCATAGACTTCTTGTGTGACTAAGTTAGTTTACAAGAGCATTTAAAATGCACCTAGAGATCTAACACAAAAGAAACTATGCAAATTAAATCAGCTGTCTACTAACAACAAAGTGATGTTGCCGTGGATTCCTGCACACTGCAGAATTGTAGAAAATGAGGAAGCTGGCAGTATAACAAACATATAGCTACACAAAAAGAATTCATTCTATCACATAATATCACTGACTCAAGATAAATCTGCCATCAAAAGAAAATAAAAACATACACGACGTCAGAGAATAGACAGAAAATTTGCTAAAGCTGATAAAATCACAGTAAACTACTATCTTTAGCGCAGCACAGGATATTGTAGACTACAAGCACATTTCCACAAACTAAAGGTTGTCCAAGCTGACCAATGCCCATGTCAAAAGAGTCCCCAGATTCAAGAACACATTCTGTAGACATGTCCAACTTATTGCGACTTGATGACTAAAATTTGACCCCAAGGGACAGATCTGGAAGTGAAGTTACGGGACAACCCTGAAGACTTGTACGGATGTTCGATGTTATTGTAATAGTCCTTGTCTCGATTGGTCCGTTCTCAGTGACTTGAGTACACAGTTTGAATGTCTTGATAAAATAGCATCTTTTTTGAAGATGCCATTTGTCAAGCACGGAAAAACCCGTTTACTCGAGTTGCAAGGTGATTCGGTGCCGTTTGAAAGGACCTTGTTCAATTCCCGTTGGTCTCAAGAATTTATAATTTATTATCTTGCTTCCTCCTTGAATTGACTTGAGGATCTACTGAAGACGATTGAATTGATGGAGGCAATCCTCTATAAAATGAGGCAGACAACTCCATGCCAAAACCTTCTTAGCTGCTTCTTGCGACATGCCTTGTAGGTAAACGTATTATTATTCTTATCTCTTCTTTCGGACAATGCCAAACAAATAGCGAAGGTTTACTTTACACAATCTTGCATCGACCAGTGACAAATTATAGGCGAAGTTGTAGGGACAGAGGTCAAGTGTGGTTGTAGCTTGTGATTATATAAGACAAGACATCGCGTGTGAACAATTTGAATACTATTCTAAAGAGTCAAAGGTTTGGGAGTCTTGTATGGTCATTTGTTGCACTGTTAGACAATTCAAGATATCATATTATCGAATGCTATCGGTTGGAATCACGCAAACAATGCCACATAGCGCGTGGTATCATTGTCAGGGTCAACGTCAATAAATCGATTTGCATTCCGAGTTATACCATCTTGTTATATCGAAAACAGATGTTCTGGGTCCGATGTAATAAATATAGTAGATTTATTGTGAACTAAAAACAACACATTTTTCGAGGATTCAAATAAAAAAGACAAACTGAAATGGGATTGAAGATAAAGAGGATCTTGATTCATGATTAGGAACAGCACTGGGGGCATTCCCATATATGCTCTGCTTGCCGTTCCGTCAGCCATCTAAAAGTGTATAAGCTCAGTGGCCCAGTCAGTTTCTGATTACGCGTTATTCTGATCTTTCCGGAGAGGGAGCACTTTCTCCCATCGCTTCTAGTTACTTCCATTTCTACCATTCTCTGAATGTGTACATTGTCTCGTTCGACTTCCTCCTCGAAGGGTATTCATGACTGCTAAAATCAATTCAGTCCTGTCTCTTTTTTATCTCGGTGCCGTTCACCAAGGCCTTACCAGCCAACATATTAACTCTTTCGCTTCCCCTGAACCCAGCATGACCTGGATAGTAGATCCATGGAATACTCTGCGCGTTGTTGAGAAGAGTGACCCATTCAGTTCTGATCATACACTTTTCCAATTGTTTTATCTACTTCATTGTAACTGAGGTTCACCTTATTGGTTCCGCCAATATGAACGAAGTGACATACCCCGCCTGTAATAGTAATTGTTCAAGAACACATAACTCCGTATCTTCAAATGGTAATTCCTAAATTTCACCGAAATAAATTGTGGGTGTAAGCAAGATTGCTGGACACGAAATCCGGCATGAAAAACTAATTGTCCGACTTCAGGAAGTGGACCCAGACAGGATGTAAAATTGAACAGAAACCTAGTCTATAAAGACAAAATATTGCAGACATAAGATGTAGAAATAATTATTCACTATAATGTTAAAAAACATGTAGAAATAGCTATTCATTATACCGTTACATAAAATTACATTTCATAGTCAATGGCTAGAATTAAGCAGCAGTGTTTATAATGTGGGGTCGCCAAAGGAGAGCAGTTTGCGGAGCCCCGAAGAATGATGGTCAATCAACATAGAACCGGAACTGTCAGCAGAGATGTAATTGCGTATACACTCAGGGAGAGATCAGAGTAGCTATGGATTTGTCCGAAGTGAGGTAATGATGATTCGACGACTAACTAACTAACATTAACTGACTAACGAACATTAACTAACTAACTAATAAAATTACATATGAATAATAGTAATTTGAGAATAGTCATTGAGTAGTGCATATCTTTTGAGTAAGTATAATTAATCAGCTTGAATGATTTGTGGAAACGAATATGCACTTAATTATAAACAGTATCAGATATTCTGCATCGACAAGACAGACATGTTCCGGTTAAGCATGCCTGCGTTAGCCAGAGATATGCTCATAAATTCTTCGATATCGCTGGCCCATCGTATTTTTGATCTTCCTCTTCTTCTCTTTCCTGGCTCTCTACCCTCAAGAATCAGCCTCTCGATTCCATCATATCTCTTTATGTGTCCAAAATACTGTTATCCTGTCGAAGACTGCGGCCTTTCCACATTTTATTGATTTTATTGCGTTTTCTACTTCTGCTGACAGTATTGCTGGTCCATCATTGTTGTGTATTGAAAGTTTTTTTGTTCCGTTGGTCATCAAACCGTTCTGTCACACAATCTTCCCATCTTGTGAGTACTTCTGATTTATCAAATATAATTTTTCCACTTTTATATTTAATTAAATTACCTCCATTTATCGGATGTTTGTTTGTTTGTTTAGCGTTCGCTCCATTGTAACCATCACGGATATCCGTGCGATTTCCGCCGGGAGCGTGATTACGTTGTGTCACCGTTATGCGCCTTGTAGGCCTAGCACATCCGATTTCGGCATGCCTTGACAATTCGGGTTGGCTACCCTTAGCCTGTGACAGCCTCTATATCTGTCTCCAGGAACGCGTAATGGCGACTCTTCGCCCAGACGATCTTTGGTCTCGTATGACTCGCATGAGGTGTCCCACTGTCTATGAACTTGCCTCGTGTAATTGGGCGTGCTGTGCCTGTGCCCATTGGGTACTGAACCGTTTCTCATCCGTGAGCCTGGTTCCTTAGGGGAAGAACTCAACAGAGGAGTTGGACCCTGGCTCTTTCGCCCTCTTAGCCGAGGCGTCATTCACCGACATCGTGTACCCCTTGTCCAAGTTCGAGTCTTACACCACGCGTTTGAGAGCAAGGCGTTCTCGAGCTGAGCGTCCTTGTCCCAATAGCGCCTGAGCCCATTAGGTACTGAACCCTTTCTCTCTTCAAGTGTATTTCCGGTGTAGGAAAACCTGACAGTAGAGTTGGGCCAGGGCTAAATCGTTGTCCCTTTTGTGCCTGAGCCCATCGGGTACGGAACCCTTTCTCTCTGCAAGTGTACTTCCGGTATAGGAAACATTGACAATAGAGTTGGGCCAGGTCTACCATCGTTGTCCCTTTCTTGCCTAAGCCCATCGGGTACAGAACCCTTTCTCTTCGCGAGCATATTTCCGGTTTAGGAAGGCTCGACATTAGAGTTGCATTAGGTCTTCTTGCTTTACCAAACGCCAATGAATGGGTCTGGGTCTCTACCTGTAAGGAACACAGTTAACTAGAAGCTCGTCTCGAGCTGAAGGAGCTTGTAGTTCCCCTTTGCTAGGGACTTTTCACTTTCTATTTGCAGTTCGCGCTGCCCTCTAGCGCTGTTCTGCCCTTTCATTGTTTCATTGTACTCGGTATGAAATCTATTTGTCTCTCGCCATGCATCTACCTTTACGTGCATTTTACATTGGCCGCCCGCCAATGTTCGGACTGGACTGACTAGCTTCACTGTATGTCGACAGTGTCGCTATATGTGGTGATGCTGGTGGTGTCGGAGATATTGTCTGTCTCTTGTGCAGTCAAATCTCTTTCCATCTGCTACCTCCACATTCTCGGACACGATCCCCAAATGATTTGGCCAGAATCAGCTCGAGCTGCTGTATTTCTGTTTCCATGGTGCACCGCGTGGAGGTACATTTGGGATATTGGTTATCTGCTAACCCTGGGTCCGCCTAGAGCAATGCGTTCCCTTTGCACCCCATTTATCGGATGTTTCGTATTTGTAATATTCTTTAATACAAGACATTGGTAAAATATGTGGTTAGCACTGCATCATCATCATGCCGTATCGAGTGGAGTAGGTATCGTTGATGTCCACAACTCTCTACTTAAAGTATCGTTTATCAGGTTCGTTATTCACAATTTGCCATGTTATGTTATGTTATGTTATGTTATGTTCCTCCAGGGCCATAGGCGGCGCATAGGGCAGAAACCATAGCTTTCCATTTCTGTCTTTGTGTTGCCAGGTCTTTCAATTGTTGCGTGTGTTTTAGATTCATACTATTTGCCATGCCGCAATAGATTATCTAATATGTTCTCAGTCTATCGTCGTGATCTCTCTTGCCTTCTATCGTTCCCACTGTAACTATTTTCTACAAACCTTCCTGTCTCATACATTGTTCAATAAATAAAGAGTGTTTCTTTACGACATTATTAAGTTGTTAATTTTTAATAAAAGCAGGAGAGAATATGCTTGACATACACACATTGTGGTATGATAAAATAGTGTTCGTCCATCACATGATGATGATGACCATTCGTTACATCTACTTTTGAAAATCAGCAAGAGTTATGTTCTTGATGTTCTTGAGTTCGTAGATGGTTAATAAGTTCTATTTGAGCAGCAAATGTCATATGACAGTTCCGACATGGAATGACCACTATAGACGGTTTGTAGTATACCTGTGACTTTCTAGCAACACCCCACTGCTGAGCTGCTGCATTTATCCTCTTTTCATAAGATGATGCGTCCTGTTTGAACGTAGAACAATCATGTAGCTCTATTTTGTGCAAGTTCTTCTCATGTAGTTCTGTCTATTTAGGTGTTCAATGATGTTTTTAATGCGCCCCTGTAGCGCTTATTGTTTGCCACCTAGAGATCGCATGCCCTTCTGCAACTCACCAAGGAGAAATGGCTTTGGCATGCGATGATCTGGCGTATGTACAAGATTACCTGATCTCCTGACCTGTATCAGAATTCCACCGAAGACGGATGTGTCGGGCCATTGGCGCAAATAAAACGGCGACACAACGCATTTCCATTCTCTGGACTACATCCTTCTGGAAATCTAATAGGACCATGGTTCTGATACAAGAGATATCCAGTGGGAGTTTGAGAATGAACGCTGAAGAAGAAGTATCAGAATAGTGTAAACTCTAAGAATATCAGATCTGTCAAGGATAAAAGTATCCCGAATCTTGTCTTGCCATCTCATGTTCATCACGTTTCTGAGACAAGTATGAAAGTGATCGAGTTTTCTCACATGATGTCTATACAAAGCCCATGTTTGAGGGATGAGATATGAGGAAATATTACTATTGGAAATGTGTGTAATGCATAATAATTACACTCGCAAAGATTATGCGATGAAGAAAAATAAAGACAGCAAGTGAACACAGATTTATTCTCTCACGTACCTTGTAATTTTTATTCATAATTGTCATAAACATTCAAAACCAAGAAATTACAAAAAAAATCAGACGAGTATTCAGAAGACTATCGTTTGTGTTAGAGTCTCCACAACATTGGAAGTCATTAGTTGATGAGGAATAAAGACAGCCAACATTGAAATTATCAATTATTGACCCAATATCATTTCTCTGGGACTCGCATCACTCCCCATTTCTTGTCATCTTTCAGACATTATAAATGATTTATATGGTTTCCACGCCAACTATCAAGACACACAAATGAATATACAGTGTTTATAACTTGGAAGATTTCGTGTGGATGTTTCACGACTGCCCTATGAAAGTATATTTTTATTTCTTGAAGAGTGTGTTAAAAATAAGAAATCTTCACTAACTTCTTGTATGTTCAATACGCACAGTCGTCGGATGGCACATTTCAAGTAGGACCTGGACATCTGCATAGACATATACAGAGTGCCCATAGGTACGTCGGAATACACATTTCGAGTAGGACCTGGACATCTATACAGATATATTTAGAGTGCCCGTGGGTACGTCGGATGACACATTTCAAGTAGGACCTGGACATCTCCATAGACATATACAGAGTGCCCATAGGTACGTCGGAATACACATTTCGAGTAGGACCTGGACATCTATACAGACATATTTAGAGTACCCGTAGTCACTGCCTTGAACTAAACATTCTTTTACTTCTGTGTTCGTTTTCAAACTCATGCAGACTTGCAGGATGTAGCACAGAGAATGGAACTGATTGATACACTTTTCGATATGATACACTTGGCTTCGGAATGACATTGGATCACCTTGACCCCTCCCCATTCCCCACCAACCATGAGATGGGACATCCAACTGCATCCCAATTAACCTTATTAGGTTTTGTCGATAGATTACTTCAACAATGTGTGGTCAATTTTTCAACTCTTTCCTACATACATCTGTTTCATCAATTGTCAAGGATTCAGTTATGCAAAAATATTCCATCCCAGGGGCAATAAAAACATTTTCGTAAAATAAATTTAGAAAAAAACCTACATGACTTGTTTCCATTTTAAAAACATTTTAAAATGTAAAGTTCAAACAGTTAAAGTGCTGTATAGAAAGAGTACATGTTAAAAAGAACTTGTGTACACTTCCCTCTCTACTTTGTCAACAACTGTCCAACCTTTACACTCCCCTTCTCCTCTTAGTTAACATATTTATTGGATGGCTCCTTAGTCGCCTCTTACACCATGCATGATAGATAACATTCTTTGTTTCTCGTTCGAACACAGTCAAGACACGGTGCAACTGAACTGAAATTTGTCATATTTCAAAACTCTACGGATAAGCTAAAAAATAGGGCAGTCAATTTTATAGAAGTGACAAACCCTTCAGATATAAACACAAGCTAACTCGTTGAGAGTTTGGTTTGTGAAGCATGTTCACTATCGACTCAGCTACTGAGCCGAATAGCTATTTATTATTATGTAATTGCTGTTTGTGACACATTCTGCATATATAAAGAGTCTACTAAGTTTTGTTGAATATAGAGATGTGGACAGTGTCCGCTGGCAGTATGAACGAAATTAGTTAAATTGAAGTATCACTCGTCCTTGTGTTGCCGGGGCCCGAAAGGAGAGCAAAGAATAGCAACACTGTTTACCTTCCACGCATGTCGTAAAAGGCGACTAAGGAGGTTATGGGATGGACTTGGCTGATCCATCCTATAAAGGGTCAGTGACCCAAAGCCATGCTGAAGTCGGATGTGTCAGACCGAAAGGCGCAGATATCGCAGCAATGCTGTAAACCATGACACACCCATTCCGTTTTCCGGACTACATCCTGCTAACTGCAGGAGTTTGAGAACGAACACAGAAAACGAAGAAGAAGTATCACTCACAGTTACAACAACAGCTGGTCGGTCTTTTAAAATGAAAAGAAAAGTAACGTGACACGTGCAACTTATGCCATCCAGGTCGCATAGCAACATCACAAATTCACCGATATGGAATACCACATGAAAAAGTGCTTAAAAGAAACATGTACATTTATCGCTTTGTTGTAGAGCAAATATTGTCAAGGATTATGCAAATAGACGAGTATCATTTTGTTTAAATTATATAGTGTCTGTAATATTAGTTGTAGTCCATGTCCTTAAGTATTCAATCTCATAGTGTCAGTAATTTGGTTTTAAATATCAGTTTTTCTAACTAATTTTCATTGCACGAACTAGTATTCAAACATTTACCAAGCTCTTTCCCATGGTGTGTGTCACAGGTGATGATGTCACACGATGTTACTTTACAAGATTACTGAAATGAGTGACATTATACAAGATCAGTGTACAGAAACTATATTTTCGAAGAAGAATTACATTTAGAGAAATCCACCATCAGAGTATCTTACGTGAAGTCTAGGGTTCGACTCCCGGTAAAGACTAAGTTTTTGTATTTGGGATAAATTTAAAAACTCACACGACGTGACAACCGCAAAGGCACACGACCATTATCACAGCTACATTATCACAGCTACATTATCACAGCTACATTATCACAGCTACTTTATCACAGCTACATTATCACAGCTACATTATCACAGCTACTTTATCACAGCTACTTTATCACAGCTACATTATCACAGCTACATTATCACAGATACTTGTACCACACACAGTTTCTACAGACAGTTTTTTTTTTTTTACCATCAGTCTTCCCAAAAACTGTTATTATCTATTCCTGTTTCGTTTATTTTCGTTTAAATACTTGATAAATAAATCATGTTTTAATATCAATTTTATCTTGAAATGATGAATGAACCCAAGTTAACGTATTTAGCCGATGACAAAAGTCTGGTTGTTTAAGATTATGTTTCACTCGGGGTATGTTTGATAGATGGTTGCTCTGGACATGCGCAGAACGGACAACAAACAATCGTGTCCATAGTTTCAATGAAAAGCTTGTTGTAGTCTGAGAATTAAAACACAGATATAGATGGGTCAGATTTCTTACAAAGAACGTTTTGTTTGTTTTCTGCTGATTATATCTCCTAGAAACAAGATATACACACTCGCCGATAACATATATAGTACACGCGTTTATTTTGTACGTCACACTGCACGCGTGCTCAAACTGAGTTACTTTAGTGAGGAAAAGTTTTTACGGTAATTATATGCGCTGAAAGATACCGGGATCGTGTTTGTTAATAAATTAGATCAACATTATTTTTGACATTTTTTTACCCCCTACCCCTGCTTGTACAATATTTGTCAGAAATTCAGGGACCCTACCCCTTGCTTACTTATGTCATGCACTTAAATTTTAATAGAAAATGCAAAAAAAAACAGCATAATACATTCAATTTATTTAGAAAATTCAAAACAATTCTAACAATTTAATTGGTTTAATGAATACTTTTGCTGACGTCAACTTATATCAAACCACTTCCTCCTCTTTGTCAACGTATGTCAAACCACTTCCTCTTCCTTGTCAACTTTTGTCAAACCACTTCCTCCTACTTATAAACAACTGTCAAATGTTTTCAGATTCTCCCCTCCCTCACTCCCATTGCTAACGTAATTCATAGACAGCTCCACAGAGTACAGTTTTTATGAGAGCACCAGCCAACACAACTGAGCTGCACCGGCGGACACAACTATGCAGAACAAGTCTTCTTCTTCTTCTTCTTTCGTTCACTTGAAACATGTCTATATCTGTAATTCTGTCTCCTTAATAAAACTCACTGTCCTCTGTAGTTCATACAGTGTCCCATAGAGTTTTGATTCCAGTGTTGTTTCCTCTGGTCAATATGTCTGCCTCAGCGTTTCATGCTCAGAACACTCTTGAAGTATATGTTTGGCACTCTGTGCTGCCTGTCCACATGTACACATGGCCGTGTTGCCAATCTTGAACTTTGTATACATGTGACTGCGGAGTCGGTTGTGTCCTATTCTGAGACGTAGAATTATAACTTGTTCTGGTCTGTTCATAATATGATAGTCATCTTGTGTTGTTGTTTGTGGCTTTCTTATTGACTTGATCATCTGTTTTTTTCTGATGGCAGCTGATTGGTATATCTGGTTGGTCTTCGGCAGCACCTTCCTTAGCCAGTTGGTCTGCTTTTTCATTTCCTGGTATTCCACAGTGAGAGGGTATCCACTGCATGGTTACCCTATACTGGTAGCAGAGCAAGTCGAAACAACTGTGTTGCACAAGCCGACATAACTGTGCAGCACCAGCCGACTCAATCGAGCAGCACCATTCGACACAACTATGCAGAACAAGTAGACAGAACTGTGCTGCACAAGCCGATAACTGCATATTTAGGTTCAGAAAGTAATGAAAACACACACAAAAAGTTAAAAAATCGTACTTGATTGACTTAATTGTACTCGGGGTTACCGACATATGCTTCGTTCCTCTCAACTATGCGGCACACCGCCTGTTCAGTACCACTCAAAGAAGTGTAACTCCGTAACTTCAAGTGATAATGTACATAAATATCTGTGACAAATTGAACTTGTAAATGAGACGATACGACCGGAAATCGAACCCAAGACTCTTGAGCGTAAGGCAAAACGACTTGACTGCTATACCAGGCAAATCCCCATTGTAAAACAATTCAGGTTCAAAAAAGGTTAAAATGTCGTAGAGGATTTATTTCACTGTACTCGGTTACCTATATGTACTCCGTCACTCTCAACGAAGCGGCACGCCGCCCGCCGAAAGTACCATTCATAGAACGTAATTCCGTAGCGAATTACAAGGCGAACAGCTTAACCACTACCCTAGGAAGATTCCTGAACAATTCAGGTGCAAGTTGAAAACAGTGCTGAAAATAATTATATACTGATTAATGAGATCTAGATTATCTCAAGGAGTCACTCCCGTAATCTAATGGTAGGGGTTTCTAAAGGGGGGGAGGTGCGGTTCAAATTAACCCTTCCCATAAGTATAGGTTCTGTAGACTGCGTTATACACGATGGTTTATCCAACTCATCGGATTTCGGTTTTGGCTGTTGGAAACTAAAAGCACCAATCAGTCGTGTTTTTTCCCCAAATATACAATCCTGCTGACGTATCGGCAATCATCCTTCAAAAGTGACACACTTTACCTATCGCGTTTTTTTTTCCATTGAACACTTTGTCTATACTTTGTGTCCATAAACAATGCAAAAAAAATTACTGGAAACATCCAATTACCTCACCTCAACAAGATGATTCTTAAACTTTACACCAGGTCTTTATTTCTGGAAAAAAAAATGGTTTAAATTCCCCATCCCGCCTTCCCTTACACACTCCTACCCACACCAATAATTAACGCAAATAAAACATTATTATTAAAGTACAATCACAGACATTTCAATCGTCTCCCCCCCCCCACTACTCAAATCTATTTCATACGACAGTCTTACTTGGGGAAACTATTGGTGATCATTAAAGACGTTCACAGCTTTTATGTGTGTAGTTTAAATAGCGACATTCCCAGCCGTGCGGTAGATTGTCTTGGAAATAGCGAAACTCCCAGCCGTGCGGTAGATTGTCTTGGAAATAGCGAAACTCCCAGCCGTGCGGTAGATTGTCTTGGAAATAGCGACACTCCCAGCCGTGCGGTAGATTGTCTTGGAAATTGCGAAACTCCCAGCCGTGCGGTAGATTGTCTTGGAAATAGCGACACTCCCAGCCGTGCGGTAGATTGTCTTGGAAATAGCGACACTCCCAGCCGTGCGGTAGATTTTCTTGGAAATAGCGACACTCCCAGCCGTGCGGTAGATTGTCATGGAAATAGCGACACTCCCAGCCGTGCGGTAGATTGTCATGGAAATAGTGACACTCCCAGCCGTGCGGTAGATTGTCTTGGAAATAGTGACACTCCCAGCCGTGCGGTAGATTGTCTTGGAAATAGCGAAACTCCCAGCCGTGCGGTAGATTGTCTTGGAAATAGCGACACTCCCAGCCGTGCGGTAGATTGTCTTGGAAATAGCGACACTCCCAGCCGTGCGGTAGATTGTCATGGAAATAGTGACACTCCCAGCCGTGCGGTAGATTGTCTTGGAAATAGCGACACTCCCAGCCGTGCGGTAGATTGTCTTGGAAATAGCGACACTCCCAGCCGTGCGGTAGATTGTCTTGGAAATAGCGACACTCCCAGCCGTGCGGTAGATTGTCTTGGAAATAGCGACACTCCCAGCCGTGCGGTAGATTGTCTTGGAAATAGCGACACTCCCAGCCGTGCGGTAGATTGTCTTGGAAATAGCGACACTCCAAGCTGTGCGGTAGATTGTCTTGGAAATAGCGACACTCCCAGCCGTGCGGTAGATTGTCTTGGAAATAGCGACACTCCCAGCCGTGCGGTAGATTGTCTTGGAAATAGCGACACTCCCAGCCGTGCGGTAGATTTTCTTGGAAATAGCGACACTCCCAGCCGTGCGGTAGATTGTCTTGGAAATAGCGACACTCTCAGCCGTGCGGTAGATTGTCTTGGAAATAGCGACACTCCCAGCCGTGCGGTAGATTGTCTTGGAAATAGCGAAACTCCCAGCCGTGCGGTAGATTGTCTTGGAAATAGCGACACTCCCAGCCGTGCGGTAGATTGTCTTGGAAATAGCGACACTCCCAGCCGTGCGGTAGATTGTCATGGAAATAGCGACACTCCCAGCCGTGCGGTAGATTGTCTTGGAAATAGCGACACTCCCAGCCGTGCGGTAGATTGTCTTGGAAATAGCGACACTCCCAGCCGTGCGGTAGATTGTCTTGGAAATAGCGACACTCCAAGCTGTGCGGTAGATTGTCTTGGAAATAGCGACACTCCCAGCCGTGCGGTAGATTGTCTTGGAAATAGCGACACTCCCAGCCGTGCGGTAGATTGTCTTGGAAATAGCGACACTCCCAGCCGTGCGGTAGATTTTCTTGGAAATAGCGACACTCCCAGCCGTGCGGTAGATTGTCTTGGAAATAATGACACTCACAGCCGTGCGGTAGATTTTCTCAGCATGATGCAAGTTTTGGAACTAGCGACACAGCCATGCGGTAGATTTCTCAGAATGATGCAAGTCTTGGAAATAGCGAAACTCCCAGCCGTGCGGTAGATTTTCTCAGCATGATGCAAGTCTTGGAACTAGCGACACTCCCAGCCGTGCGGTAGATTTTCTTGGTAATAGCGACACTCACAGCCGTGCGGTAGATTTCTCAGTATGATGCAAGTCTTAGAAATAGCGACACTCTTAGCCGTGCGGTAGATTTTCTTGGAAACAGCGACACTCACAGCCGTGCATCACAGGTAGATTTTATCAGCTTGATGCAAGTCTTGGAACTAGCGACACTCCCACTTGATCTGTTCTCTCTCTAATAGAATATCCTAGTATATTTTTGCAGCGTACATGATTGTTTGTTTGCTTTCAATCTCCATGAAATACGAGCGATTATCTCTTGCTTCCTATGTGCAGTGGGGAGGTTTCTCCAAGCTTTATTTCATACCCAGGAGACTTCACCTTTACGCTTGGTGCATTGCGTATTGGAGGAGCCTTTCACTCAGAGTGGGGTAACAGTATACATGATAATAATAATAAATAAACACTATAGAGACCATATACCAACTACAGACGAAACATGACCGTCTGGAATAGAAGACCTCTGCACAGAATTTAATTAGACCGTTATTCCTTACTTTTTTGTTTTATTGTTGCGCTTATCGTTGGTCACTATTTATGTAATCGGGGTCGCCGTGACTATTTTTGCATGAGACTCCAAGTATATTAATAGTAACCAACGAAATTCACAGCGATAATAAATAAAAGGAACACATGAAGTCCTAATTAATTCTGTGTAGAGGTTCTCTATTGGAGTTGGTCATGGATGAAGGGAGGTGTTTGGTGTACTTTTGTTCAGGATATGTTATCCTTGGGGTGCTAACATTGTTGTTTCTATATTACAGTATAATTACCAAATAAAATTAATAACTTTGTTACTAGTTACAGACATCACTGAAGTCAACAGCTGATAAATATCAGAATGGGTGTATGAATACTCAATACTGTTCATCTGTTATACCGACAGCAGATCACAATTTCAATAGTTTCCTCCATGGCCGGATTTAGACTTGATAGGGCCCTAAGCTATCGGAGATATGGAGCCCTAAGCTATTTGAGATATGGGGCCCTTTAACGATAAAGAATATATAGATAGTAAAATATAAAAAATGTGGGGGCCCCCAAAAAATGTGGGGGCCCTAAGCTATAACTTGTTTAGCTTATAGGTAAATCCGGTACTGGTTTCCTCGCGCAAAATTATACATGACGAAATATACATTACTAACAGAACTAACTAGAAATAGTTTACAAAGGAAATTGAACTGTGCTACACATTATTAGATTGATAAGTGTGGACATACAAAAAAATATTTAGAAGAAAATATAATACTAATGGAAAACAAATATTGAAAGTAATACAATGATTTCCCACAAGGCGTGAACAGTTGTTGTGTTGTTAGTGCAGAGTTGCAGCATTTGTGTGAAGTATAACACTTTATTTTTCCAGTGCAAAGTGTCAGCTTTCAAGAGAAATACTTCTTTTTTAGTATAAAGTTGTAGCTTGTCAATGACCATTTGCTGTTTTCAGCTAGAGATGGATTAGACGTGTGACATGTCAGATGACTATCCAGTGATTGACTATCCAGTGATTGACTATCCAGTGATTGACTATCCAGTGAATAGTGTCTAATGTCAGCTGACTAGCCAGTCATCTACCAGACTAGTGACTCTTCTTTCTTTCCTCTCGCTTTATATCCTTTATACCAAGGGTAGAAGAGTTCTCTGGGGATGTCCTTTTTGTATGTCTCATATATATTTGTTTTCGTTGATTCTTTTATTTCTGTAGTCCATCGTTTGCAAGGTCTACCCCTGGCTTTATATCCATCGTGGTTGTATAATAATGTTTTTTGAGGAGAACTATCTGAAGGTAGTCTGTAAGCATGTGAAAACCACTTATTCTGCTGTCGTCTGATATAATCCAGAATTGGAATTGTGTTTGTAAGTCTTCTGATGTTTTCCTTTCTGATTCTGTCTCTTATTGTTACTCTAGTAATTCTACATAGACAGGTCATTACTGTTGTAAGAAGGTTTCGTTTTTTTGGTGTTATTAGTGTCCACGTATGACATTGGTAGCACAGTGATGGTATGATAAGCTTTTATATAGTGCAGTCTTAGTATTTATGTCCATATGCTTGTTTTTAAAATTATGAAACATCTGTCGTAAGATCTAATATATTATATTGCATCTGTGTTCGATTTCGGATGTGTTTTTTTTTAAATTTGATGATATGATGCTTCCATGGTAAGCACATTTTTTCACAAGTATGAGTGTATGAGTGTATGAGTGTATGAGTGTATGAGTGTATGAGTGTTGTTGTTGTTCATCAATGAGAATAGTCTGGTAAATCACGGTTTCTTTCTGATGTGCAATTGTCA
This sequence comes from Meghimatium bilineatum, assembly GCA_034231615.1. Lineage (NCBI taxonomy): Eukaryota > Metazoa > Mollusca > Gastropoda > Stylommatophora > Philomycidae > Meghimatium > Meghimatium bilineatum. The sequence goes on along the minus strand of CM067298.1, from coordinate 17,692,875 downwards.
GTATCTCAGTTCTTCTCTGTATTTATCTTCATAATAAAGTCCCTACATGTTGTGTGGAGTCTATTTATTTTGTGTTGTAGTTGTTTCTCTGATGTTAATATTAAGGCTTGATCATCTGCAAAAAGACATTCGCTCAGGATGTTTTTTTATATCTTCTTCATTGAATTTGGCAAATTTTACATATAGAATCGATATATGTAATAAATAACAAGGGAGATATGACACATCCTTGTCGCACTACAGAGTGTATGTGAAATTTCCTTAAAGACCAGCACTCGTTCGAACTGCACATGGCCTTCCTGTGTAACTACTCCTGCACAGGCTCAGTATGTGTTGTGGAGCTCCGTATTTTGATAGTATTTTCTATAGTTGTTGTTTGTCTTTTCTATCGAATGCTTTTTCTTGGTAGACGAACGCTATATAAAGTTCTTCGTTGTTTACCGTCCTTTTTTTCTGCCAGTAAAAATTGCGTCTGAACAGCTCTTTTTCTTACGATATCGCATCTAAGTGTTGTTAAGTTGTGGGAATTCTATTAAAAATGTTTCCAGTGTGGCTTAGAAATGAGATACCGCTGTATTTTGTACACATTTTTGCTGCATTTTGTCTTCCAAATAAGTATTATTACAACATTTTTCCAGTCTTCTGGTGTTTCTTGTGTATTCCATATTATGTTAAACAGCATATGCAGCCATTTCACCCTGTAACTTCTGCTGATTTGATTAATTCGACTTGTACGTTATCGGGTCCAGGGGCTATGTTTTGTGGAGCTGTTTGTATTGAATTTTTATTTCTGATCACAATATGTTAAGTTCTACTTTTTCCGTTACATTGTGTTCTATGTTGTCGTTCACTCCTTTAAGATTTAGCATTTTTTTTCAATACTTTTGCCAAATTTCCATGATTCTTTTCGGGACAGTGATTGTCTTTCCATATTCATCATTTATTATTTCGGTAGGCTCATATTAATCTTTTCAGTTGTTCATATTCTTAATTTTCTTGTAGAATTTCTTTGCTGCATGTTTGATGAATTGACCAGACTATTGGCTAATATTAATAGACTAACCAGTAATTCCGCAAAAATGGCCGACTAGAACGAATGTGTTCTCTTTACGGTGCTCGATTAACGGTTGTTCCTTCCCGAAAGTAATGGCAACCTACGGGAATATTGTGCCTAGAAATTTCCAATGGATTAACCGCAACAAAAAGAAAACTACGCCTTTTGGTCATATAAAGAGACATAACTGTTTAGAAAGACAAATAATGGAGGGAAGAGTACCTGGGAAGAGGAGAAGGGGCAGACCAAGAAGACGATGGACTGACGACATTAAAGATAATATGAATACATCGCTAGAAAATGCAAGCCACATCGCGCAAGACAGAGAGAGGTTCAGAGAGTTCATTGGGAAGACAACGTTCTGGAAGGAATACGTCACATGACACAACCAGTGATTTACCAGAATAGTGAATAATGGTAGATAATTGTGCTCTGACGCTGAAAGGCAACATAGAATTTCAGTGAATAGATAGGTAGCTAATTAGCTAGTGATTGACCAAAGCAGTAAAATATCAGCAAACTAGCCAACGATTGACCAGACTTGCGACAAATACCAGCTGACTAGCCTGTAATTGACCAGGCTAGTGATGACAAACGTTAGCTGACTAACTTGTGATTGACCAGTAACTTCTATCAACGGACTAGCCAGCGATTGACCAGTAACTTCTATAAACTGATTAGCCAGCGATTGACCAGTAACTTCTATCAACGGACTAGCCAGCGATTGACCAGTAACTTCTATAAACTGACTAGCCAGCGATTGACTAGACTTGCGACAAATACCAGCTGACTAGCCTGTAATTGACCAGGCTAGTGGTGACAAACGTTAGCTGACTAGACAGCGATTGACCAGCATCAACTGACTAGCCAGCGATTGACCAGATTAGTAACTTATATCATCTATAGATTTTACTAAATAACGATTATGACATGTTGTCTTTTCCTAGCACGAGCACTGGCACCAACTTCCTTGTGTCTGGATGGCGAGTTAATTCAAAATGTCTCATTGTCTTCGAGCGAGAGACTTACAAATTACACAACCACAACGCACACAATGGATGCCATCACTGTACATTCACCAGATTTTCACACAGATAAGTGTACGTGAAGTTTATATAAATATAGATTTATATAATGTCGATGTGTATAAATTATTTTTATTGAATGCACAACATTATGCACTACGAATTAGGATACTTCTCATTAGTTTTTTATATCACATACAATTAACAAAACTCATAAGTTAAATTCGATGTTTCAGTTAATTTTTAAAATGGAATATGTTATTTATTTTCTGAGTGTGATAGACTAGAACATGGTTTAACCATTCCTAGACTATGGATATGTGGATAAACATTGTGACTCGTCTCGCAAACCGACAGTGTATAGCTAAAGCGTTCATAGAAAACATGGAGGGTTCTCAGAAGACGAAAACTTGTTACAGTAGAAATACCTTGTCTACGTAGAATTCTCGGAGTAACATTAAGAGACAGAATCAGAAATGAAAACACAATAAGACTAACAAACACAGAATCAATCCTGGTATACATCTGATGTCAACAGATTAAGTGGTTCTCTATTGCTTCCAGACTACCATCAGACAGTGCCCTCAAAATTATTGCTATAAAGACACGATAGATACAATGCCAAAGGCATTGATGGATGGATCATCAAAAGATGGATCACAGAAATAAAAGAATCAACAAAAGTAAACATATATGAAGCTGACAAAAATGCCATCTCCAAAGAACTCTTCTGCTCCTGACGCTGCATAAAGGGATTATAACGCGAAAAGAAAGACAATAAATAACAAAATAAAGTAGCTACAACAATCATCCCTCTCTTCTCTAACGTAAAACATTCAGAATTTGGCAGGTGCTTTAAAAAAATAATTTTGAAATAACAATTGTTGGCTATACGTCTAAATAAATTAATATTTAATAATATATTTATAACTTGGAACATTATATGACAAGCGTTACCTTGATTCTTGGCTAGATACCAGTATCGTGGCACACAAGCAATTTTCATAAGTGTTCGGTTCCTTATTCCAACAGCCGTACAAGAGAATGCAGACACAATAGTCCCGGTGAAATGTTATGTGATATTCGGATCTTTCCAGAGAGGGCACAATTTCTTCTCTCATTCTTGGTCACCTCCATTTCTGTCATTGTGTGTGACGTTACCACACAATGATACTCCGATATTTGATTTTGGAATTTGTGATATGTGACGTTACCACACAATGATACTCGGATATTTCATTGGGCGATATGTGACATTGCCACAATATGATACTCGGATATTTCATTTGGCGATATGTGACATTGCCACAATATGGTACTCTGATATTTCATTGGGGGATATAAACCCATTATTACTCGTAATTGCATTAGTGGCATGGTGGCTAATGGGCACGCCTCATAGATTCAACTCGCTAGAGCTGCATCGTGATTTTGAAAGCTAATCGCATACATTGTGATACGATTGGTTATATCACTGGTTCCTAAAATAGGAGTTGTGTGACTCTTGTGGTGAAAATTGCTCAAAGTAGGAAGCAGAGGCTGAGGCCATCAAGGCAGCGATTGAGTTAATACACTAACAGTTTGATCTCATGGAACAAAAACCATCAGACATAGTCATTTTTACAGACTCTATGTTAGTTTTGGAAGCACTTAAACATGCGCCATATGAAAAAAAGAAAACCTCCACACAGTCTTTTGTCTGCATATCCAATCAGTGTAACCATGCAATGCATCCCTGAACACATCGATATAGCAGGAAACGAAGTAGTGGACATACTTGCAAAATGAAGCGAATCAAAACAACAAAGCAAAGAGTAATGCAAAATAAGATAAATAGGTTACAAGGAATACCTAACTATGAACAAATCTAGATAAAAATGTATATAAGAAATGTGCAATAAAACAAAACATGACAATTTTCCTACGTTGTCGTCCTATTGGGACCTTTATCAAGAAACACACAAAAAAACTAAAAATAAATACCAAACCATATATATATTAACTGCTAAATCAAATGATCCTTTGTTGGTCTATATCAGTCCCTAACAAAGCGAAGACCTTGTAGCAAGGAAGCGTTCAAACACATTTTCAGAAACAAGACTAAGGAAATCTGGCTGAACAGATGGGTAAATGGGCTGACTGATCGAAATTTATGTAGTGACACGGCCAAAGGACAATGACAATATAAACAAACTCTGCAGGAGAAATAAATTCCTTATCTTTCAGTTTCGAATAGGACACGCAAGGATCAATAGTCACTTAAACCGTATCAAACCCCAGCAACTACCCACTTGTAGACACTGCTCTGATCCCAATGAAATAGTGGAACACCTCCTTATTGACTACCCTTACCTTTCAACTGCCAGGAAAGCACGTCTATAGACACTCTTATAGTCGTTAACTTGCTGCATGGATCACTAAGTCAAGTTCAGAACACCTGCACTTTTTTAAGAATGGCATTGTGCTCACAAGAGTAGAATTACTCATCAGAATTTGGATATCGACAACAGCATACAACATAAAGTCGAATATCGATATCATATACAAAATTCATACAAAATAAAGTTCAATTCTATCATAAAACCATCATTAGTTGTCCTGACTGTTACTAAACCTGCACAACACTGTCATCAACGTTGGATATTCAACATGTGAATGGGAATTTCCGATGCCACGGAATAAAACTTCAAGTATCATCTCAGTTTATTTTTTTGTTTCTCCCAGCACACCATCTAAGGAATGTGATCAGTTGTAAGAATATCTCCAGTACATCAGCCAAGGAATATCCCTCAATTATAAGAATGTCTCCAGCAAACCATCTAAGGAATGTGATCAGTTGTAAGAATATCTCCAGTGCATCAGCCAAGGAATATCCCTCAATTATAAGAATGTCTCCAGCACACCATCTAAGGAATGTGATCAATTGTAAGAATATCTCCAGTACATCAGCCAAGGAATATCCCTCAATTATAAGAATATCTCCAGCACACCATCTAAGGAATGTGATCAGTTGTAAGAATATCTCCAGTACATCAGCCAAGGAATATCCCTCAATTATAAGAATATCTCCAGCACACCATCTAAGGAATGTGATCAGTTGTAAGAATATCTCCAGTACATCAGCCAAGGAATATCCCTCAATTATAAGAATGTCTCCAGAACACCATCTAAGGAATGTGATCAGTTGTAAGAATATCTCCAGTACATCAGCCAAGGAATATCCCTCAATTATAAGAATGTCTCCAGCACACCATCCTAGAAATATCTCCAATAAATGTTAAAATAAAAAAATAAATGTTTCCAGGCACAATGTGTGCAGTTATGATTGCCCTCACTGTATTGTGTTTTCCAGGCACACTGTGTGCACCTTATTGTTGTATTTTGACTTCCTTTTTGTTTATTTTTAGTGCATCTTTTTATAATGTGACGTGTCCTTAGCAGTTGTCCTCACTTCCGTCCAGTAAACTTATTTGCTCTGTGCAATCTGATATGCTTTTTTCAGCGTCATATTCACAGGTCCTTCATATGTCCTGCTCTGTGTCGGGGAGGTACAGCGCGCGTCTGTGACGGCCAAGTTACCGCGTTCGAATCCCACTGCAGGAAATTTTATATATCAAAAATACAGAAAAGTATTTTGGACATATTAAAAGACATGACACCTTGTTGAATATCTTGTCGTTGTCATATAATGTATTCTTTCCAGAACGTTGTCTTCCCAATGAACTCTCTGAACCCCTCTCTGTCTTGGGCGAATATCTTACTTGTGGCTAAGTCGACAGTAGGCTGAAATACAAGTCGGAGAGAAACATCACGAGATGGACAGGTTGCAGTCTAGCAGAATACACCACAAAGGTAAAAGACAGGAGATGTTAGAAGTATGTTGCAGTCACATTTCTTAACGGAGATGGCATATGATACATTTATATTATGACAACCTATGAAAAGTTATATTTTCTTATGATATATATATGTTATTTAAACATACAAAATTATGGCAACTAGTAAAAAGATTAAATGCCATAACTTTTGATTATACATTATAATCCTTGAGCTACGACATGCTGCAGTGCACTGAATTTATTGATTTTTATGAATTGTATCTTTGTTTTTCTGTCTGGCCCTTTCAATACAATTTTCATCTGTGCTGTTTTTTTAGAGCTATTACTAATCTCTTTTTTAAAATTTCTGCTGAATAATCTTTTAGTGGTTGACAATATGATTTACATCCACGTTTCCTGTTTAATCAGTTGTGACTGCCTATATTAAATGATTGAAGACATATCACATTTCTGTTTTCCCTGTCCCTTAATGCGTCTACATTCGTCTATTCAACTATTCATTATTTTGAAAATCCATATTGTTATGATCGCTTAGTCTCTCTGTTTATCGATGTTTTCTTTATTGAAGAAGATTAACTTGTGTACGTCAACATTGGATATATATATATAACTCCAGATAACATTGTTTTCAATCTCATTAGACAAGGATCGGTTTGCTAGGATGCTCGTTAACTTCAAGACAGCTGTACTTCTTTGAGTTATTCTATTCTTGATCTTGATATCTACATTAGCTAAGGTAAAATAGTCGAGAATATAAATAGAAAGCTATTCATGGACCTTTACTGTGATGTGCGAGAAGTGATAAAGTTAATTAAGTTTTGTGAATCCTTACAAGCACATAATAAGACATACGAAAAATCAACTCTTCGACCAGGCTTCCTTTAGCTTCTTGGTCGAAATGTCTATTGTTAATAATTTCTCGTATACTTGTATTGATTCTTAAAATTGTATTACCCTGTGTTTCAATCTATGAAATACATTTTATTACAGTAACGTACTGACGTTTCTCATTACTTGACATACCTATGGCATTGCTTGGCACACATATGGCATTACTTAACACATATGGTATTACTTGATGTACCGATGCCATTACTTGACACATATATGACAGTACGTGATGCACCTATGATATTTACTTGCTACCTATGACATTTATTGACACACAAATGGCATTACTTGACACACCCATGAAATTACTTGACATACACATACCATTATTTTACACACATATGACCTATGTCATTACGTGGCACAAATATGTCATTACTTGACACACCTATGCCATTTCTCGACACAACTATTACACTATGTGACACACCTATGACATTACGTCACACACCTATGACATTACTTAACACTTCTATGACATTACGTTGTACACCTATGACATCAATTGACACACCTATGACATTACGTGACACCTATGACATGACATGACACAGCTAGGCCATTACTTGGCACACATATGACATTAGTTACTAATAGTTTACATTTACTGCTATCACTTTATATATTAACATTAGATCAAGTCACATCTCCGTATCCATAGATTTCTGTCACGTCATTTGGCAGTACGCTTTTACATAATAAAATGCGCCAATTGCTGATGCTCTAATTTCAGTGTTTTAATTTTGTTCATTCATATTTAACACTGAATTCTAGAAGTTCTTCTTCATTGTGTCATATCTTTTCTATATGTGGACTGTCCATAAATTGTATGGGCACTTCATAGTACATGACGAGTTATCATATTTTCCGACGCAAGTTGCTGTATTGGGACCTACCTTGATCTTACAATAAATTACCCAACAGTTGTTTTTTGCCAATTCTTGACTGGCTCCTACTTTGTCAAGGACAGACTGTCAAGAAATCAGGTACCACCTCAACCCTCCCTGCTTAATTATATCACAAAATTACACAATTTTAACATTCACTCCCACCCCCACCAAAAATAACTTTACATAGAAATTACGAAAAAACTACATGGAAAAAATATGACTAAGAAACAATATTTCTTAATCGAAATTTTTTTAATTCACAAAATTTGTTTGATAGATATATATAAACTGTTTTTGTTGACGGTAACATTTTGTCAACTACTCCCCCCACATTTATAACTGAAACTTTCTGAGACAGCATTCCCACTTGTTGATGTAACTTGTGTTCTACCACCATGTTAAATATATTAGTATCATATTTATTTTGTCAGCATTCAATCATGTTACGTTTATAGTTTAGTTTTCTTTTAGATCTTTATTTAACGATGTAATGCAGAAAACTCACATGATACCAGTTTCCTGAGAGCAAAGACTAATACCACTTACTCTCATCATGCATGTCACAATATACTACTAAGGGAGCTCGAACGCGCTACTATGACCTATGGAAAGTCGGTCAAACCGCAAAAGTCACTCAGTCCTAAATAATACAACAATGACTGAAGCTTCGGTGGCGTGATGTCGATAGTCGAATTCCTGATTATACATTTATTTATAATTCTATTTAATCGGTTGTAAATTGAGTGGACACAGACTAGTTGAAATTAATCAAACCCGGATCACCAGATTAGGAAGACAGCGACCAATCAGTTACCATCGTTTAGTGAAGAATATGTAAGAAATAAAGAGAACTGGAAAAATTAAAAACTGTAGACCGTGGAAAATACAAGTAAGAGTTTCACAAATTCCAGCCTAAGTTTTCCGAGTTTGAGAGTCTTCACGAGTGTCAGCTTGAAGAGTTATTACTTTGAGTTTAAAGTTTACGAAATTAAAGTTCACAAGTATCAAGGTCACGATTTCAACCTGTATGATTTCAAACTTCACGAATTTCAAGTTCTCAAATTCAAATTTCACGAGTTTCAATATCTCGAGTTCCGATTCCACGAGGTTAAAGCTTTTGAGTTTCAACTTGACAAGTTTCAAGTTGGCGAGCTCCGCGGTCAGGAGTTCCAACCTCACGACCATCAAATATTTGAGTTCCAGGGGCAGGATTTCCAACTTCACGAGGATCAAATACTTGAGTTCCAGGGTGCAGGATTTCCAATTTCAAAAATTTCCATTGTTTCGAGTACCAAGCTCAGAAGCTCCAACTTAACAAGTTTCAAATTCTTGAGTTCCAACTTCACGTGTTTCAAGCTCACCAGTTCCACTAGCATAAATTCCAACTTCACAATTTTCAGTTCATAAATTCCAAGTTTACGAGTTTTCCTTAACTTAATAGCCATACGTTAAAAAAGTTTTATCATCCAGTATATGACAGCACAGAAGTTTTATGAATATTAGCTGTGTCCTTATTAAAGCAGATGTGAAATTGGTGTTAGCTATTATAAGCAATTTTCAATAAACCACTTGTGTTTATTTCTACTTCTTCGACGGCAGTGAATATCACTTAGGTTGGAACTCCGGATTCTATGATGTAGGCTGTTTGTTTCAGAGTTTTCCGCTCTGCCATTAAGTTTTTCTTCAATGCTGATTGGAGTGGGTCATTTCTTTCTGTTGTTCCGACAGGCCGACGTCGTGCTTGAACTAGTTACGAGGCGAAAAATAAAGAAACCTGTCGCAACGGTCAGAGTTGTGCCCTGATGTCGACATCTGTTTCAGTGGCATTGGATTCGAAACACCATCGAGTCGAATGGCTGCTGGAACAGAGGGCGGAGCACTTATGGGAATGCCCCACCTGTTGTGAGGCTAATTTTCTAATCAAGAAGAATCAAGAAGAAGATTTCTTTCTCCTCAGATCTGCATACTGCAGACATTCTTGTAGGATACGTTCTCCTCAGATCTGCATATTGCAGACATTCTTGTAGGATACGTTCTCCTCAGATCTGCATATTGCAGACATTCTTGTAGGATACGTTCTCCTCAGATCTGCATATTGCAGACATTCTTGTAGGATACGTTCTTCTCAGATCTGCATATTGCAGACATTCTTGTAGGATACGTTCTCCTCAGATCTGCATATAGCAGACATTCTTGTAGGATACGTTCTCCTCAGATCTGCATATTGCAGACATTCTTGTAGGATACGTTCTCCTCAGATCTGCACACTGCAGACATTCTTGTAGGATACGTTCTCCTCAGATCTGCATATTGCAGACATTATTGTAGGATACGTTCTCCTCATATCTGCATACTGCAGACATTCTTGTAGGATACTTCTGCATCATATTCGCCAAGTTGTAATGCAATACACCATTTCATTGGCTACCGATCTCAAAGAACACTACCTGGGGCTAAGAGGAATAAAAAAATCCCCACTGGTCCCATATTAGAAGCTAAAAGCTCATTTCGGACAGCCAATCTAGAAAGATTGCCCACCTCTGCTGTAGACTTCGTCTAAATGCTTTTATCAAGACGTCTCGATGATTATTAGTTTTACTGACTAATATTGGTAAGACTTATACCTATTTCTGTTTATTTTTATATTTACTTGTGTTACCCAAGCCCCCAGCCACCCCCCATTCCAGTGTTAGGTTGTTTGCCGACACTGGAGCTTTATATCTGCTGTAGATCGCTACCAAGGCAGTATTTTGCTGTACATTTATGACGCACTATCTTACTCTGCGGTCCTCGGCGCTAAAGAAAATTTAAACAATAAAAAATGTATGAATAAACGCAGTGCTCAATCACCCCGTAACTCTCGATGAACACCGCCTCTTCTCTTTTACAATCATCTTTTATTTTGACCTGCTCAACCCGTCCATATATTTACCCATACCTAAATAAAGCATTAAGTGCAGTCTAGTCTACCTTCTTCCTAAAATTGCAGCGAACCTGAAACATCAAATGTAATACTGTATAATTATTTCGTACAACATGTTTTACATTAAACGTTTAGCTAATATTTCTGCATAATACTACTACTAATATTGGTATGTTTTATATTACTAATATTAATTTTGTTATTATTAGTATTCTTGCAGACACCATACGGCGTATTCGTCCCACGACCATCAGCCAGATGTGTTCCATAGACATAGACTTCACGTTACGTGTCCGCTCCACAAGAATGTTTCCTAATGTATCTAACCGTATGACATCTCTGCTTAACCTATGACAGAAAAGTATAAAATTCCTAAATATCACCCTAGCTAGAGGGTGTTATGGACCGATATATATTGTCCGTAATTATGTGATTTTTGTGATTTGTCACGGTGACAGGTACTAAGCTAATGAAATAAAGCTATGGAGATAAATAGGGCCATGATCTGATGGACCTCCAGATTAAGGAACAAAACTGGGGATGGGTTATACACACCCTCAGAAAATCAGAAGAAAGAGGATAATGTTGTTCTTCCTTCGAAAACAAGAATATAGAATATATAATCATTTTCAAGTTGAAAAATTGAACCCGATCATTAATGTGACTCGGTCTGTTGGCAGTGATATATTTGTCTATATCAACTACATAGTAAGTGTTTGATAAACTTGGGCGGATGCATGGATTAGGGAAGATATTGTGCACATATTAGAGGAAGCGATCACCAAGTCTCCTGCCAGTTTCCCCAATATAAATAATATCGGAGCGTTTACAAATAATGTCTTCGATAAAGTTGCGATTAATCATGCAAAGAATCTTGATAGACATGTTCTGGAAAGTAATATAAACTTCGTCCTTGATAGCAATCGTGGTAACTAACATAGAAGGTGAACTTAGAGCGGTGAAATAATATTACATAAATTTACTTCAAATTAAGCGGATAATTTTGCATCTTAAATTAGTATTGTGATGTGATCATATGTAATTCCGTCCTCTACACGTCGTGCGCTATATTTTGTCCCTGATAAAGAGTGAATGATCTAAACGTCGTTGTGTGTGTGCTTCTAGTAATTATACTAGAATATATACTAGTATATATACGTCTAGAAATTAATTTGCAAACCGTTATTACTATGTAGCCAATGTTCATTTGTCGGATCATAGCTTTGCTAACGTTCTACAATTATCGATCTTACATCATATTATCAGTTTATTGTTCTGAGATTCATAGTTAATTGCTAACTCCAATAATTGTATTTCAAAAATCACTAGCTGTCGTTCTACCTATACCAGCAGTCTTGACACATAAAGGCTATATGAGAGTCATGGACAGTAAAAACAATCCACGAAAACCAGATCCTAATCTCGGAAATTAGATACCTGAGGAAATTGGTCTGAGTAAATAGAAGATTCGATTTGCAATCAGAGAGTACGATGAGGTCTAAAATTCGATTCCCTCAATAATGTCACTCTCCTTATAGAATATTGAGCTGCAACGTTAGGCCACATATCTTGAGATGCAGAAATATCGGTTTCCTCGACAGATATAGGAATCAAGGGGCATGTGGTCCAGACCCCCCCACGGGAGACGCAGATGGAAGGACAACATTTAGATATTACTTGAGAGACATACGATTGATGTGCAACCAGACATGAAATAAAGCTGTTGATAAGTTTAGTCTGGCGTACTTTGTTGAAGTCCCTGATAGATTTAGTCTGGCGTATGTTCTTGAAGTTCCTGATAGATTTAGTCTGGCGTATGTTCTTGAAGTTCTTGATACATTTAGTCTGACGTATGTTCTTTAAGTTCCTGATAACTTTAGTCTGGTTCACGTTCTTGAAGTTCCTGTTAAGTTTAGTCTGACCTACGTTCTTGAAGTCCCTCATTAAGTAACATTATGGAATAAATGAAGCATACATTATAAAGTTATTCAAGATACATACTCGTATTTCACTTCAATGTGTTATTTCAGGGAAACTACCTACATTTAGTATTAGCAAATATTAAATCAATATTTTAGTCTTCTATGCTCGTTATCAAACTCCTACAGATTATCAGGATGCAGTCCGGAGAACGGAATGCGTTGTGTCATGATTTACAGCTTAGCTTTTGATACCATGTGGGATTGGGCAGCCAAATCTACCCCAAAATCCTTTAGTCGTCTCGTACGTCGTGCATGGAAGGTAAACAATATTGATATTCTTTGTGACTCTTTCGGAAACCCCGACAACACACGGCAGTAACATCAGGCAATACATGCTAAATAAAGGTTCACAAGTTGCAATGGGTTGCCCTCATTGTACTCGGGTTTACAAGTCGGTTCTACGAGGAACAGAAAAAGCAAAGATAACATTTTTCACATAGACCGAATAAGCGAAAAACATCTAAACACCAACGCTATTAATTCAAAAACTTTATTGATTTCACCAAAGCTTTTGATCATATTTGCAACTGGGCTTGTGAAATATTATGGCATAGTTTAACTTTGTCAACATTATGTCATGCCCTTATAGCAGCACCATAAAAAGATACAAAGAGTACTGTTTTCATTCACAACGAAATTGGTGAATTTTTCAGAAATTCTTGAGACTAACGGGAATTGAACCAGTCCGTTCAACGGCACCAAATCGCCTAGCAACTATTGAACACACGTTCTTCCGTACTTGATGTGCCGTTGAACGGACTGGTTCAATTCCCGTTAGTCTCAAGAATTCTTAAAAATTGTCCTCTGGCTTCCTACTTATATTTACTTAAATTTTTCAGAACTAATTTTACCCAAAAAATTATAATGCAACAAACAAGATTTGAGCCAGATCCGCTCAGATGGCACCCCACGCAGTTTTAGTCAACACGTATTTCGTCTTTGACCACACGGCATCTCTAAAAAATAGATTCGACTTTAGTCAAGACTTGCATCGTGTATATTCTCCAATTTCTATGAATACGGATCGGTCGATCAACACAGACAATACACACGCTGCCCGTGTTATGTATATTCCTGGAGAACTACAAACATAATACATGTACCCACTGGGTAAAACCGAAATCCAACAGGTAACGTCTGAAACAGATTAATGACGTTATGTTAATAAGGGGAAACACACATAATAAAATACACACAATTCGACGTTGCGACCAAAAGCATTTTTAGCAAGATTACATACACAACAAAAAGCGACAAGCAAGAACGATACTATTGACGTTCACAAATGGAGATAACCCGGAAGAAGTTAAACTTGAAGGTCAGAGGTGAAACAATACAAACAGGAAATATGCACCACAAATAAGTGTGGAACGAGATAAATAAAGAAATGGCGGAACAATATGATATCAACCATACGGCTGGATTTCATTGATCCCGCAAGGTTTAAGCGTGCCGAATTTACATATATATATATATGTAGCAGTTCTCAAGCGCGTGACCGATTCGGTCGTCTGAGAAGCACGCCTTAATCGCTGTCCCCTGAATATCCTGGGTGCCCCAATGGCTCGTTCCATTGAAATGGTCGGCAACACTAGTAACGAAATGGTTTTTGATGTCCTACATGTGTTTGCAGGATTAGTCATCAAGCCTCCTTCCAATATCATAGCGCTCATATATGTCATAGTGCTACGCTTGCATTTGATGGCATAGATGATGGACACACATATAAAACCAGATAACACCTTCAATGGTGAAAGTAGCTTTGCGGAAAGTGACATTCCGGGTCTGGGTGACATAGTCACATGTGTAGTATATTGTGCGTTTGCAGCTGATAGTACCAACATAATTCAGGACGTCAGGCTTAAGATGACTCCAGACTAATAAATTCTTGAGGCTCATGTCACGTCTGTAAGCAACAAAAGGGAAATTGTATAACAATTCCCGCGTCTGATTGGAGAGAGGAAGATGTTGAAGTAGGGCATGCCGAACAGCAGCGCAAGTGGTGGAGGTGAGAGGGGGTAGTGGAGGAAAGTGAGAACAAGTTTGACCCTGTACGAAGAGGAAGACCTCCGGAGTGTTCACGAGGGCATCCTGAAGGGAGAGGCTGCTCACTCGAAACAGGGAAGACACGAGTACTATGTCGGGGTATAGGAGACAGCTGAAGAAATTCTTCATCTCATTGACGTTCTCGAGAAAGTCCTCCTCTCCACTTCACAGACCGGGGAAGAAGAAGTTGAGAGAATGGAAGGGAATCTCGAACTGCAAAGGGATTAGAGGAGGTGTATTGGAGAAAGTTATGAACACCAGTAGGTTTGTGCGTACTGGTGTGTTAAGACAGGAGGGTTGGCTAGTGATGGATATCTCAAGCAATATATATATATATATATATATATATATATATATATATATATATATATATATATATATATATATATATATATATATATATATATATATATATATTACCGTAGTCGTAACCTCCGATAACAGTTACCATGTTCTTTCGACATGCCGACGTTGTGCTTGAACTAGTTATGGGCGCGACGTGGGTGGGCGGAACAACAAAGAAACCTGTCGCAAGAGTCAGAATTGTGCCCTGATGTCGACGCCTGTTTCACCGGCATTAGACTCGAAACACCATCGAGAAGTCGGATGGCTCTGGAACAGAGGGCGAAGCACTTATGGGAATGCCCCACGTGCTGTGAGGCCAGTTTCTAATCAATAATAAAGAATCGCAAGGAAGTTCACATGGGAAGTAGAAATATCGAATGTGAACTTGATGGTCGAATGAAAGTTATCAATGAAGTGAATCAAGCGTGACAGACAACCTCAGACATATCAGTGATGCCCATCTCATCATCGATATACCTATGGAATACCCAATGGGAAGGGCCCACCTTATGATTCGCATACCTGGTGCTGAATGTAACACCCTAGACAAGCAGGCATAGCTGGGTCCCATCTTGGTGTCCATAGCGACCCCACTGATTTGGTAGAATAAGTTCCCATCTAATTCAAAGGAGTTAAGAGTGAGTGCACGCTACGCAAGACGGATAAGAGTAGAGTTAGGGATGAGGATGCTTAGGATCGAGGAAGAACTTCAAAGCATTGAGACCGTCTGAGTGGAATGGAGGTGTAAAGGGAGAAAACATCAAGTAGAAAGAGACGATAAGTGCGAGCTGGTAACAGTGAAATAGAGGCAAAGATAGACATGGCCTTATTAGTATTT
Source organism: Meghimatium bilineatum (assembly GCA_034231615.1). Taxonomy (NCBI): domain Eukaryota; kingdom Metazoa; phylum Mollusca; class Gastropoda; order Stylommatophora; family Philomycidae; genus Meghimatium; species Meghimatium bilineatum. The sequence continues at coordinate 17,677,042 of CM067298.1, read as the reverse complement.
TTCAAGAATGTACTGAGTTGCTCCACTAACTGTTGAAAGGCACTATCCAGGAAGTCGGAGATGTGTTACACAGGACAGGAAGAGACAATAAGTATACCGAAAAATAATATATTAGTAAGTGCCAGAAGGCCTAACTACCACTCGGACCAATTACTTCTACATTATGTTATTGCATTATAGCTCTCGACATCCATCGTTGTTTCCTGTGATATGCCAAATAGTAGTCTCTGCTAGAGTCATCGTTGTTTCCTATGATATGTCAAATAGTAACCTCTGCTAGAGTTATCGTTGTTTCCTATGATATGTCAAATAGTAACCTCTGCTAGAGTTATCGTTGTTTCCTATGATATGCCAAATAGTAGCCTCTGCTAGAGTCATCGTTGTTTCCTATGATATGCCAAAAATTAGCCTCTGTTAGAGTCATCGTTGTTTCCTATGATATGCCAAATAGTAGCCTCTGCTAGAGTCATCGTTGTTTCATGTGATATGCCAAGTAGTAGCTTCTATTACAGATTTACTACGGCATGATTGATCAAACCCGGGGATTCGGGAGGGGGTAGGATCATGGTTGTCCAAATCTCTCCTTGAGAAAATAGAACATGATATGTAGTACAAGAAGCGATTAAAGAATTAGGGTATATTTCCACACCGCCTCCCTTTCTTCAACCTTTAGCAGTTACCCTTTAACCTTTAGCAGTTACCCTTTAACCTTTAACAGTTACCCTTTAACCTTTAGCAGTTACCCATTAAAAAGATTACCGAAAACAAGAAAAGGCGGATTGGAAATATTTGTGTCACCACCTCCCCCCCCCCCATGTTATAAAGCAAAGTCGTATCTACGACTCGGAGATCGTTAAGTCTTTATAATGTGTAACTATGTCAATTGTTTTTAGGTCAGCCTGTTAATCAATGTATTTCTGTTTGAAGAACCGTGGGGGATAAAACTATGAAATCAAACGTTGAAGGGGGAGTGAAATGAAAATGAAGGAGATTGCCTAATACAAAAGTAGCAGTTTTAATTTCACGTTTCAGTTGACCCAATATATTGAAAGGCTCTACACATGATCAGAGCTAGGGACAGATAAGTGTTTAGAGAGCTTAGATCAATTATTGTTTATAATGAACATGTAAGGTCAGAACTAGATTGAACTTTGTTGTAAACAAGTGCATAGCTCGATGGGATAGAAACATTCAGGTATACAAATTAAAAGCGAACACAAAATCGACGTTTCGACCACGAGGCATTTATCAAGAAAAGACAGTAGTAAACATTATTCTGTCGTCTCCGACAATAGTAGAAATAAGAAATAAGTGTTGTGATATAAGAAATATAATGCACCATCCATGGTGATGGTGCATGTGACATAAACAACCAAGTCGGAGCCACAAAGTTTTCTACATTATGTAAAAGTGCAATATTATTACCTATTTGGATGGTGGGAATATATGCTTGGTGAGTTGAAGTAAGAGATAGTAACGTTCCCTTCCCACACCAGTAAAACAGTGAGAGTGGGTAATTGGTTTTCTCAGGCATGGAATGTTTTGTCACAGTTTTCTTGTAACCTCTATTTATCTATCTATTATCTTTTCCACAAATGCTGTTATGCGTCGTGGGAATTGACGTTTTCTGTCTTTGTTTTTTTTTTCCCATGGTTAAGCCATGTTTTTTTTTTTTACAATCTCTCTGATTGAATCTCCCCATCTTGTTCTTGATTTTCCTCCTGCTTTGTAGCCGTTCTTTCTGCTTTTTTTAAATTCCTGTGTGACTACTTGGGATAGTTCCATTCGCAAAAGATGGTCGAACCAGTTGATATGCTGTGTCTCTCTATATTGTTTGCATTATATGGTCTTTACTATTTTTCCGATGTCTTCATTTCTCATTCGATCTCTTCTGGTGACGTTTATAGCCTTTCTCATGCATTTCATCTCACATGTTGTAATCTGTTATGAGTGTTTTTGTAACCTCAGAGGGCACATAACTGGACGTTAGTAAAAGAGAATGGCTTACATGAATGTAAAGATTTGATGTGTGGATATGAAGTTTGCCAGAATCAACTGCATTTACTGCTTTACACTGATACATTAGTTGGAGGTACCCGATCTTACTATGAGAGAGGGATTCTTGCTGACTTCACGGTGTAGAAGAGGTGTAGAATTTGAGCATCTAGTTAGTTATTAAGTGAATAGCCAAGTCTACAAGAGCGGCAACATATTTATTAGCTCTGGTGCCATTAGATTGAAAAGGTGCTCGAGGTGTGTGGCTTTATTATCCAGAGACAATTAAACTTGTATTTGGAAAATCTTAGGATGTCTGTTAACTAGTGACTGGCATGATATCAAGAGTATTTGTAGATGTCCGTCAATGAGTTGTTGTTGTTGTCTTGAGAAAAGTGAGTGCCAGACAACCGACTAGGAGAAGTAGGTTGTTGTCCTATGATATTCATGTTTAGGAAAAGTAAATTAGAACTGTAAAAAAACTTTAATGGTATATGGTGTGTGAGAGGCAAAATCTGGGAAAACGCTAATATGTAGATGTTGTGTGAGAGGCAAAACCTAGAAAAACACGAATGTATTTTATGTTGTGTGAGAGGCACAACCTAGAAAAACACGAATGTATTTTATGTTGTGTGAGAGGCAAAACCTAGAAAAACACGAATGTATTTTATGTTGTGTGAGAGGTAAAACCTAGAAAAACACGAATGTATTTTATGTTGTGTGAGAGGCAAAACCTGGATGCAACTACATCTCGAGGGTGAGTTGAGTTAGTGTTCTACCAGCGGTTTAGACACAACCTCGAAAGGAATTTTAGGACAGTTTTAGACCCCGTCCTGGAAGGAATTTTAGGAGTGATTAGTTTAGAGATCAGGGGAGTAGATCGTGCAGTGAGGGACGTTACCGACAGGACTCCAGTAGGAAGAGCGAATAATATAATTCAGTGTTCCGATATTACCATTAAGTAATTCCAATAAGAATTATTCACCACATCCATAGAAAATTTCTTGGCCCAATACTCTTGTAGTTTGCCGTTGCTTTCAGGAGGAACATCCGATTTAAACTGACATCGAGGAAAACACATACGTTCTCACTCTTCATTGTCACCGGACATCATTTGAATTAAAGTGTTATAGAAGAGTTTGAGAATACCACGGACAGCGAAGAAAACAAACCAGGAGGTGTTACGAACAATTAACGTCCAGGAAGGCTGGCTTCTGAACACTATATTTAAGACAAAGCTAGTTTTTTCGGTCATATTAAGAGGCACGACGGCATGGAGAGAGTGTTAATGGAGGGGAATATAGAAGGCAAATGGGGAAAAGGCCGACCAAGACGCAGTTGGACAAAAGACATTCAAGAATGCCTGCGCATGTCACTGGAATATGCAAGGCAACTTGCTCAAGACCGCGGAGAATTCAAGAGATCCAAAGGAAAGACTACGTGCTGGAAAGAATATGTCACTTGATGATGATATTACCACAGAACCTAGAACTATTTATGTGAAAGCGTTGAATTATTCGACAGAGAAGAAATATAAATGCTAGAGGACAGATGTTACCGAGAGCCCTATGTTTTGTATAATAATGGTAGAGTAATTCCATAGAGGCCCGTGCCCCACAGCACTACAAGCTAGAAGCAGAGATAGACTGTTGGGCAAACAATTAGAAACGAGCTGTCCATCAGCTGCCTAGATAATAATTACTATTGGATGATGTATACTATACTACATTCCAGAGCTGATATTGTCATTACATTGTCATACTCGCTGAGATTTGGATATAGTAACTTTATAAATATCTTCCACGCGGATAATGACTATAGAGCAATGACTATACTTCCACGCGGATAATGACTATAGAGCCGTTGCTAAATGATCCAAGAAATGAATGTTGGATGTTAGAAAGATTGTTGTAGAAGGCTAGGTTAGTCATAACGTTTGTTGCTACAGCGATGCTATCGCACAATGTATCAGATACCCACTTGTGCTGTTGTTTGCCTTCTTACATGTGTAGCCTTTGAACTTGCTGCTATCATATTACTATTTGTATTTATAGTATTCGCCATCTATCTCCCCCAAGCAACACAATATATGACATCCTGTCCCATGATTCCCATCATGTTCCTATCATGTTCCTACGACTACATCAATGTCTGTATCATGTGTCTATGCCATTCATCTGTGATCCGAAAATAGATGTCAACTAATATCTTTATAACGCTAACTGTAGTTCTGCACAAAGTAGATCCTTCAGTATCTGCCAACTTCCTAGTGTGTCCCATCTATCGGAGTCTACCCAGACTAAACATAGAAAATACTTTGGTATAGTCTGTTCTTTACAAATACATCAATATTAGTGTCCTTGTCTTGCCACTTAACTCCAAGAATTCTACGTAGGCACCGCATGTGAAAGCTGTTTAGTCGTCTCTCCTAGTGCATGTAGGTTGTCCATGTTTCACTGAGGTAGAGGAAGATTCTGAGGATGCAGGCCTGATAAAGGACAAGGAAATATAAAACGAAATATAACTAAACACAACTAAATGCATCGACAGAATGCCGACATTTATGTTATTATACAGAAGAACTAAACAGAAGTAAAGAAGAATACAATCCATCAATCTAGAGTTTGGGGCATTGGGAGTAAACAAAGCCTACCATCGCGTACAATAGGTCACAGACAGGGATTTCTGCTTTATATCTATTCTTGAATATGTTCCGTCTTATTCCACGTCATTCTCATCTCTTCCAAGCTGTTCATGGTCTCTTTTCTCCCTCTTGTCCTAGGTCTTCTCTGGTTTCATTTTTCCTGGGGGTTCTATGTACTATAACACAATATATTTACATAATTATATGCTTTAAGATAGATATGTTCAACTTTATAATTCTGACTTTTATGTGCACGCTGACTATTATATACATGTGTACAAGACATGTTTAGTTGTGGTATTGTTCTGCTTGAGTTTTATATACATATGAGCAAGGATTTCAGCTGTGGTAATGCTCTGTCCGACTCTTAAGTACATGTACACAAGAAATATTTCAGCTAAAAATAATCTAAAATTATTAGTGCATGTGCATGTGCATGTAGTCAAATTCGCTTATAGGTGTGTATATTACACTGAAATGTAGCCGTGTATGTTACATTGAAATACATTTTTTTATTTGCAGTGCTCATTGTGTTGTACAATATGATTTGGCGCACGCAACATCAATATCCTATTAAAACAATTACCAAATTATTTTCTGCATTTTCATTTACAATTTATGTACTCGTTGTTCTGTGCCTCGGTAATATAATTGGTTCATTGGTTCGATGTGAATTATATCTGAACCAAAAACATTGACAAACTTGCAAATGGTCTGGAACCATATTCGCTGGCAGTGAAACGACGAAATATTCTTGTTTTAAACAAGGAATGAGACACTATTCACTAGATTTTTACTTGAAATGAGACACTATTCACTAGATTTTCACATGAAATGAGACACTATTCAATACTGAATATTTCCTTTTAGAAAACTAACAAATGTGAAACTAAATTAGATAAAAATGTACACAATTTTTCGGTACCTACACAATGTTTTGGAAAAAAAAATGCTTGTATAAATTTAAAGGAATACAGAGTATTGCATCAATCATGTATCATCTTGACAACTTCAAGGATGCTCGGAAAGAAAATATCTGGCTTTAAAGGGAGATAACGTTTAAAATTGTGAACACAAAAAATGACCAAGATATTTGAGTAGCAGTGGTTTGTTGTAAAAACTACACAATGTAATTTAAGGTTATTTGCACAATTTTTCTCCGTTTTCAATGTTCAAGTCTATGTGACCCCCAGGGAGAGCATATGATCTACGTTGATAACAACTGACAAGATATTATAATTATCTCAATAAGAATTACGTTTACTGAACGCTCGATACTATGCACATATGGTGACATAAGCATCGCACGACTTGGATGTTGATTGCAGAAGTTATCATTAAGTTCGAGCTGGTTTGACAATATAAATTGTTAGTGGCAAGTCCTTGTTGTTTGAATGAATGGTTACAGATAGGAGAACGTCAGGTTGTCTGTTTGTGATAAAGGTTATCGCATGAAACGTTGCACTACACTTTCTTATAGTAGTAGACTGATATAATGAAATAACAATAAACGTAACAGACATGATTTCAGTCATGAAGACAAACTTGAGAACAGACTTGAATACATAATTAAATACATACATAAGAAAATACTTGAATACAGACATGAGAACAGACTTTAATACAGAAGTGAGAACAGAGTTCAGTACAGACTTGAATGCAGACTTGAAAACAGACATGAGAGCATACATGACTACGTATATTGGACAAGACTTTAATACAGACATTAATGCAGACATAAATAGAAATATACATACAGACAGGAGAACAGACTTGAATGCAGACATGAATGCAGTTATGAATATAGGTATGAGAGAAGACATAAATACATTCATGAATACAGGCAGAACTAGAGACATGAGGACATACTTAAATACAGACATGAATACAGACATTACTAAAGACATAAGAACAGACTTGAATACAGACATGAATACAGACACAACTAGAGACATGGATAGAGACATGAGAACAGACATGAATACAGACATAACTACAGACATTAATATATACATTAGAACATACATGAATACAGAAATGTGAACAGACATGAATACAGAAATGTGAACAGACATGAATACAGAAATGTGAACAGACATGAATACAGAAATGTGAACAGACATGAATACAGAAATGTGAACAGACATGAATACAGAAATGAATATAGGCATACGAGTAGATATAAGAACATGCGTAAGAAAAACAATTATTACACAGATTAATACAGACATGAGAACATATATGAATACAGACAGGAGAAACAACACATCAATACAGACATGAATACAGACAGGAGAAACAACACATCAATACAGACATGAATACAGAAATTGAATGCACACATGCAAATATATATAAATCAGAGAAGACACTAATGCAGACCTAAGTACAGATATGAGAGAAGACAAGAATACAGATATGAGAAAAAACATGAATACAGACATGAATTCAGATATGAATACAAACATGAATGCATGTATAAGGACAAACATGAGAAAAGACATGAATACAGACATGAGAGAAGACATGAATGCATGCACGAATTCAGACATGAGAAAAAAACGTGAATACTCACATGAATACATACCTGAGAACAGACATGAATGTAGACATAGGCAAAAACATGAGAACAGACAGGAATGCAGGCATGAAGAAATACATGAATAAGAACAGACAAGAGAAATGACATGAACACATACATGAAAACAGAAATTCGAGCAGACATGAATGAGAACCGACATGGGAACAGACATGAGACAGACATGCGAACAGACATGAATGCGAACAGACATGGGAACAGACATACGAAGAGACATGCGAGAAAATTTGCATGAGAACAGACATGAAAGTAAACTTAAATACAGACATGTCATCAGACAAAAATATAGAAATAACGACATATATGCATATAAACATAAGTCCACACGCAGGAACGAACAAGGGAGCATACATTCGAACAGAGATAAATACATACATGACCACAAACAGTAGAACACAGCTGAACACAGACATGACAAAGACAACAGAACAGACATGGCCACAAAAAGTAGAACACAGCTGAACACAGACATGGCACAGACAACAGAACAGACATTACCACAAACAGTGAACACAGACATGGCACAGACAACAGAACAGACATGACCACAAACAGTTGAACACAACTAAACACAGACATGACAAAGACAACAGAACAGACATGACCACAAACAGTAGAACACAGCTGAACACAGACATGACAAAGACAACAGAACAGACATGACCACAAACAGCTGAACACAACTGAACACAGACATGACAAAGACAACTGAATAGACATGACCACAAACAGTTGAACACAACTAAACACAGACATGACAAAGACAACAGAACAGACATGACCACAAACAGTAGAACACAGCTGAACACAGACATGACAAAGACAACAGAACAGACATGACCACAAACAGCTGAACACAACTGAACACAGACATGACAAAGACAACTGAATAGACATGACCACAAACAGTAGAACACAGCTGAACACAGACATGGCACAGACAACAGAACAGACATGACCACAAACAGCTGAACACAACTGAACACAGACATGACAAAGACAACAGAACAGACATGACCACAAACAGTAGAACACAGCTGAACACAGACATGGCACAGACAACAGAACAGACATGACCACAAACAGTTGAACACAGCTGAACACAGACATGGCACAGACAACTGAACAGACATGACCACAAACGGTGAACACAACTGAACACAGACATGGCACAGACAACAGAACAGACATGACCACAAACAGTTGAACACAACTGAACACAGACATGACTCAGACAACAGAACAGACATGACCACAAACAGTTGAGCACAACTGAACACAGACATGACAAAGACAACAGAACAGACATGACCACAAACAGTAGAACACAGCTGAACACAGACATGACAAAAAAAACAGAACAGACATGAACACAAACAGTTGAACACAACTGAACACAGACATGACAAAGACAACAGAACAGACATGGCACAGACAACAGAACAGACACGACCACAAACAGTGGAACATAACTGAACACAGACTTGACAAAGACACCAGAACATACATACATGAAAACAAACATGGATATAGACGTTGAAATGCAAATAGTACTGACATAGAAAATCATAACACATTATGAATGAGACAAAACATGTCAATTATAGTATAGAGACAGACATGAAGGCAAAGTTGTTCGAATTGGTTACGGACGCCAAAAGCAATCTTCACGAGCATGACAATTGAGATAAATTGTATATGTGTAGCGACTAAATCAGTACTCGTCCAACGTACCATAGTTCCTAGTCTCAACTGTGAAAAAAACTGTGTAAAGGCCTAACTACTTCTTGGGAACGGTTAACAAAAGTATTAGAAACAAGTCTTTAAGAAATATCAGCATTCCTCATCCTCTTGAATTCATTTTTTCAATATTGACTGAAGTGGTGCCACGTCAACTCACTGATAAGCTAATATTATACTTTCAGAAATTGTCCACAGTACTTAGATTGTAATGTCACCAATGTAATGCTTATTTGGCGTTCGTTCTCAAACTCCCACTGGAATTCTTTTGTAATCACTAACTTTCCAAAATAATATAGTTTCGGTAATGAATGATCCAACATATCTGACTTTTGCTTATGGATGTTTTAATTTGTATGAATTAAAATTTGTTGGTATGACACCACAAGCAAAGCTAGGTTATGTCTGATCATGAATTAGACCAAGCATACTTGCAGTAGTAATTTACAGCTGTGAAACAAGGACACTTAATAACAAAGTAGGCGTTAAAAATTGTCATTACTGTATGTTTTCCCTTTATGTAGTTGCAACCAGGAAATTTTGACTGTGATAAAGGCAATACTCCCTTGTCATCACGACACGTTCGGGGTTGGTTTTCTGTTCAAACTCCTACTGAAAATCCCAGTTCCATACTGGGAATCGAACCCTGAACCTCACGGTATTGAGACCAAAGCTCTCTGTCACACGCCAAATTCGTAAATTAATGACAAAGAGAATGTCTGTCTTCGCCGTGAGATGCTACAGAAGGATATTGTATGTACCAAGAACAGCAAAAGAAATATAGGAATTGTTACCATTATTACAAGTGGGAGGAGGTTGATTTATGAACCTATTATACCTTCATGATCAAACTCCTGCATATTATCATTATGTAGTCTGGAGAATGGAATGCACCATGTACTGGTTTACATCTTTGCTTCATCACTTTCAGCATTGTTGCTGAGTCATTTTAAATGGGTAGGGCAATCAAGTTCACCCCATAACCTCCTTAATCAAATCTTATGACTTACGTAAAACACAGGTTTATATATCGCTTCAATGAGACACGACAGACTATAGCTAAAACTAGTAGGTAATGAATCGCACACAAGAAATCATAAAAATTACAATGCACAAATTACATTCAACGTTTCAACCAAAAGGTCTTTATCAAGACACACACAAAACAACAAAAGACGACGAATGGAAAAATTATCACAACATCCAACGGAAATATGGAAATGAGATGCCGGAAGGATAAAGATAAAGACATTTTGTTTGAAACGTTGAATGTGATTTGTGTATTGTAATTTGTATGATATCTTGTGTGCGATTCATTACCTACTAGTTTTAGTTATAGTATGTCGTGTCTCATTGAAGCGATATATAAACCTGTGTTTTACGTAAGTCTAATTGTTGTTACGTTTCACGAAGTTACCTTGTATTGATTGTCAAATCTTATGACAAGCTTTTAAGTTAAACAATGTTGCTGTTCTTTGATTCCCCTTTGGACCCCGTCAAGACCAGGCTATTCATAAACAACAGAGCCTGGGGACAGATTTACTGTATCTATACAAATAGATATAATAACATGGACAAAATTAGCAGTGGAAGGTATTATTGCAAATAACATGGATACGTACTGCTAACGATGACGCCGCACACGATAAGCCATTAAACATTTGAACATGTCCTTGCATGGAACAAATCAAATAACAGAATAATAAGATCAGAGGATCTACAAGGATTTGTTATAGAACTAAAGAGTGTGAAAGGAGTGAATGCGTATTTTGAATGTACATTCGACATATTCGACATATTCGGCATAATGCATGATAAAAGAAATTGCTTAATGCATCATTTACTCATCAAATAATATAATAAAACATTGTATGTTCACTTACCTCTGATTGTCCATTGCTGGGTGCCGTATGGTCCTGCTCAACACCGTTTGTGTCGCTAAAATCCGTCACAACATAGGAGAATACTGGTGGGGAAATGAATGTGTTCTTTGTGTCTTCAGTCATTACCTGGGACTCAGGTACGGGCCCTGTTCCTTTTTTGCGTTTATGTATTTGGTGTGACATTGCTACTTCGCTACGGAGTAATTTAAATTTTTATTTTTTTCAAATATATTAATTGCTTGTTTTTCTGAAAATAATCCAACGCTTTGTTTTATCTGAGAGTAATCCAACTGCTTGTTTGTTTCTGAAAGTAATCAACCTACGTTTTGTAATGAATGTAATCCAACTGCTTGTTTTTTTTCTGAAAGTAATCCAACTGATTGTTTCTTTTCTGAAAGTAATTCAATTTTTTTTCCAGAAAGTAATCCAACTGCTTGTTTCTTTTCTGAAAGTACTTCAGCTGTTTATTTTTGTCAAAGTAATCCAACTGCTTATTTTTGTGTGCTTTTTTTTATAAAGTAAATTAATCCAACTGCATGTTGTTTTTTTCTGAAAGTAATCCAACTGCTAATTTTATTTTTGAAAGTAATAAAATTGCTTTTCTATGAGAGTAATAAAACTGCTTTATTATGAAAGTCATCAAATTGTTTTTTTTCTGAAACTGCTTTTACCACGAAAGTGCTTTTTCCCAACTGCTTATTGTTTTTTTTAAAGTAATCCAACTGCTTATTTTCCTCAAAGCAATCCAATTGATTGTTTTTGCCAAAGTAATTGGAATTATTATAACTCTGTAGTCAGCAATATATTTGGCTTGTTTTACACAAACTGGTGTGAAGTTGTTACTCTAGGACGTACAGTCAGGTAGTAGAATTCCGTCGGTTGTTGTATTTCCAATGTATTCTTTATTCTTATCTTTTGATTTGTATAAAACACATCAGTCACCCGTCCTTTATATTCAACACACACACAATGTCAACACAATACCAAAAAATCAAATATTCAACAGTAAGACGCTTGTCCTATACAGGATTCAGAAGTTTCACGTCTTTCTTGTGTTTAAGTCTCACGATTTTCCCTTGTACATTCGCAGCATTTGGACGCTACCAGCTACCACCGTGTTTTATATTCAACAATTATACTTTGTTTTACTTTAAATGCACAACAGTTGGACGTTTCGACTTTTCAAATACACATTAGTGGGAATATTTGTCCTGCTTAATAAATAATAGTAGGTTTATTCTACAGCGTCGTGTACTAAATATTACATCTACATTTGACTGTTCTCATTAACAGCAAATTGTTCATTCACTTTTCGCTCCCAAAAAATTTACTATTTACGTCCTAAGTTAGTGTTTCTCAACGTGGGCCCACGTCCAACAGGGTGGAAATTTGACTGTTCTCATTAACAGCAAACTGTTCATTCACGTTTCGTGAAAAAAAGCAATTACTATTTACGCTCTAAGTGAACAGTTCTGGTTTAAAATTGATTATTCTTAACACAATATATTTGTGTCGTCCTTATACAAAAAAGATATTTGGTTGCTGTATAGTTAAGATACTTCGATGTAATTAAAATTATCTGGTTTGGAATGGTGGCTCACAAATACATTCCGGATAGTTTAGACGGTACATTTAATATACTTTTTTTTCGTGATAATCAACATCTCTCTTAATCCTCGTGATAATCAACAAGTCTCTTAATCTCCGTGATTACTGTGTGCGTTAATCCACAAAACTGAGCACGTATATTAGAAATAAGGTGAGAATATATCAGGTAACTGAGCACGTATACTAGAAATAAGGTGATAATACATCAGGTAACTGAGCATGTATATTAGAAATAAGGTGAGAATATATCAAGTAACTGAGCAAGTATACTAGAAATAAGGTGATAATATATCAGGTAACTGAGCACACACATACACTACCAAATATATACACTAACCGCAAGAAAAGAAAAAGTCACAAGTAAAATCCTCCTTGTTTATAACACAGATGAATAACACAGATATAACTGCAGAACACGTGTCTGGTTGTGTCCTAGAATTTCAAACATTCATAAGAATATCTTTCTCTCACGTCTGTCGAGCAGTGAGGTTCTAGTTGAGGGGAAATTGCTGATACCGCACGCTGCGATAAATTACTTGCATAACCAGGTCGTGGCATTCATATTTTCAAAACTCTTTTAAAACGATGTAACATCCTCATAACACATTACGCCAGAAAGTAGTATTGGATGTAGTTATCGGATTTGTATGTATCTTTAAAAACATTTAAATAGAGTCATTAACCTGACATCATCAAAATTGCTGACAGCTGCACGCGCTTCAGACAAGATTTGATGTCATTTAGGTCAAGTGCTGCGTGCAGAAATTACAATATCAGACGCGTATAATCAATAATCATCAAAACCAACAGCTAGGTCGTGTTAATTTTGTGGAACAATTAAGTTACTGATAGAATGAGAAAATAGAAGATTAATAGAAGCAGAATAAACCGTTAAGAAAAGAGAGGCGTGTGAAATTATCTGTCTAAGGAAAGCAATAAACAGAACGAAAAGAGATCACGTGAGAAATGAAAAGATTACAAAAAGTCGTGGAACATTATCTGTGGTCAAATACCGTATATTCGACAAAAAGTCGTGGAACATTACCTGTGGTCAAATATCGTATATTCGACAAAAAGTCGTGGAACATTATCTGTGGTCAAATATCGTATATTCGACAAAAAGTTGTGGAACTTTATATGTGGTCAAATATCGTATATTCGACAAAAAGTCGTAGAACATTATCTGTGATCAAATACCGTATATTCGACAAAAAGTCGTGGAACATTATCTGTGGTCAAATATCGTATATTCGACAAAAAGTCGTGGAACATTATCTGTGGTCAAATATCGTATATTCGACAAAAAGTTGTGGAACATTATCTGTGGTTAAATACCGTATATTCGACAAAAAGTCGTGGAACATTATCTGTGGTCAAACACAGTATACTCGACAAAAAAGAGAGTGGTATGTTTTACGACTACATATTAAGCATTAACCCATATTGGCCAGCTGCAAGAGTATACAAGACGGGATTGGAAAGAAGAGACAGAACAAGACCAAAAATAACATGGAAGGAGTTACAAATGTTCTGAGGAATCACAATACTACTGCACATAAAGCGACCAAACGTACCATTGCTATAAAACCTATCGTTAACCCGGAAAAATCAGATTTAAGTCAGATACTTAAAACTGAACCTGAGATATGACACAAGATATATATATATATATATATGATACTTGATACTTGAGCGAATGTTTGTGCTGAATGTGGTACGTCAGTTATGTATTTGAACCCCGAAAATTGTTTATGGCAGTGAACGTAGTAAATTGTGTCGCCTTCGTCTACTTTGCCATCAGCAATTAGCTTAATAATAAAATGTTTGCTTAACTTTCCGCTTAAATGCTTACCTTCAACGGTGCTTTCATTAGTCGCCATTTTTGTTTACGTCTGCACGTCTAAATAAATAATAATAATAGCGGGAAAAGTAAGTAAGTAAAAAAAAAAATTATTAAGAAACTGAAAAAAAAAATATTTAAAAATATGTTCGTAAATTTTAATCCAACAAATTAATTTTAATCGACTAAAATTTTAACGATTAATAGATTAATTAATAATTAATTTCTGCAGCCCTAATATATATATATATATAAGATGATTGTGCATTTGATAGAGAAATAAGAAAATAGAAGACATGAAATGTTTCTGTGACGTCTGCACATCAGCTAAGCTGGTTATGTTATAGAGCTAGGGTGATGGTAAAGAAAAACATAATCCAAAACAATAACACGAGAAACAATAAGAAGGCTTTAGACATAGGTCGATTACGTCTGGCTTGTACGAGGTGTTCTTCTACCAGTAAACATGTCTCTTGCAATTAGGCGGCCCATTGCCCAAAATGCCTTCAAATACTTAAGTCTTCTTCATCTGTGAGAAAAGTTTATATATATATATATATATATATATATATAAACCCATAACCCGTCAGAGTCGTACGAGTACTAAATTACATGCATGCAACACACGGAGTCTTCTAACGGTTTTTATCTCCAACGATGTAGACGAATGGAAAACATCTTATCCTGTCCAGTCTTTGATGTTGTCTTTTCGCGATTTTCTTTGTCCTCCTCTGATTCTTCCACCTTGTTTTCGTTCTCTTATATTTATGTACTCCAACTCTGCCCTTGTTTTTGTATCCACCGCGTCTGTTTAGTAATGCTTATATATGTTCAAAACATACAAAGTTTCCTTGTTTCACTATTGAATGCAAAGGTTCATGTGGATCTGTATACATTTTCATTGCATTTCTTACGTACACATTTGTCCTATGCGGTGTATAGGAGATTTCGTCTGTAGCATTTGTATTCGAAGGCCTGTAATCGTCTCACCATGTTTGTAATGAGTGTCCAACTCTCACAACCATACAGCACAATAGCAATTACTAATGAGTTATACATTTTGAATTTTACCCTAACACTGATGTTGATTGTCCAAATTTTGAATTTTATCCTAACACTGATGTTGCTTGTCCAAATTTTGAATTTTATCCTAACACTGATGTTGCTTGTCCAAATTTTGAATTTTATCCTAACACTGATGTTGCATGTCCAAATTTTGAATTTTATCCTAACACTGATGTTGCTTGTCCAAATTTTGAATTTTATCCTAACACTGATGTTGCTTGTCCAAATTTTGAATTTTATCCTAACACTGATGTTACATGTCCAAATTTTGAATTTCATCCTAAAACTGATGTTGATTGTCCAAATTTTGAATTTTATCCTAACACTGATGTTGATTGTCCAAATTAAGTTTAGCCAACATGTTAAGAAAAATTAATACGATAGCAATTCCTGTTTAGAAAACTCTCGACAGTGAAGTTTAATTTGTTTTGGTTGGTCCTCTTAGATAGGTTTCGTTCATTAACATCATGAGAACATCGTCTAAGTTCGAGCCTCTACATACATTTCTCTGCAAGCTAAAACCATTTCGTTTCCTTACATTGCTTGCTGTAATTTACTTTCCCTCCACACGAATCCAGAAGCTTATCTGACAACTGTTCTCGAATATTATTTACTCAACAATTTGTTTATGTATGTTGGTTTTCGACTTCGCACACCGGACATGTGCATAGGTGCTCAAGTATCCGCTTCAGTGATACTCTCAGGGTGTAGCGGCTGATGGTTCCTTCTGTGTTTGTTGAGTGCTCTCTCCGTGCTACGCCGATCCTCACTCCCAACTCACGCATTCTCGACACTTACTCACGCGCATTGTCCTCAAAATCATCCGACAGTGCAGACTCTCTTAGGGCATGGAGTATGTCTGCTCTGTCCATTGGTTTACCACCTGGTATAGACGCATAACCAGCCAACTTGCCGGCTCGCTCGTTTCCTTCCACACCTGCATGTCCGGAATTACAGATAAAAGTCATTTTGCGCAGCAAGCCCCGATTATCAGCCCTCTGCAATGATTCCACCCATCGCCTACGTACTTCACCTGCCTTGACTTTCTGGATTATACTTCCTAAGTCACTCAGTATGCATGCATGAGGATAGGTTATAGATTCCATCAAGATTCAGTTTAGAACCGCTGTCGTTACGGAAAACATATCTATTGTTAAATTAATTGCTGTTGCGACGAAAGTTCCACCATCTCCATGTAATCTTCTTTCACATCATCTGGCGGTAACACTCGTGCATTTGGCCGATGACTGACTCATCTGGAATCGCAACATCTTGAATTGCAACATCTGGAATAGCAACATCTGTGTCATCAACATGTTTGGAGTTATGTGTCTTGACCTCAGCCTCACAGGATTACACTCTCTGCACTCTCTATTGAGTGTAATGACCGTCTTGAAAGCATAATGAAAACCTGTGGGACTGGTATCCTCATCTTGATTAATGCCTTTTGGTGCACAACTCTCGCTGACAGTACCATCAGGGCATCCCATCCACGATGTGCCTCTCTTATGCCAGCTTTCTTTCACATGAGGGTGATCCATGTGCAGAGGATGCTCTGTGTCAGACCTCACTCTGAGGTATACACGAGCACGTCACATGTCAATTCTGTGACACATGCTTGGAAAGTCGACAAGAAATGTCATAGCCATACAGGATGTGTCCCTTGTACAACCCAGGTTGATGCACACAGTTTTACTTCGATTTATCTTCAGGATACATAGATATAACGATGTAGAACACTAAGGGCAAGCTCGCTAAGACGATCGTCGCACGAGTCCTTGCACTCGATTTGGAAGAGTCACATTTTCCTTGGCATGCTCTGTGACTACAGACGTCAAATTAGAACATGGCATGACGTCGCCGTCTTTGACTACTGGGTGTTCGAGTGTTTCCACAGAGGTTTGGAAACGTGTGCTATTGCAGATGACGCGTACAACATAGTGTTTTTCAAGTATCTTACCAACATACTCTTGTTCTTCCATATTCGCCCGTTCCTCGTTCTAGAGATGGTAGCGATAGTGCTCGAAAGGAAGGTAACCCTCGTGTGTGGTTGCTGGTCCTCTGAACCTATAACAATAAGCCAGAGCTATGCCAGAGATCTCGTCTCTCACCTGTATTGTTCAATGTGTGCAGCTTGACGGCAGAAGTAGAACATTGTCGTTTGAAGACGATATCCGTATACACAGGCACAGCAGAAACTGTCAGCTCACTTCTGAAGCAATTAAACCGCATCGCCTCCTGGAATGATGATTTTAGAACACTGATCATCCAAGGCAACGTTGACATGGATCTCCCTAAATAATCATATTTTAAGTCTGCAGCACCGACTGTGGAAATAAGAAACACAATATAGTCAAAACGTCATCTTTGCTATATCTTGCTGTGCAATTCGATTGTAGTTTGTGTTTTCCGCAATATGTCACTCATTTTATCGCTAATGCAAGCAAAGGCATCTCATCCTTTGTAGTGATGGCAATCCTGACACTAAACAATTACTGCTCTTAATTCTTTATGAAGCTCCTTCTTATTGTATGTGTAGATGCCATCATCGCCACTAGTGTAATCATTTCCAATGAATATTCTTCTTCTTCTGCGTTCGTTCTCAAACTCCTGCAGATTAGCAGGATGGAGAACGGAATGCGTTGTGTCATGGTTTACAGCATTGCTGCGATATCTGCGTCTTTCGGCCTGACACATCCGACTTCAGCATGGCTTTGGGTCTCTGACCCTATATGGGATGGGACAGCCAACTCCATCCCATAACCTCCTTAGTCGCCTTTTACGACATGCGTGGAAGGCAAACAGTGTTGCTATTCTTTGCTCCCCTTTCGGGCCCGGCAACACACGTGTGTCCAATGATTGATAAGCTGGTACAAGTTTTCGAACCCTTACCACTCCCTAATGTGAAAGGATAATTGTCCTTTTTCAGTATCTTCACTAATATGAACCGACACGTACCTTTTTCCTGTACCTTTAATGATGTCAAATTATACTTTTCGCTAATAAATGTTTATTAGTGTTAAGCGTAAATTGAATTATTTCTGCTCATTATGTCATATTTAATATACATTATAAACCTGTTATTTTAAAACTAGATATATTTTAATGCTAGATATTTTAAAGCTGTATATGTTAAAACTAGATATTTTAGGCTAGATATTTTAAGGCTAGATATTTTAAGGCTAGATATTTTTAATCTAGACGTTTTAAACGTATATATTTTAGTGCTATATATTTTAAAGCTATATATTTTAAAGTTAGATATATTTTAAAGCTTCATATTTTTCTTCTTCTTCAGACTTCATTCTCAAACTCCCGCTGGATTTCTTTTGTAACAGGACAATGGTCCTACAAGATTTCCTGTACAATATAGTCCAGAGAATGGAAATGCGTTGTGTTGCCGTTTTATTTGCGCCAATGGCCCAACACATCCGTCTTCGGCGGAAGCTTCATATTTTAAACCGTGAGATTTTAAAGCTACATATTGTGTTCGCTTTACTGAGAGAGAAACTATCTGTAATGCCGTAAGACACCGTGGAGATTTCTAGAATGGCATCAATATATTAGAAGAGAGAATAAGTTGAAATTTTTTGCCAACTTTTAAAACTATGAGCAAAGTGATGTATAAATAATTAAGTTGCAATGTCATTGATAGTGACACATGACGATAGTAATGACTTTGCTTGTCTCACTTGAAACAAAGTCAATGAAATGATAAACACAATATATCCAAACGGTACATAAAGATAAACTTTATCTGTTTTGGTCACTGACCTAGCAAATAACATTTATAGTATATATATTGTATCTGTGACAATAGTGAAAGATTATCTCGGGTTATCGCGGGGAGATCTTGAGAAACAAGACTAGTCTCCATTTGCTAGACCTAACTAAGATACTAATGTTGATATACTTCTCGACGAGTCATCAAAGATCATTGACATTTAATTAAATATTAGAATCTACATTGCCTCAAATGTTAAAATCGATATTGCCTTCAATATTACAATATGCATTGCCTCAAATATTACAATCTACATTTCCTCAAATGTTATAATCTACATTGACTCAAATGTTACAATCTGCATCGCCTTAAATGTTACAATCGACATTGCCTCAAATGTAACAATCTACATTTCCTCAAATGTTACAATCTAAATTCCTAAAATGTTACAATCTACATTGCCTCAAATGTTACAATCTACATTTCCTCAAATGTTACAATCTAAATTCCTCAAATGGTACAATCTACATTGCCTGAAATGTTACAATCTACATTTCCTCAAATGTTACAATCTACATTGACTCAAATGTTACGATCTATATTGACTCAAATGTTACAATCTATTGAATATGCTATATTTTTCAGTATGGAACGTTATAATCTACATCTCTCCTCAGCTTTACAGTCACGAGGTCTCCAAAAAACATCCAAACAGCATAATACTCAGCACAATAAAAGAGGAACAAGAGATAAATATACAAACACATGATATACTTCAACAAGTTGATCGGTACCTGTATCTTGGAAATAATTAAAAATAATAATGACTTCTGAAACAGAAATTAAAAGGAGAATATGGATGGCTAAACACGTTTTCAACAACATGAGAACAACGTTTATATCTAAACGCAGCACAGACTGGTTGGTTGGTTGGTTGCTGATCCTGCGGTCCATGGCCTCATGCCCTTTGACCTAATGCCATTAGATGGCATTATAATGCTGGGAAGTCTGTGGATTTTCGGCCCACCCCGGGACAGAGCCAGAGAATAACTATCACACCTCCAGGAAGGTAGGTTTAAACCTATGCACTGCTCCTAGCCACTGTAGCCAAGATAGGGTTCACTGTGCTCATTCCCCGCCACCAGTTGACTACTGGTTATGCCGAACTTCTCTATTGCTCCAGGCATGCAACCAAATGTTCAAGTCAAAAGGATTGTCACGTCCTGAGTCACTGTGCCTCTATGATGGGCCTCAGCCATAGGAAAAACAGTGATGTCAGTTTCCTCCTCCTCAGTTCTGCACAGTACATCTCTGGCTCCCTCCCAACCACAGAGGGTGCATACATATATATTCTGGCAAACATGTAAAACATTTCAACAACAAAACAAAATCATAATTGTATAGATGACGTGCCATGAAGCTTCTATAAGAAGATAACCTCAATATAACGGCATGTCATGCACTAAGTATTTCTGTTGCATGGATGGTATATCTAGTGGGCCATTGGTGAGACCCACAGACGCAACTACATGCGTACAGCACAGACTAAACATCAAAATTATAAATGTTACACCCATTCTACAGTACTAAAAGACTCAGAAATATGGACAATGAACAAACAGCAAGAAGACAGAATTGATGCCTTTGAGGATCTTGATATATATAAGAATAGGGAGAGCCACCAGCACAATAAGACTTCAAACATTTCTATATTCAGTTACTCGAACAAGTATAGAAAAATCATGCAGATATTATTCCTTGTTATGGACTTCTACTTCGTCTTCTCGATCGCAGTTTAACATGTCTACAAACAAAAATTATATCTTCATAAATGCTTCTGTATTTGGAATCTACATATTTCTGTGGATGTATGTCTGTGAACAAGTGTTCTTCCTATAAATGTAGTGTAATGCGGTCTTGTAGGATATGTTTCCAGGTCTGTACCGCTTTTCCACATGACCACAGAGGTGAAAAAGACAGTCTTAGTCTCTATAAGTGGCTGTTTAATCTGTTGTGTGCTGTCCTGAAGCGGGAGATGATTATTTGCTCAGCAATGTTGTGATAAAGATAGTTGTCATTTAGGTGGTCACTTTCTTATTATCAATCCAGTTTGTTCTGCTACCACGTGTGTCCTTCTACACTCTACCGTTCCTTGCAAAATTTTTTTTTAAGAATAACGTATACACATAGATAACGTATGCTAACATTAGACCGGAAACTACACACTATGTAATGAATAATGTTGGATCTGAAGCAAAAGCTTATGATCTCATCGTTGGGGGAACTTGATGATATCTTAGCAATCTCGCTGGAACCTTGTCAGAGTCACCTCATATATATTTACTTGTAAGGATAAGCTTCACTAGGACACAAAATAAAAACGGGAAACAAGGATCAAATAGTCTGCATGAGTATAACACAAAAGGAAATATGTGCTGTATTTTTGGCAAGGAATACTGCGCTAAACGTAACACAGTGCAGAAGAATATGTATAGTCACAATTGTAGTTCTTGTGTTATTGGACAATTACGCAAAGAACGATATAGTATGACAGTGATTTTTAAAAAGGTGAATATATATATATATGTAAGTGAGTGTATGTATGCCTATGTGTCGTGCACGATTTTTAAGTAAGGCATACGGCAAAACTATGTCATCAAAAAACGAAGGCTTACATCAGCTGTGCGTACATCATTGCGCCTATATAAGACAAAATCAATGTGTTGACGTCGCTCCAATAGTCGATACGGTGATTTGTCGTAGACTACGAACTTGATATCTGAGATGTCAGACATGTTTTACCACATTCTCTAAGAACACTCCCGCCTCCAAGTCGATTACGTGTGCAGTCTAGAGAGAAACATAAGGTTAAGATAAAACACATCCGATCTGGTCAGATATTCAACACAATTATATCTGGCCATGATTTCTGTAGTATGTAAATGTATGATATAATATATTCTCTCGACGCCGCATAAAAGCTTTCGTATTTTATAGCATCATAGTCGATATCTTTTCTCACCGGTTATTGTGGTCAATTGGTCAGATACGGCCCATTGACTACATCCGCCCAACCATCTTTTTGTTTCTGGCCCGCCAGCCTGATGTAAAAGTACGATATTATCTTACCCCTGATTTATGAAAACAATACTTGGACCTCCTAAGGACAAATTAGCAATCGAAGGTATGCTTACTTGTAACAGGGTAAGGACCAGGTACAAATATTTAAAAAAACAAACTTTTAACCCCTACGACGTGAAGAAGCTCAATCCAACTTGCCGACCCATAATGATTTTACAACTTTCTTATAATTATTGCACACCTATCTCCTAAATTGTGTACACCTATGTTATAAATAGTGCACACCTCTGTTATAAATAGTGCACACCTCTCTCATAAATATTGCACACCTCTCTCATAAATATTGCACACCTCGCTTATAAATATTGCACACCTCTCCTATAAATATTACAAAACTCTCTCATAAATATTACACAGCTCTCGCATGGCAGAACAAAGTTGGTTATAGAATAAGTAACAGGATTTCATAACTATATTGAAAGTATTTCTGTTGAGTGGACACATTACTCACTGATATATCTAACATATATATGTCCTGATAAAGATCTATATTTCTATATATCTATGGTAAAGATCTATATTTACATAATAATTAACTTTTGTAAAGTATACTTATGTTATCAGTTATATATATTCTATTGATATATATATATATATTATATATATATATATATATATATATTCTAATGATTATAACTTTTCCCTTTTCCCCGACATTGAAGAGTATTGGATAATACAGCGTTAGATCCGGTTTTTGTAATAACTTATGACAGATGTGGGCATAATTAAGCCTGTTGCTACTACTTCCCAGAAGAGCTGGTACCAATTTTCCTTAGGCTTTATAATCTAGAAGTTGTTGGTGGCTTAAAAATATTTCCAATTGAACTGAAAATGGAAAAAAGAACTTGAAATGGAATCTTTGATCACCCAAATAGGACATTCGTTGACAGCTGAAGCTATCGTGTCTCTGATATCATTCAAATAGGACATTCATTGACAGTGGAAACCATCGTGGCTCTGATATCATCCAAATAGGACATTCGTTGACGGCTAAAGCCATCTTGGCTCCGATATCACCCAAATAGGACATTCGTTGACAGCTGAAGCTATCGTGTCTCTGATATCATCCAAATAGGACATTCATTGACAGTTGAAACCATCGTGGCTCTGATATCATCCAAATAGGACATTCGTTGACGGCTAAAGCCATCTTGGCTCCGGTATCACCCAAATAGGACATTCTTTGACAGCTGAAGCTATCGTGGCATCGATGATAATAAAGGATAAACATACACACAATTCAGAAAGTTGATAATCTTTCTTACAGTACAGCAGATTTATACAAGAATTGCTGTGATATTCATTTCATTGAACCACCTAAAACATCCGGAAATAAAAACCAATTAGTAGATATTCAAAACTACGATTCTCCTTCTTGATTCTTGATTAGAAAACTGGCCTCACAGTATGTGGGGCATTCCTATAAGTGCTTCGCCCTCTGTTCAATCAGCCATTCAACTCGATGGTGCTTCAAGTCCAATGCCGCCGAAACAGACGTCGACATCAGGGCACAACTCTGGCCCTTGCGGCAGGTTTCTTTGATGTTCCGCCCACCCACGTCGTACCCGTAACTAGTTCAAGCACAACGTCGGCCTATCGGAACAACAAGGTAACTGTTATCGAAGGTTACGACTACGGGATTGTATAGATGACGTGCCATGAAGCTTCTCTAAGAAGATACTAACTACTATTGTTTAATTCCAATGTAATATGTGTATTGTTGAGAAACCTGCAATGTATCATAAGCACTGGGGTTTACAGTTAATTCATTATAAAATATTTTTGAAAATTATTAAATAATGGTTCGGAAGAATTAAATGTAAACAAGCAAATAAGCGATGACCCAAAACAACATGTTTCTACAATAAGACGAAAGCTGTTGCTTTATAACAGACATATATTGTGATTGAAAACTGATGGCCACTAAGCGTTAAAATGGATTTGAGATGGAGAAAAAAGAGATGGTGACCAATTCGCAAAATAATAATCAAAAAGAGAATGAATATGGGCATCAACAATAAACAATGACTACACCAGGCAGCCTCATATCACTGAACGTGATGAGCACTGGAATCTGCCATATGCATCGTTGGAGCATAGATAAATTAAATATAATTATAACAACTAGTCCATATTGCAATACACACTACATAATTTATATAAACGTGTATATATAATAAACATTATAGTGGTTGATTCTTTCCGAAAGTAATGACAACCTATTGGAAATATTTTGACCCAAGAAATTTCCAACCTATTAATACATAGAAGATGCCAGAATGTTGGTTACTAAACACAAAAGCACAAAGAAAGCTATAACCGGTTTGGTCATATATAGACACAGTTTTTTTAGAAGGTAAATTATGGAGGGCAGGAGACCTAGAGAAGGAGAAAGAGCAGACCAAGAAGACTATGAACTGATAGGTCGTTTTAAAATGCAAGCCCTTGGCCCAAGACAGAGAAGGGTTCAGGGAGTTCATTGCGAAGACAACGTTTAGGAGAGAATACGTCACATGACAGAGACAGCAATAAACACAAGGACAACGTCTACGTTTCGGTTATTGTATATATATTCATATATGTATACACACTCATGTATTTTTTATCATTTTTACAATCCTTCTGGCTTATCGAGAATCATCCTTCTAAAGTGACACATTTGACGTTTCACCTGATTTTGTATTAGTCACTCTGTGTGTAATTAGTGCCAGCAGACAAAGAAAATCACAGGAAGAGTCAAATACAGCATGTTAGAAGAACGATTCCTAATTTATCTCACAAGTCTTAAAATGTTGGTGGTTACAAAACACTAATGTAATTTTCCACATGTGTTTGTATGCGAGTGAACGCCGAAGTTCTTCACAGAGCTTGCATTTGACCAGGTTTATGTGTACATTTATATACTATACTATGCTATACTATACTATACTATACTATATATAAAAGCATCTATATACTATAGAAACGTGAAAAGTCCATATACACTGACGTCAAATAGATCCCCACCACACCTACACCCCACCCACACATACACGCACGCACGCCAATATAGATGGGAATTTCATAGAGTTAGAAATCTTAAATAACATAAA
Organism: Meghimatium bilineatum; assembly: GCA_034231615.1. Lineage (NCBI taxonomy): Eukaryota > Metazoa > Mollusca > Gastropoda > Stylommatophora > Philomycidae > Meghimatium > Meghimatium bilineatum. The sequence goes on along the minus strand of CM067298.1, from coordinate 17,651,711 downwards.
TGGAAAACAAGTATAGTAAATACGAATAAAGTACAATGCAGCGATGAGAGACCAAGTTACAGGAAGTCACATCAAGTAACAGAAAAGTAAATTTACAAGCATTAATATAATTAATAATGAATTATGTATGCTGATAATTAGTTGGAGAGTTGAAATTCAAAACAAGATATTATCCATAAGAAGAGACGTAACTAAGAGACGCGACTGAAGTAGACGCCAAAAAAAATAACAAAAACTAAAATTAAAACACATTATAAACAGCGGTAAATGACTTTGTAGACATAGATATATAAATAGATATATACCGGTATAATTTTCAGATTTAGCTATAGTTTCACGTTATTGTGCAGAACAAGGTTTTTAAACTTTATAGTGTCGAAAGCTGTATATATCGTCATGTGACGAAAGGGTTGATGAGGCAGTTTCATAATACCAGTTCTCGCGATCTAGGACGAAGTTCGAGTACATTAGAAGTTGTGCCACCATTGTTAAATTGGCGATGCTATGGAATGTTGATGTGAGTTGAGGTGATAAAAAGTCGAGTATGAAAAGCAATGACATATAGAGAATACACTTCATATGCATATACACATATAGCAATGACAAGACACTATGTAAATAACGAAACGGTTTTCATTGTGCTCACCGCGTGACGGAGGATATCATTTATATTCCAATATTCTAATATCCTTAGGATATCCCAAGTTGACAGTATTCACACACAAAAAAACATCGTTTTAGATCATTTCGATTTTCGTGGACAACGTAAACTAAATATTCTCGCAGTACCAATAACATTAAATAAAATCCAATTTAAATCTTCTTTGGCCAAAATATTTCAGTAATAGCGGTTACCTACTGTTAACACAAAATACATAAACATCGTATATCATTGAAAATATTTTCTCCTGAAAGGAACAACACAAAACTAACAGCTGACCATCTATTTCTAAGAAATATATTAAACAACTGTTATTTTTTTACGCAAATATCTAGCTTAGCTCTACAAATTCACATAGAATGCACACTGTCTGGCACCCACGCTCTCTAGAACGTGGCAGGGAAAAGGAATTTGCGCGGTTTATTCAGCATTACGTAGAAATAACCGTTAATGCTAAGAGGGCGGGGTGAGAATAAGAGTCAAATATGGCATTTAAAATGTTACAGTTTCATTCATCCGTTACAACGTTATAAACACCGTGATAGAATTGACCAACATACTCTTACTATCTTAATGTTAATTCAGTTTTGGGTATTTATACAACATTTGTAGTGGTTAAGATGTTCCTTGTGTTCATGAGGTTATGGGTTCGAAACCGACTCGTCTCGTGTTGTGTACATTGTGGATTCTTTCGGAGATTCCTGTGGATTGTCGCGCGACGCTATGGAGTTACGTGATATGAGTAGTACTCTCGACAGGCAGCGTTCTGCTTCGTTGAGAGGGACGGAGTACAAATGGGAAACCGAGCGCAGTGAAGTCAATCCACTACGTCCGATGAACCAAAGCACGTGTTAAGTAAAGATCAAGATAAAGGTTACCTGAGTTATGAATCAGTGTCAAAGTACACGGTTGTCCATAAGTGCTAAATTACCTAGTCAGTGGTTAAGCAGAAACCGCCTGATTAGCGATTAGCGTCGCCTGGCTGAAGTCTCTCCAACGGTTTAAAGATGGGGACAATTAACTCAACCTTATTCGCCGTTTCTACCTTGATGACATTTTTTATTTGGCAGACGGAGATTTTTCGCGCCTAGCAGATGACATGTTTAGTGTGTTTATTCCCTGGTCGTTTATTTCCTTGTTTATTTCATAATTATCCAGGTTACATCTATCTTTTATGTCCACAATGTGGGTTAGCAATTATTAGGTCAACAATATGGGTTGACAATTGTTAGGTCCACAATGTGGGTTGGTAATTGTTAGGTCCTACACATATTATCTTATATCTATCTATCTCTATATCTGTATGTTTATCTATCTATCTGTCTGTCTATCTGTTTGGCTTGACCTGTTATTCTTTCTTTTCAATCGCAAGCTATAACTTGTAAATTTGTCCATTCTGCCACTCTGTAAGACTCTGTTCTGTGCAAGCTGTCCAGTCTCTTTAAGTATCACATTCCGAAGAGGCATCATGTGCCATCAATAATAATCAAGTCATACCTCTTTTCCCCTTCCTTGAAATGTTTCCTCAATGAATAATTTTTCTAAACCATTGTGTCTTTTTATATATCCCCACATATGTTAACTTGCGGTTTTTTGTGTGTGTTTTTTTAATGTTCCGGTCGTCCACTATGTTCAAGTCTTTACGGGCTAATGGAGTTGGGTAAGAGTTGGTCTAAGACAAAAGTATACTTTAACACTAAAACAAGAGCAGTATTATCAGTAAGAGATTAATGGCTGTCAAAATGACATTCTGATGCTGTATATTCTGAAGCAAGTAAAACTTTACACTGAATGAAACTTATATGATTTCAAGAAAACATTTCATAATAACTGAAAGTATGAGATTAACACACATTTATTTATATTGACAGAAAGTATGAGATTAACACAACTTATTTATATTGACAGAAAGTATGAGATTAAGACATATTATTTATATTGACAGAAAGTATGAGATTAACACAACTTATTTATATTGACAGAAAGTATGAGATTAAGACATATTATTTATATTGACAGAAAGTATGAGATTAACACAACTTATTTATATTGACAGAAAGTATGAGATTAAGACATATTATTTATATTGACAGAAAGTATGAGATTAACACAACTTATTTATATTGACAGAAAGTATGAGATTAACACACATTATTTATATTGACAGAAAGTATGAGATTAAGACATATTATTTATATTGACAGAAAGTATGAGATTAACACAACTTATTTATATTGACAGAAAGTATGAGATTAACACACATTATTTATATTGACAGAAAGTATGAGATTAAGACATATTATTTATATTGACAGAAAGTCAGTATTATCTCAGGCTGTATTTCTGTAACTCACTGTATATAGCTTTTGTAGATGTCTATGCATTTGTCGGTTTTTATTCAAGCGGAAATTGAGCAGTCTCGTGTTGTCATTTCCTCCTGTCAACCGGTCAATATTTTCCACGATAAACGATAACAAGCAAATTTCTTAATTTAAAGATGGTTTGAAGAGTAATGTAGCCAAGCTTTATTACAGATAATTAATGATACAGACGTTAAACGCAGTGATCATAGTTTAGAAAAGCAATTGGTTGCCCCTATACGAATATAACTGAATACATTATTTGTTTCAATCAAGCATCGTTTATGGCTTAGTTTTAATGCAATCTGTAAATACAAACCAGCATGATATATATATATACACATACACAACAATTAAAACTATATATATATATATGCGTTTCAGAAGGCTAGAGTAACGCAACCTACGAAATATTTGCGTTTCATAAAGTAGTAACGAAACTGATGATATCTGCGCCTTTCGACGTGACACATCTAACTTCAGAATAGCATTGATAACTTTCGACGGGACACATCTGACTTATTGATAACTTTCGACGGGACACATCTGACTTCAGAATATCATTGATGACTTTCGACGGGACACATCTGACTTATTGATAACTTTCGACGGGACACATCTGACTTATTGATGACTTTCGACGGGACACATCTAACTTCAGAATGACATTGATGTATTATTACCACTTTCTGCAAACTAAGACATAAGCGGAATAACAAGACACTTTCATATTGCTAAATGTGGAACCTGAACCTGATATAAGACATCAGTACGCGAATCATAAATGAAATGTTGTCATCGCTGTAGGGCAGACATCGGTCTTATTGAAACTGCGTTCCGATTCTCAGTCTAGCATTGATTAGCATTATTCAATAGCTGCTTGCAATGCCCTCGAACCAATTACCTTTCGTTATGAAATGATGTATTATTTCTCGTTATGTAAATCATTTAGAAGACATATTTTCTATCTAAGTTATATTTGTAAACGTGTCAATAGTTATAACTGAAAAGAAATTTCCGTTACAAATGTTTTAACGTAATCATGTGACTGAAAAAGCAATGGATGATTGAGCAGTTTTTAAACTTTTGTATAGAGGTTTTCATGCATCTATTTCTTCTTCTTCAGCATTCATTCTCAAACTCCCGCTGAATCTCTCTTATAGCAGGACAATGGTCCTACTATGTTTCCAGTAAGATGTAGTCCAGAGAATGGAAATGCGTTGTGTCGCCATTTTATTTGCGACACTGGCCCAACACATCCGTCTTCGGCGGAAAGCATTACTTTATTTGCGTATATGCGACTCATATGATCGGTTCTAATTGTGGCAACCTATATCACTTTGTTTGAAACTGTTGCTACACTTCTGGATCAGTTCACAACAAATAATAATCAAAGAAGTCTTACACATAGTTTTAGTTTGATAAAAAGTAAAACTAATAAGTAAAAGCACAAAGTGTATTCGGACAAAAACAAGCAACAAAGAATTACGTCAACCGTTTGTTTCGCTATTTATAAATATGTTCAGTCAATTGAGAAACTTTCAATATCTCAATATTCTACGCTTTCAGCTTCATTGACTCTATAGGATACAGTTAATTAGAACAGTACATTTTTCGCCAGTTTTATTGAGAATAAAATATGAAAAATAATCTTTCATGCACGTCTAAGCGTTGCTTTTGTCCGACGAGTCTGATCGATGTGTATTTATTGACACTGAACGATCAATAACTAAATGTAAGAGAAAAGAATATACAAATTCGAGAATCGCCAATAAAATATCAAAAAAAAAATGAAAGAGATGAATCGTCATAAAAGAAACGAAAAGAAACAGGTATTCAGATATACAGACATGCAAGCAAGTTAGATAGACAGGCACTAGACAGAGAGGCAGGCATACAGACAGATAGAGAGATATACAAATAGATTGGATTGGTAAATATACAGATATACAGATACATTCGAAAAATATGTAGATGGATAGACAGACAAATAGGAAGGCAGACAAACAGACAAAAATATAGACACACAGACCGATACATTAAATATATAGATAGACATACATCCAGCCAGCCAGCAAGATGGATGGACGATGGAGAAATAGATATATAGATGGATAAATGGATAAATAGTATCAGATCGATGGATGGATGGATGGATATGTTACGAATAGGTTTGCTAGATACTTATGTAAAGAAGGGGTTTCTAAGATACATATGTTCTTAAAAAAGAAAGTTAAAATGTAAATTCTGTAGATATTTACGTTAATTTCTTAGTATCGATCCCTAGAGATTACAAGAAATAGAGCTATCGTATCTTTTTTTCTTTAAATTGACATATTCTCCAGAATTTTCTTATGCTCATGGAACTACAAAGGACTGCAGCCCGCAGTTGGGAAGATGCATCTACCCATAAGGGGTAAGACATCAATGTATCGCTGAAAAGTGGAATTTTCATACGAGGACAGCCTTAGTACACACACATAATGAGGCAAACCATCCATCAATGTTTTACTGGTGCATGTTAGTTGATCTGATATGCCACTTGCGAAACTTTCAAATCTTCCACATGTGGAGTAGATGTATGTGAAACTTTCAAATCTTCCACATGTAGAGTAGATGTATGTGAAACTTTCAAATCTTCCACATGTGGAGTAGATGTATGTGAAACTTTCAAATCTTCCACATGTGGAGTAGATGTATGTGAAACTTTCAAATCTTCTACATGTGGAGTAGATGTATGTGAAACTTTCAAATCTTCCACATGTGGAGTAGATGTATGTGAAACTTTCAAATCTTCTACATGTGGAGTAGATGTATGTGAAACTTTCAAATCTTCCACATGTGGAGTAGATGTATGTGAAACCTATTATCAAATGCTCATCAGATATTCAACAACTACTAATTATCTCCACAACGGTTACTTAGGTCTATCTACCCAGTATATAGGCCGCTTAAATCTCATATTTCATAGTTATTTCTAAATATACTTAGATCCATCTACCCAGCGCATAAGTTGCTTAAATCTTCATTTTCATAGTTACTTGTAGATATACTTAGATCCATCTACCCAGTATATAGGCCGCTTAAATCTCATATTTCATAGTTATTTCTAAATATACTTAGATCCATCTACCCAGCGCATAAGTTGCTTAAATCTTCATTTTCATAGTTACTTGTAGATATACTTAGATCCATCTACCCAGAATATAAGCCGTTTAAATCACATATTTTATAGTTACTTGTAAATATACTACTACGGATCAGGTAAATCTTTACAGATATAAAGAGTTAATATCATGTGTTGCATTTCAGTCAGACCTGCTGCTTAATAGTGTCTACATTTATTATAGTGTCATGTGACGTATTCTTTCCAGAAAGTTGTCTTCCCAATAAACTCTCTGAACCCCTCTCTGTCTTGAGTGATACAGGTTGCATTTTCCAACGATGTATTCTTGTTATCTTTAATGTTGTCAGTCCATCGTCTTCTTGGACTGCCCTTTCTCCTCTCTCCGTGTACTCTTCACTCCATTATTTGTCTTTCTAAACAGTTATGTCTCTTTATATGACCAAACAGGCGTAGTTTTTCTGTTTATTATTGTGTTTAGTAACCAACACTCTGTAATCTTGAATGTGTTTATAATATTCTGAGTTTTTCTTTTTTCCTTCCATGATATTCTGAGTATCTTTCTGTAGCCTTTCATCTCAAAAGCGTTGATCTTCTTTGCCGCTGTTTTACGTAGGGTCCATGTTCATGAAATTATAGTACTGAATAATAATAATAATAACTCGTCAGGGCCGTAGTGGTGCTACACGGGAAAGCTCATGAACACAAATCCCACTAATCGCGTCTGTCCTCAGCCATTCTGTTGAGTGTAGTAAAATCATGTCCAGACCATTCCTTGATGTTTTCAATCCATGATTTTTTACCACTTCTTCTCCTTCCACGCTCTATTGATTCTTGTAAAATAACTTTAAAAAGTGAATCGTGTCTCCTTACATAATGTACTGTCTCTATAAAATGTACTGTCTCTATAAAATGTACTGTCTCTATAAAATGTACTGTCTCTATAAAATGTACTGTCTCTATAAAATGTACTGTTTCTATAAAATGTACTGTCTCTATCAAATGTACTGTCTCTATAAAATGTACTGTCTCTATAAAATGTACTGTCTCTATAAAATTACTGTCTCTATAAAATGTACTGTCTCTATAAAATGTACTGTCTCTATAAAATGTACTGTATCTATAAAATGTACTTTCTCTATAAAATGCACTGTCTCTATTAAACAAGTGTACGACGTGTCATGACTGTCAAATGTTCTCGGACGCGACTTTTACTTCGGTACAACGATGTGTCATGACTGTCAAATATTCTTGGGCGCGACTGTCACTTCGGTACAACGATGTGTCATGACTGTCAAATGTTCTCGGGCGCGACCTTTACTTCGGTACAACGATATATGCAAGCGTGATATGCATGGTGATAGGGAATCAAGGGATCATGACGTCATGGATTGTGTTGCAGGGCCGGGAAACATCAGACATGGTATAAAAAGACAAAGGAGAAAATGATAGCAGTTAGTTCAAGGCTGCAAACATAAGAATATACACGCAACAGCACACGATGGTACAAGCCAGCAAACATAAGAATATACACGCAACAGCACACGATGGTACAAGCCTGCAAACATAAGAATACACGCAACAGCACACGATGGTACAAGGCTGCAAACATAAGAATATACACGCAACAGCACACGATGGTACAAGGCTGCAAACATAAGAATATACACGAAACAGCACACGATGGTACAAGCGAGAGCTTCTAGACATTTCCTTGTACATACTATGAAATACTCTTTGTGGGTCATATTTTTCTCGTGTGTTACATGTCTCATCGTCATGGATCATATGCTATATATTTTATAGCACAACAATAATACTACTGTTTGGAAAGACGGAAAGGTACCTAAAAACAAGAAAATATATAAAGCAAGCATGAATTTTCAAAATGGTAATGATTAAAGGGCATGGTTAAAATATAAATTTTCTTGTCAGTGAGATTAAACAGTAGATAAATGTGAAACATTGGACCTTGAAATAGTCATAAATAATTGTGCCGAATAAACCTTGTGTTGTCTATATTTTCTAATTCCGTTTGGTGTCTTTCATCACAAAACATTGGAATTTATAAGTTACGGGGGTATATTTGAAATGTCAGACAACTGCTTGATTGATCCTGATGATGACCAAAGATAGAGCTTTCTTTTTTCAATTATTCAGAGTGGGCACTGTCATATATATGTTAGAACCTGGAAAAAGAGATGAAGAAAAATTGATTTCCTTTTAAAGCCTAACATTTATCTTGACCAGATTTCACCGCGTTGATAACCATATCAGTGTGTTTCGTGACAGGAAAAGTCTATCAATGAGAAGCCAGGCTCATAGTTAAAACAATATCTCGTTTATTGTTTTCCTGAATTACCGCCAAAAATTCTCAATATTTTCACATTTTAAGAAAAACAGAGACACAAACAGATCAATAGAAACCATACATATTATGTGTATACACTGCAAACTCATAGAGTTTCATAGAAACACATACATACATACATACATACATACATACACAAACACGCGCGCACATACATATACTCTTTCATTTTCTTTAGCTCTTATCTTGCGCTAGTATGAAGGCTGTCCATACATTACGTAAACAATGTGGAGAGTCTGAAAAAATATGACATTTTTTGACAAGGAGTAGGAGAAGATTGACAAAAATGTTGAAGTCAATAATACATTTTGATGAATCAATGAATTTGTTTCAGTTTTACATTTTTTTCTACAATTTTGAAAAAGATGAAATTTTGTTTTTTTCGTAATCCCCCCCCCCCCCCCTTGTTAAAAAAATTGTGTTAAGTAGGGGTAGGGTTTTTAATTTGTGACATAATTAATCATTTATTGGATGACCCTTCACTCTTGACAATTATTGACGGGGAAGTCAGTCAGTTGTTGACACAGCAGAGAGAGGGGGGGGGGGGAGTGCGTCAGTTGTTGACACGTCAGTGGATTGGGGGGGGGGGGGGCAGGCAAGTATTTTATAAAAGTTGTTCATGTAATTTAGGAACATCCTATATAACTGTTATTTCCATATTTTTCACGATCGGATTCACTCAATATCATACAGAGATGTTGGTGAGGCGGATTTGTTCAATATCATACAGAGATGTTGGTGAGGCGGATTCACTCAATATCATACAGGGATGTTGGTGAGGCGGATACACTCAATATCCACAGAGATGTTGGTGAGGCGGATTTGTTCAATATCATACAGAGATGTTGGTGAGGCTGATTCACTCAATATCATACAGAGATGTTGGTGAGGCGGATTCACTCAATATCATACAGAGATGTTGGTGAGGCGGATTTGTTCAATATCATACAGAGATGTTGGTGAGGAGGATACACTCAATATCCACAGAGATGTTGGTGAGGCGGATTTGCTCAATATCATACAGAGATGTTGGTGAGGCGGATTTGTTCAATATCATACGGAGATGTTGGTGAGGCGGATTCACTCAATATCATACAGAGATGTTGGTGAGGCGGATTTGTTCAATATCATACAGAGATGTTGGTGAGGCGGATTCACTCAATATCATACAGAGATGTTGGTGAGGTGGATTCACTCAATATCATACAGAGATGTTGGTGAGACGGATTCACTCAATATCATACAGAGATGTTGGTGAGGCGGATTTGTTCAATATCATACGGAGATGTTGGTGAGGCGGATACACTCAATATCCACAGAGGTGTTGGTGGCCCAGAGTTGCTAAACATCATGTGGTGTGTTCCTGATTTGAAGCTCTGCTTTTATTTACTGCGAGTCTCATGTTGGAATAAGTCTAAAAAAGAATTTGCCTAGAAATAAAATTATTAAGAAATAAGTAACATTGTTTACAAATTATCAGTGGACCTCCGCCAAAATGGCTGACAATAATGAATTTGTTTTCTCTGATTAGCTGCTGTTTCTTCCCGATAATAATGGCATCCTACAGGAATATTGTGCCTAGAGATTTTAAATGGATTAATCGAACAGAAATAAAGGGATTGAAACAATTAATCAAAAACACAAAGAAATACAGCGAATTCTAAACGCATATTTAAACTCACAAAAAAACGAAAATCATGTCAACAGATATATCACAACAAACAAAATTCTTAATAGACAATATTGAGATATAATTTGTTGATACATTCGAATACTTAGGAGTAAACATCAACGGTGCACAAGACTATATGGCAGAGATAAGCAAGCGATTTGGCAATGGCATATTATAAACTAGGATGGCTGAAAAACGTATGTGTGAAAAAAACAAAATAGAAACTGCTAATGCTAAGAACTTTTATTTCTCCGGTTGCAACATAAGGCTGCGAAAAATGGAACCTAAGTAAAACAGCGGCAAAGAAGATCAACTCCTTTTAGATGAAATGCTACAACTTAGAATATCACTGAAGGAAAAGAAAGAAAAACTCAGGTATTATAAACACATTGAAGCTGCCAGAGTGTTGTTTCTTGTGGAGCTTTTGTTGTCTATGTACCCTGTATCTATCACCAAATTATGTTATTGTGTCGCTTATCTAGCTACACTTGATGTCAATATACCCTATATGTATCCACATTGATGTCAATCTACCCTGTATGTACCTACATTGATGTAAATCTATTATATATGTAGCTACAATGATGTCAATGTACCCTATATGTTGCTACAATGATGTCAATGTACCCTATATGTTGCTACAATGATGTCAATGTACCCTATATGTTGCTACAATGATGTCAATGTACCCTATATGTTGCTACAATGATGTCAATGTACCCTATATGTTGCTACAATGATGTCAATGTACCCTATATGTAGCCACATTGATGTCAATGTACCATATATGTAGCTACATTGATGTCAATGTACCCTATATGTAGCTACAATGATGTCAATGTACCCGTATGTAGCTATAATTGATGACAGTCTACCCAGTATCTAGCTGCAAATGTTGTTATATAAACAATTGTTTTATTATATGTGTTTAAGAATCTGAAAATTTCATCAATAATTGGTTGGGAAATTCGAGTATCTGTGTTATAACTGAAAAACTGGCCGAGTTTGTAAAAACATTGTGAGTGGTGTCACTGGCGGAGTTTGTAAAAACATTGTGAGTGGTGTCACTGGCGGAGTTTGTAAAAATATTGTGAGTGGTGTCACTATCGGAGTTTGTAAAAACATTGTGAGTGGTGTCAATGGAGGAGTGTGTAAAAACATTGTGAGGGGTGTCACTGGTGGAGTTTGCAAAAACATTGTGAGTGGTGTCACTATCGGAGTTTGTAAAAACATTGTGAGTGGTGTCAATGGAGGAGTTTGTAAAATTATATTGTGAGTGGTGTCACTGGCGGAGTTTGTAAAAACATTGTGAGTGGTGTCACTGGCGGAGTTTGTAAAAATATTGTGAGTGGTGTCACTGGCAGAGTTTGTAAAAACATTGTGAGTGGTGCCACTGGCAGAGTTTGTAAAAACATCGTGAGTGGTGTCACTGGCGGAGTTTGTAGAAGGATTTTTATCACACTGCCAGCATTGGTGTTAATAAAAATAAATAAGTCTTGCGTATTGTATTATGATCTAAACCATTTTACTGTTTTCTCTATGTTATGTTGTTGCTAAAAATTCTACATATTTGTTGTATCTTAAAACAGAAAGGAATATATTAATCAAAACAATAATGAGATAATGTCTCTGATTAGACGGTATAAAAGAACAAATGTAAGTGCCATGCATCGTGATACTAGAAACTGATGTTCCATTAATGAAAGTGTAATTGACGTGTTAAATTTCCTGTGAGATGGCTATTACTTAATTCTCTAAAAGTATTTCATTACAATAATACGGAACTGGACGTGACGACACTTCATATAACTCCCTTGAGGAAAGTGGGAATTTCATTTTCGCAATTGTATTGCTAGTATAATTTATTTCTCCAGTTGTACAAATCTTCACAGTGCAAGAATTCATTGGATCGACTATTAGAATAGCACCAGACCATTTCAAAGATAAGATAACAGTTAGAGCTCCACGAAATCAGACAAGACATTCAGTTTTTGCTTGTATAGCAATGCAAACAGTAAAGATATTCAAGAAAATGCATACAGACAGGCGGATAAAACAACTAAGATAGGACTAAGATAAAGTAATTACTTGTAATCCTTCTTGGAGATTGTCATTTGCCTTATCACAACTTCCATGTTTTTGTCCTTTTCTTCTCATGACTTTCTTTCCTTCTCAGGACTTTCTTTCCTTCTAAGGACTTTCATTACTTCTCATGACTTTCATTACTTCTCAGGACTTTCATCTCATCTCAGGACTTTCATCTCATCTCAGGACTTTGATTTAATCTCAGTAATTTAATTCCTTCTGATGACTTTCATTTCATCTCAGGACGTTCATTACTTCTCAGAACTTTCATTTCATCTCAGGACTTTCATTCCTTCTCATGACTTTCATTTCATCTCGGGACTTTCATTCCTTCTCAGGGTTTTCATTCCCGCTCAGGACTTTCATTTCTTCTCAGGATTTCCATTTCTTTTCAGGACTATCAGTCCTTTTCAGGTCTTTCCTTACTTCTCAAAACTTTCATTTCTTCTAGGATTCATTACTTCTCAGGACTTTCGTATCAGGACTTTCAATAATACATGTAATAATATAAGATTTAACAATACATGCAGTAATAAAAGATTTAGCAATAAACGTAGTAATATCAGGTTTAGAAATACACGTAGTAATATCAGGTTTAGCAATACATGTAGTAATATCAGGTTTAGAAATAAACGTAGTAATATCAGGTTTAACAATACACATAGTAATATGGTTTAGTAATACACGTAATAATGTACTTGGGGTATAAATAAGAATGGCTGGGTCCTTCCATTTCCCTAAAGGTTTTAGGTAACTTGAGTTCCCGACGAATTATTGAAAATAATTATAAACTGTAACATAATTTGTAAACATTTCCTACTTAAAAAGAAACATATTTAACTATTTCACATAATCTCATTGTACGTGGAGAAATGGCCCTGGTGGAACTTAGTGAAAATGTCAACCACTAGAAAAAAAACCCTGTTCTTATTTAGAACAGCATTATCTCTCTTTGTTTACGTGCCCAGACGGTTTGGGAAATATTTTATCCATTTAGATGGATTACAAAGGTCAAGACAAGTTGGTGACTTAAATATTAGATCTGTGTGGAGTTTATTTGACACCCTGATTCCAAAAATTGTACCAGCATTTCTTTATCAGGTATAATTTTGTATATATACACACACGTACACATATACAATAGTTCTCAAATATTACAAGGGTGCAGTATCTGACTCTCGAGACATTTATCATTAATCATTAATGCCACTACTAATCAATTGTGATAATTCTTATATTGGTTGGAACGGTAATGACGTCAATGCTAATGATAACATTAATGAAGACAATACAGATGATGATAACAATATGGTTGATTATGACACCAATCTTCTTCTTCTGCAGCGTTCATTCTCAAACTCCTGCTGGATCTCTCCTGTAGCAAGACCATGGTATTACCAGATCTCCAACAAGATGTAATCCAGAGAATGAAAATACTTGTGCAACATGTGTCGCGGTTTTTTTTGCGCCAATAGCCCGACACATCGGTCTCCAACAAATGACAAGAATCAAGGTGTAATATCACGGCAAGCGGCAAATAGAATAACAAAATTACATTTATTAGAAAGCTATAATTTTTAAGTGGTAACATTTGGTAGTCAGAATTGGGAATGAAAAATTAGAAGAGAAAAGATCAGAATTTGATATAAAATGGTATAGACAGCTCAGTTTTAAGAATATAATGGGTAGAAATATATGGAATACGTCCGTAAAGACATGAACATAGATGAAGATTGGCTCTTCAAAACTATCAAAAATCACAAGCTAACGTATTTGGACATAGAAAAAGACAGAATGGTGTTGAAGAGTAACATGGATGAAAATGTTCTGTTAAAAGAACACGGCGAACGCCAAATCAATAATTTACGTCATCACTTTTCGACTTTTATGTCATTTCTTAATACCCTCCGCCTTATTACAACTGTCAATAATTATGTCTCACCCCCGCTTAAGTGTGCAACATAAAATGTATACACCCCCCCCCCCAGCTACACTTTTCCTAATCTCTATTGATGACTTGGCGAGCGAAGCATCTCACTGTGGCGAAAGTATTATTTGCTGATGCCCTTGCCATCTGGACTACTGATAAAATATCCATCCTGGCAAAAGCAAAGATCAACAGAGCTTTCCTTACATTTTCCGTATATTGTGATTTATGGAAACTAAATATACATACACATAAATCTGCTTTCGCTATTTTTTCTTCAAGTAAATTTACTTTATAAAATATACAAATTATTTGTCAAAATCAACATGAGTGGGGAAATATTAACAAAGAAAGAGTCCCCTGTCTATCTTGGAGTAAAACTAGACAGACAACTAACACTAACAGACGACATTGAAAGTCTCAGAGAAAAATAAAGTAAATGTCTAAATCTCATTAAGATAGCAGCAAGTATACACTGGAAAGCTAACAATCAAACTCTCCGCCACCCGTGTCACGGCTAAGTGAGATCAGTAATGGGTTATAACCTTCTTTTCCAGAATATTGTGAGCAACACCACTAATATCTCATCCCTGAATCGGGTGCAGAAACAAGCTCTGAGACTAATCTGTGGATGGATGCGATCAAAACCGACAGCTAGTATCTGAGATAGATGCAAATGTAGAGCCGTTAGATTTCAGACGGAAAAGAGCACTGACGGAGGCGGTAGAAAGATACACGACACAAAAGAATGACCAAAGGAAAGAAATAAATACAATACTTATTGACACTTGCAAACAAATAAAAAGACTAAACAACGTTTTATAATTGATATATCAGGAGAGGAAGATGACAAACTCAATCTGCGACAAGACAGAGAACCTAAAACAAATACTTCGGACCACCTCCTTGGAAAAATTTTCATCAATCAACTATCCAAACATATTATTAAATAGAACGGCCAAAAGGAAACACTACTATCTTGAAGACATATCCCTTAGATATCATAAATAGTTACCCATCATCTGCAATTAAGGCCTGCGCTGATTAAAAAATTGTACTTACAGACAACAAACATGTGACACGAAACAAACAAAAACTATGGATATACTAAATTTATCAACAAACATGTGGCACGAAACAAACAGAAACTATGGAAAGACAAAAGTCATACAAGATACAGGCGCTCATTAATGTCGTCGGGTTTCAGAGTGCCATATTGATAAATGTAGCGGTTCTCAAGCGCCAAACGGGCCGGTCATCAGAGAAGCACGACTTAATGGCAGTAACCTGAATGTCCAGGGCGCCCCGATGGCCCGTGCCATTAAAGTGGACGTCAACAGGCAAACCCGAATGGTTTTTTATGCTGTACAGATGTTCGCAAAATCGGTCTGCGAGCCTCCTTCCAGTTTCACCTATATATGTCATGGCGCAACGCTTGTATATGATGGCGTAGATGACGTTGCGGGACACACGTGAGAAGCTCTCCTAAATGGTGAAGGTGGCTTTAGGGAATGTGACAGAACGGATCTGAGTGACATAGGCACAAGTGTAGCATTTGCTGCGTTTACATCTGATGGTGCCGAAATGATTAGGAACGTCAGGCTGGAGGTGACTAGATCCCTGAGGTTCTTGTCACGTCTGTAAGCAACAAGAGGGGCGTTACAGAAACTTCCCGCGTCTCAGGGTCAGAGTGAAGAAGGGGAAGGTGACGAAGTAGGGCATGGCAAACGGCAGCGCTATGGGGGTGGAAAGTGAGAACATGCTTAGTCCGGTTAGACGAGAAAGACTTACGAGTGGTCGAGAGGGTGTCCTGACGGGAGAGACTGCACACACTAAGAAGGGCAGACCTGAGGACAGCCTCAAGGTACAGGCGACAGTGGAAGAAAGCTATCATCTCGTAGGCCTTCTCGATAAAGCCACCTTCACCAATGAGGAGAGATTCACATGTGTGTTCCGCAATGTCATCTACGCCATCATATGCAAGCGTTGCGCCATGACATATATAGGTGAAACTGGAAGGAGGCTCGCAGACCGATTCTGCGAACATCTGTACAACATAAAAAACCATTCGGGTTTGCCTGTTGACGTCCACTTTAATGGCACGGGCCATCGGGACACCCTGGACATTCAGGTTACTGCCATTAAGTCGTGCTTCTCTGATGACCGGGCCCGTCTGGGTCATGAGAACCGCTACATTTATCAATATGGCACTCAGAAACCCGATGAAATTAATGAGCGCCTGTATCTTGTATGACTTTAGTCTTTCCATTGTTTCTGTTTGTTTCGTGCCACATGTTTATTGTAATTTTTGTATTTTCCTTGTCCGGTGTCATTTCACCTCTTCTGGTCAATCCAGACTACCCATACCTATGTGACTGTCGATGTTATTACTGTTTGCTTTCTAATATATGTTTTAATTTTGTTTCAAATGCCTGTCTTGATAAAGGCCTTTTGGTCGAAACGTTGATTTGTGTGTGTCATCATGTGTGTTATCTAGTATTAGCAAAACTTTGTTACTCTTTTCCTGCACTGATTGATCGGTTTTCAAGACCACCTGTGGGGTGCAAAGGGAACTCACTGCTCTCGGCGGACCCAGGGTTAGCAGATAACCAAGATCCCAAATGTACCTCCTCGCGGTGCACCCTAGAAACAGAAATACAGCAGATCGAGCTGATTCTGGCCAAATATTTTGGGGATCGTGTCCGAGAATGTGGAGGTAGCAGATGGAAAGAGATTTGAATGCATAAAAGACAGACAGTATCTCCGACATCACCAGCAACACCACATATAGCGACACTGTCGACATACAGTGAAGCTAGTTAGTCCAGTCCGAACATGGGAGGGGCGGCCAATGGAAAAAGAAAGAAAAGGTGGATGCATGGCGAAAGACAGATTGATTTCATACTGAATACAATGGAAAAAATGAAATGGCAGAACAGCGCTAGAGGGCAGCGCCAAATGCAAATAGATAGTGGAAACGATTACGGAAATGGCAACTAAAAGCTCTGTTAGCTCGTGACGAGCTTCTAGTTACTTGATTTCCTTATAAGCAGAGACCCATACCCAATAACGGGCGTCTAGCAAATCAAAAGGACCTGGCCTAACTCTAATGTCGAGTCTTCCTATACCGGAAACATGCTCGCAAAGAGAAAGGGTGCCGTAACCGATAGGCTCAGGTAAGAAAGGGACAAAGATGGCACTCCTGGCCCAACTCTACTGTCAAGCTTTCCTATATCGGAAATACACTTGCAGAGAGAAAGGGTTCAGTACCTGATGGGCTCAGGCACTATTGGGACAAGGACGCTCAGCTCGAGAACGCCTTGCTCTCAAACGCGTGGTGTGAGACTCGAACTTGGGCAAGGGACTCTCGATGTCGGTGAATGACACCTCGGCTAAGAGGGCGAAAGAGCCAGTGTCCAACTCTTCTGTTGAGTCTTCCTCTTAAGGAACCAGGCTTACAGATGAGAAACGGTTCTGTACCCGATGGGCACAGGCACAGTACGTCCAATTACACGAGGCAAGTTCATAGAGAGTGGAACACCTCGTGCGATACAGACGTGAGCAAAAATCATCTGGGCGAAGAGTCACCACACACATGCGTGCCTGGCGACAGATATGGAGGTTGTCACAGGCTAGGGTAGCCAACCCAAATTGTCAGGACATGCCGAAATCGGACCTACAAGGCGCATAACGGTGGCATAACGTAATTGTGTAATGACGATTTTGACTGCCTCTTGAAAGACCATAGTAATAGGTATCCATTTCCCACCAGTAGTTATGCCTTCTGGGGCACAGATCTGTGTCATCAGCACGACCCATCCATAATTTACCTCTCTTGAGACTGCTTCCCATCACACGAGGGAGCTCATTGTGTAGTGACTGGTTTATGTCTGAGTAAGGCACGGGCATGCTATATATCAATTATGTGAGACATACTCGGAAAATCAAGGAGAAATCTCATAACCACACATGGTGGGTCCCTTGTGCAACCAAGGATGTTCAGCGGCGCTTCATTTTGAATTCTTTCCAACCTCTTAATCTGTGTGTGACTGGCGGTGATAGTGGCGCCTGCATATTCAATGACAGGGAGGACAAGAGCCTCATGTAAGATTACAAGCCGTGACTGCCATCACTCTCTGAGCGGAAATCTTTTTTCTGGCCTATGCGATGACATGATCGACTATCAAACTGTCAAATATTGTATTTGTCCCGTTAAGGTGTTGCAGGGAGGGGATTGAATAGCTGTGTGATAAAGACCGTATGCTCTTGCTGTCGCCACGTCATGTACAGGGTGAGTTTTTTAAACATGATCAACGTGTTCCAGAAATCACAGACTACGATCAAATCGCAAGTTCTGGTATTGTAAGGATGAGGAAGGCATTACATCGTACCATCTCATTTCCACCGTCGGTGTAGCAGACTTTACGATGTGGTTGTTAAGAGAGAACCATGTCACCGCAGTCTTCGTTTGGTTGATTAGTGCCTCTGAATCATCACACATGGATGCGATACGGCCTAGCTCAGGATCATCCTGCAGTGATCTGACAGTTTCTGTTCTATCACTTCCCTGTCTGTATATCAGGATATCATCCGCAAAAAATAGTGTTCAACATCTCTACTCCGTTCTACGGACTACATACTGTTAATATGCAGAAGTCTGAGAACGTACGCAGAAAACAAGACATGAAGATGGCTTTATACGTGAGTTTCACATTGTTGTCTACACCAGTATTTCTCAACCGAAGGCCGATAGAGCATCTCCTTGAATTGTGAAGTTATTTGTGTGTGTCTGTAATTTGTTTGAACCTGTCTTGGTAATGTACATTTTCATTTACATGGTCACGGTCTCACAAAAGTTGAGATGCACTGATCTACGCCACCTTTTGCTGTGACGTACAGACGAAAGACGAATAAGAGACTTGGTGACGGTTTCCGTTAACATCTGCACAATATTAATCCCAAATCCAGGAACCTGTTGCTGAATAATGTATGTTAAAATAATACATATATTGATCCGGATGTACATATATTTTATAAACGAATAATATTAAAATGGTGAATGTGGCAAATGGTAGTTGAAAGACGAGAGAAAGGTTAGAATACACACACACATACACACACACACACAAACTCCCCGTGTTCACACCTCACACCACACACTCACCAGTGCTCATACGACACTCATACACTCACTCGTGTTCACACTCTAAACACAGAATCATTAGTACTCACACGATACTCCCACACTCACTCGTGTTCACACTCTAAACACAGACTCACCAGTGCTCACACGATACTCATACACTCACTCGTGTTCACACTCTAAACACACACTCACCAGTGGTCACACGATACTCATACACTCTCTCGTGTTCACACTCTAAACACACACTCACCAGTGCTCACACGATACTCATACACTCGCTCGTGTTCACACTCTAAACACACACTCACCAGTGCTCACACGCTACTCATACACTCGCTCGTGTTCACACTCTAAACACAGACTCACCAGTGCTCACACGATACTCATACACTCACTCGTGTTCACACTCTAAACACACACTCACCAGTGGTCACACGATACTCATACACTCCCTCGTGTTCACACTCTAAACACACACTCACCAGTGCTCACACGATACTCATACACTCGCTCGTGTTCACACTCTAAACACACACTCACCAGTGCTCACACGCTACTCATACACTCGCTCGTGTTCACACTCTAAACACACACTCACCAGTGCTCACACGATACTCATACACTCACTCGTGTTCACACTCCAAATACACACTCACCAGTGCTCACACGCTACTCATACACTCGCTCGTGTTCACACTCTAAACACACACTCATTCATACTTACTAGCTACTCACATACTCATGCTTACACTACAAACACATACTCCCACGCACTCACATGGTACGAACACACTAATTTGCGCTAACACTTAACGCACACACTTACTTGCGCTATGTTCCAAGTACACTCACCCATGCACACTCCAAGCTCACACTCACTCATACATACACTACAATCACACATTCACCCATGTTCACACTCCAAGCACACAACTGAATCATGCTCACAAGTTACGCGCTCACTTACTTGGGTTCACACGTTCCACGGACGCCACAATTATGTAATAAGGGAGATAATGTTGCTAATTTTCCAAGGAACTAATTTATTTCCGCTTATTTCCCCTAATAGCGTGATTCTCAAAAAAGATACTGATGTGGTACAATAAGTGTAGGGATAATTGTAATAATGATAATTGATACGAATCTTATTTAATATGTAAGGAGCAATGTCTTCAACTGTTGTTGAGTCAAAGAAAATCAACAGCAATAATTTTACAGCAATGCGTTCGTCTGAAGCCAGCAGTGAAATATGACTGATGATTCGTCCAAATATGAAATATGAATCCCGAAAGCAAAGTAACGTGAAAACACAATCATAGATGCAAACATCAAAAGTTCTCAAAAGACGTGGGGAATTTACTTCACTGTACTGGATTATCATATACACAGTCTGTCCCTCCAAATGACATGACACGCATGCCGAAAGTACAACCAATAAAGCATAGCTCGGTAGCTACAAGAGATAAGCCTCGGGAAAAAATGCTTTATAACTATTATTTTTTTATGTATAAACAAAACGTAGCGAAATGACTTCGAACCCACGACCAATGACTTATGTTTTTTTCACATATAACAGATTATCAGGCCATCCGTAAACTTTTCTCAATTGTCTCTTACCTGAAGATGCATGGATAGAAGACAGTAGCCTTATTCATTGCACCTCCAACTAGTAATCCCGTTCTCGATTACCACAGGACAGAGCCCGTAAATAAAAGTGTTTTTTCTTTGGTAAGGGGCGCTACAATCCCTCCTTCTCTCTTTGAAAGTTAGGACATGCCATATAGTATTAGGAAGAAAGTTAGGACATGCCATATAGTACAAGGAAGAAAGTTAGGACATATCATATAGTACTAGGAAGAAAGTTAGGACATATCATATAGTACTAGGAAGAAAGTTAGGACATATCATATAGTACTAGGAAGAAAGTTAGGACATGTCATATAGTATTAGGAAGAAAGCTGAAGTAATGGGTCTAACCATGACCATCTCCAAAACAGATCTTCCAACATAAATAATTAGTACTCCATTCGTTACTCGTTTAATGTTTGTTGGACTTTCGGTTGGTTACTATTTACGTACTTTTAATTGCATGCCAAAAATAGCCAAGGCGACTCCCAGTATATAAATAGTGGCAAACCGAAATCCCAAGAATACTCAAAAACGTAACGAATGGGATACAACGTAAATTATAAAGCAGGTCTTCTATAAATGACGACGATCTCGCCAAAAATTGTGTCCGGAATTCATAAAAATAGAATAATTTTTCTATCATGCGATGAATAATTTAGAACAATCACTGTTTGTATGCATTTTCTTCCTATATTACGTCAGCATTGTTGATTGGTTTCAGTTAAGATTTCCATATTCTATTTTGGCTAAAGCACTTGTGAGTATTCTGTTGTGTTCGGTTTCCTAATGTTATATTTGTGTTTTTAAATAAAGTGTATGTACTTGATCAAATGTACTTGATTTGTGTCACGTGACGTATTCCTTCCAGAACCTTGTCTTCCCAATGAACTCTCTGAACCTCTCTCTGTCTTGAGCAATGTGGCTTGCATTTTCTAGCGATGTATTCATGTTATCTTTAATGTCGTCAGTCCATCGTCTTCTTGGTCTGCCCTTTCTCCTCTACCCAGGTACTCTTCCCTCCATTATTTGTCTTTCTAAACAGTTATTTCTCTTTATATTACCAAACAGACGTAGTTTTCTTTTAAATAACATGCGTGAACCAAATCAAACATAGTTCTCAAACAAAAATCAAAACAGTAATATGTATCCACCTATATTAGAATTCTATATGTTAGAATTCCACCATTCTGAATGTTAAGTGGAGTGACTTTAAATCCAACACTACTATAAGCGAGGAAAGCAAACACACCTATATATCTTCCTTCATTAGACAAAGGCGTTGGACTTACATCGGCCATGTTCTCAGAATGAATAGCCTAAGAATTCCCCAGTAGTCACTATATTGGGTGCCACCTGGAGTAAGAAGAAGAGGGAGACCTAGAGAAACTCTACGAAGAACCATTAAAAGAGAAGTCATGTCAATGAACCTAAACAACACGCAACAATTGAAAGACCTGGCAACACAAAGACAGAAATGGAAAGCTATGGTTTCTGCCCTATGCGCCGCCTATGGCCCTGGAGGAAGATAACATAACATATATTAGAAAGTGTCGCTGGAATTACATCGGACACGCGCTACGAATAGATACCGAAAGACTCCCCTGTCAAGCTTTGATGTGGTCACCAAAGGGCAAAAGAAAACGAGGAAGCCCAAAAGAAACTTTACGTAGAACTATTACAAGAGAACGTTTCACCATCGGTATCAAAAACAATGAAGATCTGAAGCAAATTGCAATGAAACAAGAGACATGGAAATCTATGACATCCGCCCTAAGTGCCGCTTTGGTCCTAGAGGAATAACTAACTAACTAACTGCGTGAACAGTGCATTAAATTGACTTTAATATTTCATGTGTCATTCTGAGTGACCCAGACGATCATGTTATCTCCACAAATCTGTCTATTGTGTTAATAGTCAAGCAAAATGAACTAAACAGGTTACTAAAACACTTACCTTGCCTATAAATAAAAATATATAAAAAAGTATATATGAAAAAACACAATAAAACTAAACAGGACAATTCTCCACGTATCGGCTCAAATTGAACCTTTTTCAAGACACAAACAATATAAAACAACACAATAAAAACAACTAGATTTAAGGACTAGGACTAGATTTCATAAGCCTCTCATAGTTTTCTTCTTTACACATCATCTCACCCAAGGTCTTGTCGTCATGCCCTCCCTTTCTCTCAGCTGCTTCGTCTTCGTCGTCTCTACCAAGACGATGTAGATTTTCAGGTTCAATCTCTTAAAATGCTGGATTTTTTTCGCCGTCGCTTATACCCTGAGGATATCCTGTCATCAGCTTCACAACATGTTCTTACTATTTCCCGCTCAGTGGCCCTCGTACCATCTATTAAACATACCCCTGATCGCCCAATACTGGATATCACTTTTCATCCTCATAATATGCCGGCACTACGTATCCTATTACGACATTTCTCTATCCTCCAGTTAGATCCCATCTCCAGTCCTGCATTTCCCTCTCTTCCACTAGTCGCTTTTCGGAGGGAAAGAAACCTTCGTGATCTCTTAGTTCATTCTCGTCTTCGCACTTCTGCAGGTCAACTAGGAACTGTCCCTTGTCATCGAAATTGTTTGACTTGCCCTTTTGTTCTTCTCACTCCTATTTTACAGTTTCCTAAATCACACTTTGATATTCAGGATTCTTTTCCATGTTTGTCCCGTAATATAATATACTCTATCATATGTAAGCGTTGTGATATGAAGTATATTGGTGAGACTGGTAGACGTTTAGCAGATAGATTCGCCGAACATTTGAGAGATATCACGAATCATCGTGACTTCCCAGTGGCTAATCATTTTAACAGCCCGTCACATCATGGTAGCTCTGATGTCTCTGTAACCGGTTTGTTACGTTGTTATACCGGTGACCGGCAACGTCAGTCCTTGGAATATCGTCTCATTTGTCATATGGGAATCTTACAACCACACGGAATAAACATTAATCACCGTTTTATTTGAGTTACCCACCTTTTCTTTATACCCTCTACTCCCGTATTGCACTGATTCTTGTAATTATTTGTCTTTGTACACTTTCGTGAGTAATTACTTTTGTGTTTGCCGTACTTCTATATATTTCCTTTATGTCTTCTTTCGTTTGTGTATGTCAATATGTGATTATTTTGTACTCTAAACCATAAATTGTACATTAGAATGCCATTTTGTTATTGTTAAATCATTTACATATTTAGATTTTGATTTTCTCGTTGTTATTGCAGTTGTCTCTTAGATGGGTGCCCACACATGTATAGTTATTTGTATATGCATTTTGTTTTACATGGTTCTATGTATCCACACAATTACTTTGGGCCACACATTTGTATGTATACATATGCAGTTGTTATAGAATTATCTTTATGTGAACGAACGTTTATATTTACATTAATATATGTATATATTTCTATGTGTACGAATGTTCCTGTTATTGTTTTTATTTATGTGAGAAAGTGTTTATGTGGATGCTTGTTCATATATATATATATATATATATATATATATATTTAAGTGAGCGCTTGTTTATGTTAATGCACGTATCTCCATTATGTGTCAATATTTATGCTTATTCTGGTGTGAGCCCTTTCCTATGTGTGGATACATTTACATGCCTGTGCATTTTGTGTGGGTATCCTTCACACATCTGTGTACATTTTGTTATATGTTTATTTCTTAACTCTTGGTGTGTGTATACATTTCTATGTATGTTTAGGTTTGGTTTTATATATATGTTTATGTCTATATTTGATTTCAAATTCATTCCATGCGTTTTCAAATGATGATTCTTCTTGTATCCTTCCTTCCCCAAACCCACTCACCCCACCACCACACAACCTCATCATTACTCATCTATCATTATCATATGCAATTCTGGTTGGCGTAGGTGACCATGGTTCTCTGTTCACAGTATTGTTATCAGGATCGTTGTTTCCAAGCCTTGCTAGGTTGTCAAACGAATATTTTCTCACGTCCCCATCTGTCTCTGCTCCCTTCAGTCTTGCCTGTTGTGACTATGTTCTTAAAACCTGCCTGTCTGATAAAGTGACAAAAGGGGTATTTTTCTTATCTTTTTCTTTTATTATTCTTGCACTCATTATAAACATCCCAACTACATCTATAGTGCCTCTAATTTCCCACTTTCGGTTTGTTTATAATGAATGCACGCATTTTCTCTTTTACTAGATGCGTTGCCATCCCTGCGTTATGGGGACTGGGTTTGATGAAATCTAGTCATCTATTTTGTTTTTATTGTGTTGTTTTCTGTTGTTTGTCTCTTGAAAAAGGTTCAATTTGAGCCGAGACGTGGAGAATTGTCCTGTTTAGTTTTATTGTATGTTTTTTTATATACTTTTTTATATATTTTTATTAATAGGCAAGGTAAGTGTTTTAGTAACCTGTTTAATTCATTTTGCTTGACTATTTGTTCATTAGGTTACTGCGGCACCATCCACTTTGTCGGACACCCTCTGACCATTTGGTTATTTATATTTCTCTTGTGTTAATAAGTTCAACGTGTGACATTTTCTCAATTAACAGCAAAAACTTATCCACCAACTTCGCCTTTTCTTTTCCTCTGTCTCTTCTTCCCTTGAGCTGTTACTAAATTTTCAGATATTTTCCCCTCTGATCACACATCAAAAAATATCTTGACTATATGCTTCCAATTTTTGACTGTTGTTATTGTTGCTGTTTCGATTCCCAGAAGTGTTTAGCGAATAGTTCTTGCTTGCTATGCGCAATGTGGGCGGTTTGGTTTCTCCAGAGCTTAACTTCATACCCAGTAAAAGTCAACTCTCAGCTGTGTGAAATGCTTTGAGAAGAAGTTGGCCACTCTTAGGCAGTTAATTTTTCTCTATAATTTATCTTTTTACTCTAGCATCTTTTATGATTTTTTTTTCTTTTTAGCTGCCAGTATTATTTTCATCATTCTTCTAACGACACGCACACAGCATGAAAATGTAAACAATAAGATGGAGAGAAAGACCAAGAAGAAAGTGGATTGAAGGAGTTAGCAACATTATCAAACATCACAATATTACTGTGTATCAAACGACAAAACGTGATATAGACCGAAAACAGATTGGCATTTAATCTTGCGACAGGACCGGCCCTAACAATTGCGAGGCCCAATGCGAAACGGATTGCGCGGGTCCCAGTCTGGGTTGGGAAGAGGATAATAAAATAAATTCTAATATGAATTTATGGGCCTATGAAGTGCGGGGCCCAATGCGGCCGCATAGGTTGCAATGGCCTAAGATCGGCCCTGTCTTGCGATGACATACTTAAAAAGCAGAGAAAAAGCAAATATACTTTTATATATATAGAATATACAAATATGCTGCGTCCGAAAATATTGACATCTAAAAAAGTTACAAACAAGCTAAAAATGAGAATTATGAAATGCTCTACCTATTTTATATTAATGTTTGGATCAGAAACATGGACAACGAACACACAAGAATACAGAATTGTATAGAAGAATAGGGAGAATATCATGGTAAGAGAAGAAAATAAACAAAGAGGTTCTAACAATACTTAATATGAAAAAAAGAACCATTAAAATAAATATATATCATACAAATAATATATTTTTGACATATTAAAAGGCATGATACCTTGTTGAAGACCCTAGTTGAGGGAAAGTCGAAACATGCAAGAGGTAGATATAGATACAAGTGGGAGATGAAACATCCTGTGATGGGCATGTTACAACCTCTCACAGTACACCACCAATTCAAGATACAGATGAAGACCAAGAAGAATGTGGATAGGGGGATTGAAGGAGTTACCAACATTATTTGACGTCACAACATTACTGCATATCAAGCGACCAAACGTGCCACACTTGGAAAATAAATCTTTGAGACTGGAAGAAAACCAAGACAGGAGATGTTGAAGGTCCGTTGCAGCCAACCTTCACAGCCGAGGGAGCACTTAATAATGATGGCTATAATTATTGCAGTTAATTTCGGTTTTTATCTGTTGCACGAAAACCCTCAACTGTTTCAATTGCTGTTATACTAGTTCGACTAATATTGCTGAAGTATAGGTACATTACGCTCTAATGTGTCCCCGCTTTTAGCGACACAAAACCATACATTATTTAACGAAACGAACTTTCGCTAAAAGTGCATACAACGCAGCATTAATCGATCTTCACTCAACGCACTGAGATGCCCCAATTCTCCTCTCCTGGAATACCCTGGGGAGGGGGGGGAATGGACTTTCAATGCATTACGAAAAGATAAAATTAGCTCTAGCAGACGCTCGCGTTTTTTATTTCCTCGTCACAAAAGCTCAATGAAATCAAATATACTATTAAAAAGATGGACTGTGATCACGTGGGGTAGACCGTAATGATTCGACGTTTATGTATCTGCTATTAAATAATATGCTATTGATTTTTTTCACCTTCATGTGTGCTGACCCAAGCATAATAGTTTAAACGTGAATAACGATTCATTCTATGAATGAGTTCATTGTGAAAACTGTTCTCGATCATGGCAGCTACCAACAATATGTACAAAGAACATCACAAAACAACTTAACAGTAACCGTTCACGTTCAGTTGCAAGTTATGCAAATTTATAAGGACACGGATCCTTGTCCATCAAAAGAACTTCATAAATATTAATAATATGTGTAATCTGGAGTGTGTAGCCGATTTTATCAGACAGAGAAAACATAATACGATTAGTAGCATTCAATGATTGATTCTGACTCAATTGATTTTGAGCGCCAATTTTCATTGACAAATACTAAACTTGTTATTTTTTTTTCTCTAAGTTGCTTCTCTTGTTTTTGTCCTGCGTCAGTTATGTTTGCAGTAATAATGTGGACAACATTGTTCTCACTACTCCATGTGAAAAATCATCCCTGCTGCATGGATTCTAACAGTATTTTATTATCCTGTATTACACGGTATTACAGAATGATCACTCTATGCGGAGCGTTACCCGTCTTCGGACACATTCCGTGCTATTCATGTCATTCTTATTCTATGTGTGTCATTATCTGTATGCATGTTCTCAGAATACAACAGTGTGTTACATATTGATTCTCGTAGAATGAGAAAATAGAAAACTATAGCAAGAATGAGAATGTGATATAACATCTTCTTCTTCTTTCTGTCCTCATGTACCTTTCGGTGTTGAGGGGAGAGTTAGTGTACGGTCTTTTGCCCTTCTATTTGCCTCCTCTGCTGTTATATTTCCGAGTGTCTCTAATACACTATCTATCCACCTTTTACGAGGGCGTCCAATAGGTCTCCTGTTTTCGTATCGTTTGTTAAGTGTTTTTTTGGATAATACTTTGCTCTTTCTGTCTGGTTATGTGGCCGTACCATTTAACTTGTTGTTTCTGTATGTATTCTATTGTTGGCTTGATCCCTAATTATTTCCTTAGTGCTTCATTCCTGATTTTATCCCTCAAGCTAACTCCAATCATACGTCTCACACATTTCATTTCAGTGGTGTTAATCTTATCTATTGTTCTAGAATCTAATGTCCAAGTTTGACACTGATAACACAATGTTGTTAAGAAAATGGTGTTGAAAAGCGCTTTCTTTGTTTCTAGTGTAATATCTTTGTTTCTTAGTAAAGGTGTTAATTAATTGACCAATGATCTGACAGGCCTTATTACATCTTGCGTTTATTTCTGCTTCTTGTTTGTTGTCATATCTCAATGTGCTGCCCAGATATTTGATAGAACATCAATCACAATTATTAACATCTACGAAAAGCTGATATTATAGCCAGTTAAGCAGACTCTTCTACTGAAGGACAATAAAACTAAAATTTGTATGGCTACTTCTAAATGCATTATAGCACAGTTGAAAACCCAACGGTGATAAAGAGTTAATACATCAATCAAAAGTATGAATACATCAATAAACACTATGAATACATAAATCGACAGTGAAAACAATGCTCATGTGTCATGTGACGTATTCCTTCCAGAACGTTGTCTTTCCAATGAACTGAACCTCTCTCTGTCTTGGACCTCTCTCAGGCTTGCATTTTCTAGCGATGTATTCATGTTATCTTTAATGTCGTCAATCCAACGTCTTCTTGGTCTGCCCTTTCTCCTCTACCCAGGTACTCTTCCCTCCATTATTTGTCTTTCATGCTCACGTATTTCGTCAAATAGTAGATTGATTAAATATTTCAAAAATATAACATACCATGGCAGGGCTGCCGTAAATACTTCTTCCCTAAGTTAAATTATGTGTGTGGGGGGCGGGTGTGGGGGGATACACATACAGAAACTAATCACCTTTTTTAATGACTTCTGTTTTGAATCACGTGTTAGGTAAACCGGTTAAGAAGGGATATTTATTCTCTCCACTCTCCATTTTATTTAAGTTCTGGTAATAAAACATGTGATCTATTTTCTGAAGGGGGGTAGCGATTTACTACAAACCTCTATTTGATCATTGATACATTAACGGGCTTGTACTTGATGATAAGAATAATGGAGCATTTATACGAAGTTGCACCAAATTGTAACATTCCAAATCTTGGAGTATGAAGTGAGAGAGGATATCAAGATAAGCGTGAAGAATAGAGCTCACGGAGATGTGACATAGCAATTGATTTCATACAAGTAGGCGAGGATGAAGGTGTTATCCAGTTTCATCACATTTCGTACAAATTTCTAACAAAAGCTCTGTTCACAAAGTATGAACAGGAATTCTCATAGTTCCTAAACAGAAGAACACGAACAAGTAAATTTAAGTAGGAAGCCAGAGGACAATTTTTAAAAATTCTTGAGACTAACGGGAATTGAACCACTCCGTTCAACGGCATCAAATTGCCTAGAAATTCGTACTTGCGGTTTGTGAAGTACGGAAGAACCAATAGTTGCAATAGTTGCTAGCCGATTTGGTGCCGTTTAACGGACTGGTTCAATTCCCGTTAGTCTCAAGAACACGAACAGTAAACGTGGATACAACACAGACAAAGGGGTGTCCTGACTTAGTAACGTCAATGAAATGTATGCGCAGATTTTAGAATTATGATTTGTATAGTAGAATTGTCACTCAGATAAATAGTAGAATTGTTACTCAGATAAATAGTAGATTTTCTACTTAAATAAATAGGAGAATTGTTGCTCAGTAACAATGTAACATCAGTAACATCAGTTAAAATGTCGCGAAGTAACAGCTGTGTTATTTCTGTGATCACAAACGGAAGTTTAGTTTGGTGTTTAGGTTTATTCGCATGAATTATGTGATTTCTTTCTATATGTGTTAGCTAGAGATCGAGGTGTAGCCATGTGAATTTCTTGATACAACACTGAGACAGAATTAGCAAACCGTCAGTGAGAACACAATGTCTAGTAGTAACATGAAGAGTATTCTGGAGACGACTACTAGTAATATTAAATTATACATAGGAAGCAATATAACAACAGACGGTAGGAGCAGCATATAAATACACAATAGATGTAGTAAAGCATACCAAGCCCTAGGAAAATGACACCAATCTGCAGAAAAAAATGTAGATTTATACACCAAAATAACACTATTAAAAACAATTATTATACCAACGCTGTGTTACCAATGCCAAACACGGACAACGACAGCGCAAGGTAAAAGTTAACTTGTGACAGCTGAAATGGAGTGCTTGCGCAGAATTCTAGGAATATCGCTAAGAGACAGAGTAATAAATGAAGACATTAGACAAAGAACCGGTACCACTCCAATCTTGGAATATATTAATAGACAACAGATCAAATGGTTTGCACACATCAGCAGACTACCATCAGACAGCATATCACAGCAAGCTATGCTACACAGATACAGTGAAGGCAGACCTAGAGGCCGACCACGAAAATGGTTCTTCTTGATTCTTTATTAGAAAATGGCCTCACAGCACGGTGGGGCATTCCCATAAGTGATCCACCCTCTGTTCCAGCAGCCGTCCGACTCGATGATGTTTCGAGTCTTATGCCACCGAAACAGATGTCGACATCAGGGCACAACTCTGGACCTTGCCACAGGTTTCTTTATTGTTCCGCCCACCCACGCCGTGCCCGCAACTAGTTCAAGCACAACGTCGGCCTGTCGGAACAACATGGTAACTGTTATCGAAGGTTACGACTACGAGATTGTATAGAATATAGATATCGATGGACCACCGAAATAAAAGAGACGATAAACTCTACAATATACTCAGCATACACGATGGCCATCTCCAGAAAACTCTTCTACCCCTGACGCTGAAAGGCAACAAAGGATTTCAGCGAATAGATAGATAGAATGTTGCTCAGATAAATAGTAGAGTTGTTGCCAGCGATAAATAGTAAAAAATGTTGTCCAGATAAATAATATAGTTGTCAGAGAAAAACATTAGAATTGTTAATAGCAAAATGCAATTGATACTAGAAGATGAATTCTTCAATAGTTTGGTTCATTTTTGTAAGGCGAAGATATTTATCACATCTTTCACCAATATCGTTACACATTATTGAAACCCCTTTCCACTAAGTATGATGAACATTTTTTGGCAAACGAAAGATGTTCAACATTCAGTTTTACAAATAAGACAAATAGTGTTTTTTTCCTAAGAGCCGGGCCTACATTTTTTCAAAGATGTGAAGCAAAAGATAGCGTCATATAATAAGAATTAGAAAATAAAATTGTGTTCTTTGTGTTTTATTGATTATTCCCCTGGCGTTAAACAATAAACACACCCCTGTGTTTATTATTTGCCTACCAACTGAATCTGCTTTTTAACAGTGCAGTTCCATCTAATTCTTGCTGCAGCGTAGTTGGTTACGATCATAGTATGACTGTCATGTATATTTTTGAATCTTGGAAAACTCCTTACAACGGTAATAACGAATTTATCGTTCGAAGCACAATTACGGCAGCCATTTTGTAACTAGGAATATAGAGGTAGTGGCGTCATAAATTACTAAAAATTGCGGATCGGCGCTAAATTCTTAAAAAGTGGTTAATGTAGGCTCGGCTTCTAGGAAAGAGCCAACAAATACACAAATTCAACGTTTTGAACACATGACATTTACAAGACAACTGCAAAACCAAAACACGAAGATAGAATAAAACAAATATATATTTAAACAAAGTGTGCAAGCCGTAAAACTGTTGCGGTAGGACAATAAAATGGAAGTAAAGTAGAATAAAATATGAATATCATAAGCTAAATGTTGAGACAGAATAGTATCTGTGGAAACAGGATTTTCTGCAGTCTTTAATTTCCACTAAGTATGATGGATAAAACGATGAAAAATACTGTTGCTGTCATCCAGAATAGTGGAAATTTTGTTTGTATGATTGAGTTTAACCAGAATTCTTGATGGGAATGTCTTCTGAACAGGGTTTCATTTCGTCATTTTTGTAGGTGAAACTTTCTTCCTCACAACATGATTCAACTGCATAGAAACATTGAATCGGCTATATGATACATTATTAGTGCAGTCGACTGATAGAAGCTTGTCCTTAGAAGAAAAAAGCTAGTTTATAAATATCATTTTATCTTATTTATGTTATAAACATAATATTATACATGAGAAGGAACAGTCAGTTGATGATGTTACCTTCTTCGCAAGCGAAAATCTTCTTCTTCTTCTGCGTTCGTTCTCAAACTCCTGCATATTAGCAGGATGTAGTCCGGAGAACGGAATGCGTTGTGTCATGGTTTACAGCACTGATGCGATATCTGCGCCTTTCGGCCTCACACATCCTAATTCAGCATGGCTTTGGGTCACTGACCCTATATGGGATGGGACAGCCAACTCCATCCCATAACCTCCTTAGTCGCCTTTTACGACATGCGTGGAAGGTAAACAGTGTTGCTATTCTAATTTCCCCTTTCAGGCCCCGGCAACACACGGGCGGCAAGCGAAAATAACATAGCATTGAAAGCAGTCAAGTTTAGTTGTTTATGTGTGAGTCCTCATGGTGCTGATGAGTTCAATTCGGGCTGTGAAAGAACACTTGAAGTGTGATCAGGATTGTAGGGTCTTGAGATGAAAGGAAATCAATAAGACCTTTGCTTTTGTGTGTGCACAGGGTAGTATGTTTGCCTCAATTGAATCGCCTGCATTTTTATAATTGTGGATAGCCACACTTATCTAACCACACCATTCTAGACGCTAAAGAACTGTGGCATCTCAAGAGTGCCATTCCTGCAATTCATGAAAGTTGTCTTGAAATCTTTGTGGTAGAAGCTCGTCTGACCAGCGGACGATATCAACGGCTCAACGATGTTCAGACTTTATTATAAAACATTATCAAACATTCTACTAACAATGTCTTACAAAGACTATACAAAATGAGACAAATTATATCACGTATGAAATCAGATACATATAAAAGGTTGCGCACACAAAAGAGGCAAAACTTGGAGCAAGGTAATGAATGTATTTCAGTTTTCGGAGTGAGTAAATAGTATCGTTGTGCACATTAAAATAAAATACGAAACAATTTTATTATATACAACAATTTCCGTTTGGAAAATATATATTTTGAATACACTATCCTCTATTCTGCCATTATTTTCATGTGTAACTACGTGATTTTCGTTGTTACATGACTGTTAGCGGTGTCACTGCGTTTTAATATCACATGGATTTATTTATACTTTGTAAGTAAAGTAACCCATAGCATTTATTAATGCCGTAGGGGTGTGAGATGTTAGCGATCTCACATTTCAGAGTCTCTGCAAATGAGGGCGGTAGCCATCTCCTCTCCCTCGCAGTCTTTACTTCCCGTATTAATCCGGTACCAATTTAAGGCTGTGTCGACCTGGGAGCTGTTGTGATCTGAAAAACATTTCCGCCTCAACTGGGGAATGAACACAACACCACTCATATGCGAAGCCAGAGCGCTAACTACTGCGTTACTCGGCTCCCTGATACTTTGTACCAGTCAATGATGAAAAGCACATCACTAGTCGGATTGGGCTGCTTACGCAGTGGTGTACGGTGGGTCAGCACACAGGCTTGTTATGACGAAGGTTACGGTTAGTTAATGTTTTTGTAAAGTATTATCCGTGTGCATAGTTAATATCGGTATAGTAACAACATTGACTTCCGGTAGTGACGTCCGTTGATGGAGGGTGTTTCTCTAATCAAGTCTCGGTTACTCGGTCGATCGTTTGATTAACCAACTAACATTGTAAAGTCCAGACCGATTTGTGTAACAGAAGTCAGTTCATTCCAATTCTTTTTCATTCAAATGAGAGCTGGAAAAGCTCTTCATCTTCAGAAAAGAAATTACTGAGTTTCGAGAACAAATGTCTTCCTAGGATAACTAACATCCATTAGAGTGAATTCAAATCAAATGATAAAATCAGAGAAGAAACACATCAAAATTTCATCACAGGTTATCAGGAAATGCCATTTGTCCTACATCGGGCATGTCCTACGCGCAGACATCAACAGAATACATCATCAATCTCTGGATACCTGAATGGATACCTACAGGCAAAAGAGCAAGGGGTAGACCAAAAGAAACACTCAGAAAAACAATACTTAGAGAAAGTAAAACAATCAATATCCATACTATCCAAGAGCTGCACAGAATAGCTTTGAATGGACAGAATTGGAGAGATCTGACCTCTGCCCTATGCGCTAACTTCAGCGCAAAAGGAAAATGAATGAATAAATGAATGAAATAAACAACGTTGATGGTGAGTTCGCCTTGCAAAACCACCTCCTCGCAACCTTTCCGGGTTATTTCCACATCTAGCTCTGTAACGTAAACGCGTGCCGTTCTTGCTCGATTTGGTGTAGTAGTAACACCTCAAAATTCAAATATAGTTGAACATCAATGTCCTATACATGATACAATTCAATTATTATTACATAGTTACTATTGAAAATAGCTTTGTTGTGTGTCTATGTACACTTGCGCTGTTGATATGTTAGATTTGGAATAGAGTGCTGAGGAATTCAAGTAAAATTTCCGATCAAATGATAACTGAAATGATCTAATATCTGATTGGCTACAATTTACCATCTGGCATACAGGAATATCATATACATATTCATGGTGTCTACCAGACATATGATGAAATTATATATGTTAGTAGTCTCCCCTGTCTCAGTGCAGTTATTTGCACATGATTTCATGGTTAGCAAATATTGGGGGATCAAATATTATAAATGATTAAATATCGATATTTCGTTGAATAATACTCAGGATCGACGTTAGTTTCGACCGAAAAGTCTTTATCAAGACACTGACATACGAATATATTGGGGAAAAAAATCAAAAAGAGAATACAGGCAACAGTAAAGCAATGACATAATATACAGTAAATATGACTAGAAATCAAAAATAGAGCCGATAGCCTCAACAATGTGAGTGTATGACGAGAAAGTACAGTAGGGCACAAAAAGAAAATGCAAATTGAAATTAAATGTATTAAAATGTGTATATTAACAATAATCATCATCACGTGACATTTTCTTTCATGTACGCTGTCTTTATAATTGATGTTCTGAACCCGAGTCTATTCTGTGCTAATCTGCCTGCCTCCTCAAAGGATATCTTTATACAATCTTTTATGTCATCTGTCCATTTCCTTCTACTTCCTGGAATTCTGTCACCTAATATGCACCTTTCCATGCCCTTGTGTCTTTTTATAAGTCTGAAATATTTTAGTTTTCTATGTA
The DNA here is from genome assembly GCA_034231615.1 of Meghimatium bilineatum. NCBI lineage: Eukaryota > Metazoa > Mollusca > Gastropoda > Stylommatophora > Philomycidae > Meghimatium > Meghimatium bilineatum. The sequence goes on along the minus strand of CM067298.1, from coordinate 17,616,070 downwards.
AAATTGTATTCACCAGCCATCCTTTTTCAATATTCAACATATTCACAACCTTACTATTTCTTATCTTTTCTGTCCAGGAAATTCTTAATATTGCCACATAACTCTTCAGTTTGAAAGCCGATATTCGTATTTGTCTGTGTTCTATTTATTGTCCAAGACTCACTGCAACTGGAAAAATGTACGATCTAAGAAGTATAACTTTTGTCTCTTTATAACTGTTTTTCCATATATTTTCCATTTCTTTTAATTTTGTTATTAATATCGTTAATCTTTTCCTAATTTCTATTGCACAATTGTCTAAAATGTTTATATTTACACCTAGATAATCAGACTTGTTTACGTTTTCCAGTTCCATGTTATTTATTTTAATTCTTGGTAAAGCCAAAGTAACACTTTGGTTTTATCTGTTGTAATGATTTTGGTTTTGTGTATTTTTAATTGAAGATTTTGTTCTTCGCTGTATGCTTTTGTTTTACAATATTAACAATAGAAAAGTATTATCTAAGTGTGACTTGTGACAACTTCAGAAGTTATGAATGTGTTGAGAGCGTCATGTAACCGATTAATAATTTTATGATCCCTTTCTGTTTTTGTTCATCTCTTGTCATGAAAAAAACCAAGTTAAAGTTCGAAAATTGTGTAACGTTCAACATATAACTGCTATTTAGACATTTTTATATATTTTAAATCAATATTTACTTTTATACGACAGGGAGCCGCGTTAGCGCAGTGGTTAGTGCACTGGCTTCGCATATGAGTGGTCCTGGATTCATTCCCCAGTTGAGGCGGAAATGTTTTCAGATTTTCGAGGGAGAGGAGATGGCTACCGCCCTCATTTGCTAACATCTCACACCCCTACGGCAGTAATAAATGCTATGGGTTACTTTACTTTTTACTATACGGCATATAGTTTTACTGCAGTCGCCTGATCACAAAATTTCATGGAGTATACATTTAAAAGCATACATTCCTTAATAAAACATTCTGTATCAAACCGTTTGTTGCACGTCTTTCTATTTTCATTTCGCTGGTTGCTGATCCAGAGGTCCGTTTCGCTCGATGTGGAAGTTCTGAGAGTGTTGGGTTTAATCATACCATAATATTACTAAATCACTTCATCATTTTCTAAAGTTGTTTTTATAAATGTCTACGTATACAGTGTTCTTAAATGTATATTTTTATAAATATCAAAGTACACAGTGCACTCATATGTGTGTGTGTATATATCATACATATATGTAAGTATGTATGTATGTCAGTATTTTGTCTAAATGTATATATATATTCTATATAGGTATTTTTAAGGACATGCATGGCAAACAATAAACAATAACAATAGTACAAATATTATTACAAATAGAATAGACTTAACATTTAACAACGAAGAAATTATTGATTATCTAGTTAGTTCTGCATTTGTTGATAGGTTTCCTCAACCTTTATTTGTAGTGCTAGAAAACGACATTATGTATATATATATATATATTCATGGATGATGGTGGTTGAATAGGATATGATAGTATAGGATAGGATAGGATATGATAGGTAGGTAGATAGGCAGCTTGATATGTAGGTAGGTAGGTTGATATGTAGGTAGGTAGGCAGGTTGATATGTAGGTAGGTAGGCAGGTTGATATGTAGGTAGATCTATATGAAAATAGGTAGGTAGGTTGATATGTAGGTAGGTAGGCAGGTTGATATGTAGGTAGGTAGGTACGTTGATATGTAGGTAGACAGGTTGATATGTAGAAAGGTTGATATGTAGGTAGGCGGGTTGATATGTAATTAAGTAAGTTGATATGTAGGTAGGTAGGTTGATATGTAGGTAGGTAGGTAGGTTGATAGGTAGGTAGGTAAGCAGGTTGATATGTAGGTAGGTAGTAGGTTTATATGTAGGTACGTAGGCAGTTTGATATGTAGGTAGGTAGGCATGTTGATATGTAGGTAGGTAGGTAAGTTGATATGTAGGTAGATAGGCAGGTTGATATTTAGGTAAGTTGCAATTTGATATGTAGGTAGGTTTGCAGGTTGATATGTAGGTAGGTGGGCATGTTGATATGTAGGTAGGTAGACAGGTTGATATGTAGGTAGGCAGGTTGATATGTAGGTAGGTATGCAGGTTGATATGTAGGTAGGTATGCAGGTTGATATGTAGGTAGGTAGGCAGGTTGATATGTAGGTAGGTAGGCAGGTTGATATGTAGGTAGGTATGCAGGTTGATATGTACGTAGGTAGGCAGGTTGATATGTAGGTAGGCAGGCAGGTTGATATGTATGTAGGTAGGCAGGTTGATATGTAGGTAGACAGGTTGATATGTAGGTAGGTAGGCAGGTTGATATGTAGGTAAGTAAGCAGGTTGATATGTAGGTAGGTAGGCAGGTTGATATGTAGGTAGGTAGGCAGGTTGATATGTAGGTAGGTATGCAGGTTGATATGTAGGTAGGTAGATATACACATGAATGTGTATCTAAAAGTGTGTTTATGCATGCATGTTATATATATATATATATATATATATATATATATATATATATATATATATATATATATATATATATATATTATGTATTTGTGTGTCTGATTTATATTTCGCACCAGCAGTATCATGCACATGCTTATTATAAAACAGTGAGTACTCACCGATAACTCTGGATCGGAGTTATTTACTAGTCCTTCCTGTACTTTTCTCCTCTGTCGCTCCTTCAACCACTGATTCGGTGACACGTAATAATCCATACTCATCAGTTCAAGGTGAAGACTATCCAGATTGACGGAACAGTATCAAAAGTACTCTTACTCCACAAACAGCAGCGAAAAATCAAGTAAAATAATCCAATACTTCACAAACTGCAGCAAAAAATCACGTAAGATAATCCAATACTTCACAAACTGCAGTGAACAATCACGTAAGATAATCCAATACTCCACAAACAGCAGCGAACACGTAAGATAATCCAATACTTCACAAACTGCAGCGAACAATCACGTAAGATAATCCAATACTCCACAAACAGCAGCGAACAATCTCGTAAGATAGTCTCCTAAGCCGGAAAGATAAATATCATTGAACTGATTTTCTCCTGTATTGACTTTCTCATTGATTTTCCCCGTTCTCAAATCGAAGCATCAGTTTAGACAACATAAACGATAGTGATGCACGAATAAGATCACCAAAAATACATAATTAAATGCAACGCTAGCAAAGAATAAATAATTATTCAAAAGAATAAAGACACAGTCTGTAGCCTTATTTCATTGAAATAAAAGAACTTAATACAACATCCAGAAGATACTGATTTTCTTGTAAAAATTATGTGCCGGCGTGAAAAATGTGTGTCTTTTACGACCAAAGTACCGGGTTCGAATCCTTCCGTAGGCAATTGTGCATCCGAACTGTTCAGAATGTAATGGCAAACTACTGGATTTATTTATAATGCCTAGAGAATCACTGCAACCAAAAATTGCTGGGTTGATGGATACTTCCTGGATATGATATGCTTCCAAATAAAAATATATAATTTGGTAAACCGGCTTAGAATATATTCCTTCTTTGATGACGAGCAGCACAGAAAGTGTTGACGTATTTTACCGTATAACAATCACAGTTTGGATTAAGATAAGCTCATAGTGTGTTTGTAAGTTTCGAATTCAATTTATGTTTCACAACAATGTACAATGTGTATCAAGTGTTAGTCAAATGTATAATGTGTTACTTGAAAGTCCTTCTTTATGCACTGTTGCGTTTTGACACACTTTCTATTTGACTCTACCGTTCAAAATTAATGGTAACCAACTTTACGTATGCATATTGTATAAAAATCACTTCAGCCAGAAAAAATCATTGGATTATCGCTACGTCCTGAATAAACATATGTTAGAAATAATTTAGTTCTGATTTGTGCTAACGGAACACACAAAGTAATCAATTATATAATTCACAAAACACAAACCAAATCACACTAAATAATATAATCCACGGTTTACATAACAGACTGAATTGTTTCTCGCAAAATTCGTATATCAATTTTTTTTTTAAACACTGCATCTTCTTCTTCTTCAGCGTTCTTTCTCAAACTCCTATTGGATCTCACTTGTAGCAGGACCATGGACCCATTGTCTTGCTAGATTTCCAGCAGGATGTAGTCCAGAGAATGGAAATGCGTTGTGTCGCAGTTTTATTTGCCCCAATGGTCCGAAACATCCGTCTTCGGCGGCAAAAACTATATTAAAATATACATGGTAAAATTTAGAATGAACAATAACAAGAGTACAAATAGAATTACAAATAGAATAAACTTAATTAACAACGAAGAATCTATTGAATGTTTAGTTAGTTCTGAATTTGTTAACAGTTTTCCTCAACCTTTATTTGTAGTGCTAGGAAATGTTGAGCTGAAGAAATATGTATGACTAAATACTCTGTACACTTTAAGAATGAAGTGGGTCATTGCTTATTGGTTGTCGGATGCTGAACGTATTACTCGAGTGTAAGTGCCCAATAATAGTGTTTGTAAATTTCGTTTTTACATGTTGTTTAAATACTGTTTTTAATTGTTTTTAAATGTTTTAAATAATATTTTTTTTACATGTCATCAACTGTTTAAAAATCACATATTGTCGCGGAGTTATATGGGGGTGTTTTTTGATCCACTTCATTCTTAAAGTGTATAAAGTTTACCAACAGCTCTCTAGTTTCATAATTCGTACCGACTGTTATATTATTAAATATTGGAAATTTCGATGTTGAAACACCTGATTCACATTATACGCAAATTAGATGCACTATGAAAATTCAACATTTCCCATATTTGATTCAACAAACTTGACTGAATCGATTAAAGCATTGGTAATTGTTATATGAAATCAAACTCCTCACGGCCAACTGTTCTCTGACGTCAATGATGTATGAGCACAAACGAAATAAGGTTACGGTATGTATTATCATCTTTACTGTGAGGCCACATTATCAACAATTGCTCTCTAATGCTACACTTTTAACAGATATTCTATGAGATCGTATTATAAAACAATTGTACTATGTGGTCATCAATAATTGCACTGTGAGGTCATATTATCAACAATCGTACTGTGATGTCATATTATCAACAATTGTACCAAAAAGTTATATTATCAACAATTGTACATAGAGATCATATTATCAATAATTGTACATAGAGGTCATATTATCAACAATTGTACATAGAGGTCATATTATCAACAATTGTACATAGAGGTCATATTATCAACAATTGTACATAGAGGTCACATTACCAACAATTGTACAAAGAGGTCACATTATCAACAATTGCACTGTGAGGTCATATTATCAATAATTGTAGAAATAGGTCATATTATCAACAATTTCACTGTGAGGTCATATCATCAACAATTGTACAAAGGGGTCATATTATCAATAGTTGTACAAAGAAGTCATATCATCAACAGTCGTACCAAGATGTAATATTATCAACAATTGTATTGTCAAGGCATATAAGCAGTAATCGTACCGTGAAATGATGGTATTATACAATCGTACTATAATGTCATGTCATCAACAATTGTAATGTGACATCACATTATCAACAGCTGTACTATGAGATTGCACAGTGACGAAAGAAAACACAATCAGATCACACATACTCTACACTTGAACACACACGGAGTGAACACGCACGTCATTCATTTCCTAGAATTTAATTTCCAGTCGTCTCGAATCGTCTTGCTATAACCACCGCATGCTATAGCCACATACCAAAAGTCATTTAGAGACGCGTACATATTAAAAACAAACTTAGCCAATATAACTTATCAAAAGCCGGCAAGTCATATTGTATCCATAAACAAGCAATAACACTTTTCTGGATCAGTAAACAAGAAAATCATAAGTGCGGTCATTACCAATTGTATAACTCTTGACACCAACAACCTCCGCCACGGGAGGGAAAATACACGACCTGGTTCTTCGGTTTATCTCCAACTACTCAACCATTATCGCTTGTGTAATGAAGTAGTTATCAATTCGAGCACTGAGATTCGGCGATTCTAAAACTGTTATTTCTTTGAGGACCATGCAATCAATCTGTCATGTATCCTTAATTCTTATCTTACAAATGGGATTTTTTCATGGTTAACAATTGTTTTTTTTTAAGCTGTATTTTTCTCATATGGTCATAGAGCAGAGGTGAGCAACTTTTTGGGGCGGTGGGAAACTTTATTTGGTCAAGTGGGTAATTTTCTTGAATCCGTTGACAACTTTCTTGAGCCGGATGCAACTTTCTTGACTCGGTTGCCAACTTTCTTCGTTCGGTAGGAAACTTTCTTTGCTCGGTGGGCGGGATTGACCTTTTATTCATGCTATTTTGGTCATAAGGTATTCTTTCTTGGTGATCTAGGTAGTTTTTTTCTAAACTCCAGCGACTATATATATATATATATATATATATATATATATATATATATATATATATATATATATATATATATATATATATATATCACGATTGTTTTTAAAGTACAGATAACATGAAAATATCAACTGAATGTATATTTTCGATTATAAAGAGCGATAACATTTAATAATGGAAAGTTCATGTGATATTCAAGTTACTATGAAAGCGATTTTTAACAACGCTGTGTGAGCCACTTGAAGCATAATGAGACTTGTAAAAGAACAATTTTTATTACTTTCATGGAAATTAATTTCAAGTAGTCTCGATTCATCTTACCCCTTGTTTCAAATAAAGTTGGACAAGAGAGTAAGGTCAGAGCTTCCTCACTTAAAATCACATCCTCAGTTTTCTCACTTAAAACCACATCCTCAAGTGCAATTATTTTCACATTCACGAACATTCACTACTCATTTGAGATCTCACCGAAACCCTTTGACATAAACAGTGACACATAGGAAGTTTGCGCATACAGTTGCGTCTGTGGATCTCATAATGGCTCACTAGACAAACCGCCCATGCAACAGAAAACCTTAGTAGATGGTATGCCTTTATATTGAGGTTATCTTCTTATAGAAGCTTCATGGCACGTCATCTATACAATCCCGTAGTCGTAACATTTGATAACAGTTACCATGTTGTTCCAACAGACCGACGTTGTGTTTGAACAAATTATGGGCATGGCGTGGGTGGGCGTAACAACAAAGAAACCTGTCGCAAGGGCCAGAGTTGTACCCTGATGTCGATGTCTATTTCAGTGGCATTAGATTCGAAACACAATCGAGTCGGATGGCTGCTGTAGCAGAGATCGAAGCACTTATGAAAATACCTCACATGCTGTGAGGCCAGTTTCTAATCAAGAAGAATCAAACATCATAGGAAGTTGGTGCACGAAACATAGGTACATGGCGCTCTGCAAAACAAAGGCGCAACATTGTGGGATAATATGAGAAAAAACAGCAGCCCAACATTGTGGGATAATATGAGAAAAAAACAGCAGCCCAACATTGTAGGATAATATGAGAAAAAACAGCAGCCAAACATTGTAGGATAATATGAGAAAAAACAGCAGCCCAACATTGTAGGATAATATGAGAAAAAACAGCAACCCAACATTGTGGGATAATATGAGAAAAAAACAGCAGCCAAACATTGTAGGATAATATGAGAAAAAAACAGCAGTCCAACAGCGGAAACTAGTAAGTGAAGAGTAGATCATCGAGTAAGCAATCATCCAGTGCCCAAATGTTCAAGGGTTTGAGAACCACTATATGGTACATCTGACACTTACTAACTGACAAGGTCACAGCTCTAGCTGAGTTTCAGAAAGTGAATGTAACTTGTGGTTATCATCACCTGTGATGGGCGAGCAACAATATCAATACTAACAATAATAATTATCTCTCTTCGTCTTCTCTATTCTCTTACCAGTGATCATAACAGCAATAACTTCATTGCTTGTGTTTCTCTTGCCTATGTTGTCAGATTATTGGTTACTAGGTATCTTAACAACATAGCGACTACACTAACAAGTTGTGAGAACAATATAATTATAGCCAAATTGTGAGAACAAGATAATTATAGCCAAATGTGAGAACAAGACAATTATAGCCAAATGTGAGAATGGGACAATAGCCCCGTATGGGAACACTAAAACTGGAACCAGGTGTAGGAACATGACAAGTGTAACCATATTTAAAAACAACACAACCTGAACCAGATGCAGGAACACGGCATATATAAAACCACATTTAAAAACACGAAAACTGGAATCAGGTGTAGGAATACAGCACGTGTATGTTGTACACGATAGTTATGACCACTCGTGGAAATACGATAACCGTAACCACATTTGGAAACAAGATATCAGTAACCAGGTGTAATAACATGACAATTATAATAAGTATGTATGAACAAGATATTTGTAACCACTTGTGCAAACGCGACAAACGTAACCACATGTGGGAAATGCGGACAATGTACTTGTCAAAGAATAACAAAATTGGCCGCGTATCCTATTCAGGACGTAGCCATCAACCCAGCAGTTTTTGGCTGTAGTGATTTTCTAGACAATATAAATACGTTCAGTAGTTTGCGATTGCTTTCTGAACGGTCTGGATGCTTGAATGCCTGTGGTGGGGATCGAACTCTGTCCTTTGGCCGTCACAGACGCGTTCTATAAAATTCACTTCGCCACAGAGCCGGTATTGCTATATGGAAACAAGACAACTTCTACCACATTTGTGAACAAGAAAATTATAGCCACATATTGAAACGAGAAAACTTTAACAACATATAGGAACCAGAGAATAGTAATCACATATGGGAACAAACATGGTCCACGATAAAGCGGTGGTACTTCTTTGTCCTTGTCATATAAATAATATTCTATATCTTTATTTCAATTGTGTATATAATTACGCACAGGTGTTTTATTGTTTCATGAATTAACTTTTTATGTTTACATAAAATATAAGTTTTCAGAAACTTGATTCCTTCATGAATATTGTATCAAACATCGAGTTTCAACTAATATGAAAGGTATGTTCCCTTTCAACTTTATATCGTGTCAAAGTGATGACATTCTAGTTTACGCCTGCATATAATGTGTGTGCATAATTACCGCTATCTATAACTATATGCTTCGAAATGTATGACGTTGCAGTGAGGGTTAGTTTTCAATGTCAACGTCGTTGGGAGTTCCCTTACAGCTGTGATGGGCAATTTGTTTGTTTCAGAGAGCCGGTAAGATTTTTTTGTTGTAGTATGAAACAAAAACAGAATTAAGTTTTGAGACCTTTGTATTTTCGTTTTTTCTTATTTCCGGGACCTTATCATACAGTACTTTTAGACCAGCCTGGCGGGCTAGTAAATGGCTTTCGGGAGGGGGAGGGGCATACTTTGCTCGCACTTAAAGTATATACATTTTTCAGTACTTACGTAGAACACAAGTTATACCGCAGTTCTACAATGACTATTACACTATGTGGTATAGGTACGAAAACATACAAATAATAATGTGCAAGATATGTTTAACGTTTCGAAGTTAAGGCTGTTTTTCAGGGGAAAAAACATAAAGAGTGAACGAACAATAAAAACAGTAAAAACAATGGTATGAGTATTATCATAGAAGCACAAAACGGCCGTAATTGAACAGCATGCCGTCCAAGGTGACAATGACATACACAAATACAGTTTATAGCGACATATTGGAAAACATTACCTCCTGGATGTTATAACTAGTGTCACAAGTCTTCACCATTATAGCAAATAAACGTATAAAGAACATTCACATTACTGTAAAGAAACTCGTAGAAATTGTGTTTACGACAAACTTTTTCTATGACGTCACAACGCAGCATGTCCATGTATCTGAAGATTCGTGGCATAATCCGAGATATTTATCCCAGTTTCCATCTGCACGTTTACTGTGAGACTTTTACAGCACCGCCTTAAAGAATATATTACTATTATCTTAGTCTGTCTTTGTGGCGACGTGGTAGAGATAGTGTTTGTGACGGCCAACGTACCGCTTTCAAATCCCGCCGCAAATAATTTTTCATTCTGACAGTTCAGAAAGCAACGACAACCTACTCAATATTTTTATATTGCTGAGAAAAATTATTAGAGTCAAAATATTATGAGTTGATTGACTGCGTCCTGACTATCATATTCTGTCAAAGTTATTCTCAATCGTTGACGAAGGTGAGAGAGTGAAAGAGAGAGGGAATATATTACCCTCCGCCGAAGACAGATGTGCTGGGTCATTGGAACAAATAAAACAGCGACACACCGCATTTCCATTTTCTGGATTACATCCTGCTGGAAATCAAGTTGGACCATTGTCCTGTTATAAGAGATATCCGGTGGGAGTTTGAGAATGAACGCTGAAGAAGAAGAAATATGATCCAAACATCCGGTATCCGAGGTTCAGTGTGCCCACTCAGAGTCATCATATTTTTATTTGTTTGACAAATACGGGATAAAACATCTTTACCGAGCAACGCTCATTTAACAGAAGAGTCGAACAACATTCAATGAAGTTATCTACGTAATCAGGACTAACTTCAGTCTCTATCTATCTATACTCAGTGGCCCTTGTTTGCCTTGCGGCGTCAGGGGTGGAAGAGTTCTCTGGAGATGGCTGTCTTGTGTGCTGTTTATAAGTTTGTTCCTGTGGCTTCTTTGATTTCTGTGAATCATCTTTTGCATAGTTTGCCTCTGGCTTTATAGTCGTTATGTCTATGTGTCATGGCCATTTGTGGCATGCTATCTGTTGGTAATCTGGAAGCGTGTAAAACCCACTTGATCTGTTGCCTTTTGGTGTGTTCCAATACTGGTATTGTTTTGGTTATCTGTCTGATGTTATCGTTTCTAATTATATCTCTTAATGACACTCCGAGTATTCTTCGTAGACATGTCATTTCTGATGTTACTTTTTTTTCTTTTGTCTTGAGGTGTCATTGTCCAGGTTTGGCACTGGTAGCGCAGTAATGGAATAATAATGGTCTTGTATAATGCAATTTTAGTATCTATGTTTACATTTATTTTTGTTCTTGAAAATACGTGTCATCTGTCCCATGATCTGGTATGTTTTGTTGCATCTATTTTGTATCCTTTTTACTGGTTTTCCCTTCACAAGATATAATGCTTCCTAAGTAGGTGAACTCATTTACTTGTTTAATGTGTTTATCATCGATGGAGATAGTGATATTTCTTTCTGTCTGTGCTACTGCCATTATTTCTGTCTTTTCAATATTAATCTTCATGTTGAATTTTTGACATGTTGTGTGGAGTTTGTTCATATGGTCTTGCAATTGTTCTTCTGATGTCGCTATTAGTACTAGGTCGTCTGCAAAGAGTAGTTCGTTTAATTTGTCTTTTATATTATCTTTTTCGTAGGTGCTTGTTATTTTACAGATGTGGTCGATGTATGTTACAAAAATGTAGGAGGGATAGGACACACCCCTGGCGAACTCCTGATTGGATTTGGAACTTATTGGACACTCCTGCATTTGTTCTTCCTTCACATTGGCTATTAGCAAAAATGCGCTTGAATGTATTGATTAAATGTTTTGGTACTCCGTATATTGACAGTGTTTTCCATAGTTGTTGTCTGTCTACTCTGTGGAAACCTTTTCTTGGTCGACGAATGCGATGTATAATTCCTTTGTTTTCTGTCTCTCTTTCTGTTTGCTGTCTAAGTGTAAAGATAGCATCCGTGCAGCTTTTGTTCTTACGGAAGCCCAACAGCGTATAGCTAACATATTTTTTCTTTTTCTCTGATATTTTTATCCAAATTAACGAACTGAAATAAATATATTATGAGTATACGTTCTCTAAATCTTCAGGTGATATATTCTAGTATTTCTATCAATGTAAGTCCCCTATATTTTCAGGTGATATATTCTAACAATTGGTAACAGTAGAAGACCTCTACAACTTCAGGTGACTGATTCTTTCCATAAACTATACTATTTGATAGACTCCATAAGTGACTTACGATTCTGTGTGAGTTGATATGTTTCATCTATGGACATTTTTATGCACTCTGAAATATCTTCTGTCCATTGTCGTCTTGGACAACCGTTTGCCTTTATTACCAGTCACAATTTCAGGATTAGTTTTGTCATGCTTCTATGTCTATACCGCTACAATACTTCAGTAATGTTCTCTATTGATCTATCAATCTATTGTCTTTGCTTTTGCCGTAAGTGCTGCAGAATTGAATGCCGATCGGTTCTCTGCATTTCTGTCTCCTGAGCCAGAATGTCTTGCGTCACTGTGTGTAGACAGTGCCGCTGTACGTGTTAGTACTGCAGTTTTAAAGATATTACTTGTCATTTGCTGTCAATTCTCATTCCATCTGCAGCCTCCACATTCATGGATACGATCCCCAACAGTTTTGGCCAGAAACGGCTTAAGCGGTGGTATTTATGTTTTCAGGATGCACCAACAGGAGGTACTTTTAAGGTCTTTGATATCTGCAAACCATGAGTCCACCAAGAGAAATGTGGTACCCTTAGAGTCACTTATTTCTTTCTATATGACGTATATATTCTCCCTGTGTGGTTTAACCTGCAACCTTGCATTGTATATGATCTACATCACAAATGAAAATCTCTTCAAATCGGCGGGCCGGATTATGTATTTCTCGTATGCGATGAGACAAAAAGGCATTCTATTTTATCCTCTTGGAGCTCCAGGAATGTTTCCTTTTAATTTTAGCTCAGTCACTAATACATTAAGTAATTTTAGCTCAGTCACTAATACATATAATAATTTTAGCTCAGTCGTAAATACATATACCCCTATAGTAATTTTACACAGAAGAGACATTATTGATGGCGTCCAGAGTAATCTAGAATATTTGTCGCTCTGGTCCACTGACAGTCATCACTTCCACCAAGGAAAAGTTCGTCTGGTTCTCACTGAACAACAACATAGTCACAGACACAGTACCAGCAGCCACCTTCTTGAACATCACCATTGACAGGGAGCAGACTATGACATATCTAGGCATCACTTGATAGAAGTCTATCTTTCTCGAAACATGTGGACAATGCAATTCAGAAAGCTAGGAAGGGTATCATTGCAGTCAAAATCATGGCATATGCAGAGATGCAGCAATGAGCCCTTTTTCACATTATGCAGGCAATGGTATTATGTGTGTTGGACTATGCTTTAGGTTTGCTTACACTGTTGCAAACACATGTGGATAGACTGGAGAGAGTTCAAAACGAGGCCCTTAGAGCTGTCTTAGGATGCACAAGAGATACATCTATCACGGCCATGAGGTTTCTCCTAGAACTACCGAGCATCAAGTTAAAGAATACTTCAAGGTCGCCAATAATGATCATCACATCATACACCGATCTCTAGACAACACAAAAGGAAGGTGTATCAAGAGAGGAAGGTCTTGGGTACAGAAGCAGATGATATCCTACTCAGAGTTTTTTAGTTGGAGGAAGTTGGAAGAGGCTGTGAATGTGTGCCATTTGGCAACTATAGAAAGTTATTGACAACAGTTGTGATAAAGATGGGAAGAGCGTGCCGCGACTGTGTTGTCAACAGAACTAAGGAAATGATCCAAGAACCCATACTGCAGCACTCGAAGCCACACGATACAATAATACACACAGCCAGTTTAGTAACAGAAGAAACAAACACGTATGGTTGGGGTTTCGTGGCCTACCAAAATTGCAAGACATTAGTTGAGAAGTCAGCTGCTTACACCATTACAAAATTGAGTATCAGAATGAAAATAGAAGCGGTTACAGCAACTCTCACTTGGCTTGCGGCGCAGCCAACAACAGACTGAGGAATTATATCGAACTCTCAAAGTATGCTGCGCAAGACATAAAAGTGTATGATCAGAACTGAATGGGTCACTCTTCTCAACAAAGCGTAGACCACTACATGAATCTACAGTCCATGTCATGCTGGGGTCAGGGGAAACGATAGAGCCGATGTTTTGGCTGGTAAAGTCTTGTTTAACGGCACAATTATAAGAAAAGACCAGGATTGAATTAATTAGAGCAGTCATGGATACCCTACAAGAAGATGAGGAGGAGGTCGAACGAGACAGAGTACATATTCAGAGAATGGTAGAAATAGGATGGACTAGATGCCATAGGAGAAAGTGCTCCTTCTCCGGAAAGATCAGAAGAACGCGCAATGAGCAACTAACTGGGACACTGAGCTTATACACTTTTAGATGGCTGACGGAACGGGAATCAGAACATATATGGGAATGTCCCTAGTGCTGTGACGCTTGTTCCTAATCAAGAATCAGGTAATGTTAGATCAGTAACCGATATATATATATAGTGAGAGTAATATTATATCAGCATGGCGAGACAGAGAATGAATTAGCTGTTGGGATTTTACCTTGGCGCCCAAATATTGTACAGCACTAGTCTAAATATACATTGGTGCACATAATGACTACGTATTTACTCTATTTTATAAAATCCAAAAAGATTGTGTCTTATTTCTCGATTTTGTCCATCTATATTTATCTATATTTTCTTGATGAGCACACTTCAACAAGAAACGTGAGAATCACTGTATGATATCTTTGAAACAAGACGTTTCACATCTTGTCCTCAGACATGTCCTATCATAGCGTCCTTATTATCTAAGATCGATTAGATAATGATACATTCATTATAACCACGTGACTGAATCTGTTGTACGAGTTTGTATGTTAATAGAATTATGTTGAGTAACAAGACAAAGTATGGGCTGTATGTGATCGATATTGCCGTTCGTGTAGACGGTAAACTAAAGTAGTTGACGTCTGTTATCTGAAGTGATTCTAGCTAAAACAGGCATCGTTGGTACAAGCGGTCTCCCGAGATGAGAACGCAATGCCTGGAATAGTATAAAGCAATGATATACAAGAAGTGGAATAGTATAAACATATGATATGCTATGCGTGTAATCCTATAAAGCAATGATATGCAATGTGTGGAATAGTATAAAGCTATGATATGCAATGCATGCCACAAGAGGCAACTAAGGATAGCTTTCAAGTGTGTAAGACACAAATACGTAGATATTTCTGTCAATCTGTAAACTGCACAATAACGCGATCACTTCTTCATATTACTTTCAGATAACAGTAGGTAAAAGAACAAACCACGACGATATCAGCAGTATATGTAACTAAAATACTGATGCCTTCTCTTTGAATAAATATCAATAAAATACTAATGGTTGCAGCTGTATAAGTTTAAATATAATACAAATGGCTGGTCTCTGCATAAGTCTTATTAAAAAATCAATGGCTGATCTCATGAACCAAGTTTCTATTCACAGTTTTACTGCGAGGCATTTATCTAATTGAAGGAACATCATAGCTAGTGTTCTGTTAAATAGACCACAATCACAGTTCACATCAGATCATTTCTATGAAAGGTAATGGGAATTCCGATAAGACAGAGGAACATTTAACATGATTTTACTGCCAGACAACTAAAGTGCTAGCAGCAGAATAACGTCATATAGAAAATATTTGTAGACCTGAACAATGTCTGAGGCTATCGTCAACCGCTAGGGGCTTTGGAACATATCAAAACTTGGATGTTCAGATACATTTATTGTCGCAGTTCACAAGTTTCATGACAGTGTAGACACAGGTATGCAAGATGACGGCAAATACTGAAAACACTTTTCCAGTGAACAGACGATGTAAACAGATAAGACACGCTCTTCTGAAGGGTGGTATATGCTGTGCTAAGTGAGACTTTCCGGAGTAGCAGTCCAGGAATTAACTTTCACACTAATGGTGGATCTTCTGGAGTGTGGTTTATGCTGGAGTAATAGTCCAGGAATCGACTTTCACACTAATGATGGATCTTCTGGAGTGTGGTTTATGCTGGAGTAACAGTCCAGGAATCGACTTTCACACTAATGATGGATCTTCTGGGGTGTGGTTTATGCTGGAGTAACAGTCCAGGAATCGACGACTGAATCGACTGACACTAATGGTGAAATGGTCAATTTTCGCAGAATGCTTCCACAGTTGAAAATCAAGGTCTGCTACCTCATGTTTGCGAACGAGTGTTCGCTCAACGGTACTAGTATGTATCACGTATAGGAAAGAATGAACATCTTCACTTCGGCCTGTAATTATTTTGGTCTCACCATGAGTACATAAAAAACAGTCGTAAAGCAAAAATCAGTATCGGAAATCCCCTTAAGCCAAGCCATTCATTACCTCTCAATATCAATAATTCAGCGATACAAACACGTTTTTGCATCTCTATTGAATACAACAACAAGTGACGAGGTTGTCGTTCTGATTATTGCTTGGACTTTTGCAGCTGTTGGTGGTCTTCATACGAATGTCTGGATCCAGCATAGTCTGAGCCTAGACACCAAACTTAAGTTCTACCCTATAATTACTCTGCTGCTACAAGCATCTGAATCCTGGACTGGCTATGCTAGGCATGCAATATAGCCATTTTCTTTTGACATCGATGCTGGAGAAAGCATATTTTTTCAGTAATAAAGAGATTTAAAAAATCGAGTGACTGCAGAATCATATCACGGACACAGAGATCATCTTAAATATTAAGACGGAAAGTACCTGTCTAACTGATCAGATCTAAACTTCTTTCGGCCTATCATATCTTCCGTATGCCAGTCGAGCGTGTTCAAAGGAGACTGTTCAACTGTGAGCCGAGATCGTAAAGACCCCAGTAAAAAATTTAAACACGACTTCATTCGTTACGTATTTGATTATTATCGTGTTTTTCGTTCGTCATTATTTACATACTTAAAGTCGCATGCTAAGAAAATGGCCACGGCCATCAACGAAATGAACGAAAATAATAAAAAATCAGCCTTTCATGTCATGTTTACATTCTGTACACAGGTCTTTACTGTTGCCCGGTTACACAAGACCTGTGTGTTGTTAACCGTTCAAGTGGTGACCAGAAGTGAAAACGTTTGAATGACCACATGACGTCATCTCTGCTGAAACACCACAGAATTAACACTAGTTTGTGGAACACCACAACGAGTGACCGGTTAGTCAGTCTGGCAGTGTACGATCGATTAAGATATTACGATGGTTGAATAGACTAAAACACTTTAGACTATTCTAAAGAGAGAAAAAAAATTGAGAGGTCCCAGTGTTTTTAACTAGTCTCAAGCTCTTGTACATTCATTTTCACACAACAATCGGTGTTATTTTCAGATCCCGAATTGAACACAGTAGCCGTTAAAATGACCGGCCTTCACTTTAAAGACATTCCAACATAATTAATAAGGACCACATTGGCTACTTTTGTTTACTTATTGCTGGGCATTTTGTTGGTCACTATTTGTGTACTTGGAATCGCATGCTAAATATAACCAAGCAACTACAAGTATATAAACATTGACCAACTAAAATCCCAACAATTATAAAAAATGTAACGAATGGTGTCCTAATTAATTATGTTGGAAGGTCTTCTATACACCGAATTCTGGCATTATCCATCTGTACAATCTTTACAAATATATAACAAGCTGATAGCCAATAGTTCATGTAAAAGTATGCTTCACACACAAATGAACAAACTAATGTTGTATACACTGCTGAAAGTATTTCAACTAATCGTTAACAAACTAATATTGCATGCCTTAGGAGCTGTTTACGGTATGTTAAAACTGAGCGTATATGATATAAATTTCATTAAATGGATTCTGGTACAGAATGGTGACCGGAATTATTTACATATAAAGAGAATGTATACTTGTTTTAATCTGGATCTGTAATCACATAGAACATTACATTTCTAGATGAAATGTGTCGATGATCTATCTATTTGATAGCTTGCCAACAATATCACATTATAACTACAGGATGTTACCAACAGATGCTACCGTTTCATGTTTCGAAACAGGCGTCGAGAAGTAATAACAAACTACCAGGATCACGAGAACTAGACTTCTAGCACGTATTGATATCAGTTAAGGAGATGAACTAGATATTGATGACAGTTAAGGAGATGAAGAACTAGAAATTGATGACAGTTAAGGAGATGAACTAGATATTGATGACAGTTAAGGAGAAGAACTAGAAATTGATGACAGTTAAGGAGATGAACTAGATATTGATGACAGTTAAGGAGATGAACTAGAAATTGATGACAATTAAGGAGATGAAGAACTAGAAATTGATGACAGTTAAGGAGATGAAGAACTAGAAATGGATGACAGTTAAGGAGATGAATCGCCCGTGTGTTGCCGGGTCCCGAAAGGGGAGCAAAGAATAGCAACACTGTTTACCTTCCACGCATGTCGTAAATGGCGACTACGGAGGTTATGGGATGGAGTTGGCTGTCCTATCCCATATAGGGTCAGTAACCCAAAGCCATGCTGAAGTCGGATGTGTCAGGCCGAAAGGCGCAGATATCACAGCAATGCTGTAAACCATGACACAACGCATTCTGTTATCCGGACTACATCCTGCTAATCTGCAGGAGTTTGAGAATGAACGCAGAAGAAGAAGAAGGAGATGAACTAGAAATTGAGGACAGTTAAGGAGATGAACTAGAAATTGATAACAGTTAAGGAGATGAACTAGAAGTTGATGTCACTGTATGTTCGTATAGAACTATCAGAAAGAACGATAGAACATAACCAAGACTTGTATTTAGCTGTTGCAGACCAAGAAACAGCTTTCGACAGAGTGGATAGAGCACAGCTATGGATAACACTACAGACGTATGGAGTTCCGCCGTATCTGATAAACCTTTGTGAGAACATATACGCTGATAGTCAATGTGCGTAACAACGAGCACAGGTACATCATATAATTTCCAAATTCGCTAGGGAGTGAGGCAGGGATGTGTACTATCTCACTATTGTTCATAACATACATAGATCACATCTGCAAAGTGGCAAAGACAACGGGAAAAAAACGAAACATCAAAAATAACTTAAACAAATTGCTATTTGCAGACGACCAAGCACTACTAGCGTCATCAGAAGAGCAACTAGAAAGACATTATATATATATTGATGTTGGAAGAACAAAGAGAAACACCAATATATATATATATTGGAAACATCAGACTTAAACATGTGACATAATTCACAAAACTAGGAAGCAATATAACAACAGATGGCAAGAGCAGTAAAGAAATACACAATAGTTGTAGTAAAGCATATCAAACCCTACGGCAAATGACACCAATCTCCAGAAACAAAAATGTAGACTTAACACCAAAATAACACTGTTCACAACGATTATTATACCAATGCTGTGCTATCAATGCCAAACGTGGACAAGACAAATGTAAACTTGTGACAACTGACATGACATGTTTGTGCAGAATCCTAGGGATATCACTAAGAGAAAGAAAGAGGAATTACGGTGAGGCCCCAGTTTAATTTAACTCTCTCTAATGACTTCACACATCCCCTACGGCGTACATTCGCCTGTTTTGACTTTCTGAATCATATTCACTGAGTCACTTAGTATGCACGCATGAGAATAGGCTTGCGGTTTCAGTCACTTAAGTTAGTGAGTTACACCAAATACTTTCATCGTTAGATTATTTGTTATTGTAGTAAAGGCTCCACTGACTTCCTTTACTGTTCTTCCATATGACCTGTCAGTAAAGGATCCAAGTGTTAATTATGATTATATTTGTTAATTATGTTGGTTTACCTTTTTAGACCCCTCAATCACCACCCCCCCCCTCGTATATAAGTGCACGTGATAGATGATATGCGTGATGAAAATTCTCGGGAGCTTAACATTGTCTAAGTGGAGAAAGCTGGAGATTAACATTGTCTAAGTGGAGAAAGCTGGAGATTAACATTGTCTAAGTGGAGAAAGCTGGAGCTTAACAGTGTCTAAGTGGAGAAAGCTGGAGATTAACAGTGTCTAAGTGGAGAAAGCTGGAGCTTAACAGTGTCTAAGTGGAGAAAGCTGTTTTTGAAATAGCAATGTTAAACAAAGACTGCAACTATGGTAAGAAGTTATGTACGTTTGAACGAAAGACAATCAGAAAACTGTATCTCTATGATTGTTCTGGATGACAGAGTATGCTTCACATTTAATGGAACATGTTCATTGTCAGCATTTACCTGCAATGTTTTTGTTTACATCAAAATCTAGCCGTTACCATGGAAACCCCGTAGTATGGCCATACATACAGAGATCCATGGTTTATCACGTCTGAATTTTTAGAATAGTTTCGATCAACTTCTCTCAGTTTTCTCTGTTCTTTAAACATCTTGCGACAAAATTAAATATTAGTTTTTTGTGTGTACATAATAAATTTTACTAACGTAAACACTTGTTTACCGTGTCTCGTTATGATTAGTAAACATTCAAATACCGATGTAGCACCCACGCATATCTGCCCAGAGACAGTTTCTGTTTAGAGAGTTCCCTTCCAGCACGTTATGTTTGTTTTACGATCCAATCAAATCAATGGATTAATCTTCAGAAATTGTGTCAATACATTGCCGGAAGCCTTTAATACGCTCAATGTTTAATTAGAGCGTGACGGCTTTTAATCTAGGCGTCCAAATGTGCTTCGTTGTAGCGTTTTTCTTCTCATCGGTTCTCAAACTGTGAGGCGCCGCAATCCCTTTGGGGGTCGAACGACCCTTTCACAGGGGTCGCGTAATTCCACATATTATGAAATAACAGCACATATTATGAAGTAGCAACAAAAATAATTGTATGATTGGGGGTCGTTACAACATGAGAAATTGTATTAAAGGGTCGCGGCATTAGGAAGATTGAGAACCACGGTTAATTAATCTAGATTGTACTGCAAATTATTCTCAGGAGGTGATGGAGATGGGATCAGAGCTAGTGTACTGTTAAGAATTGCGCTCGCTAACCAGCAGATAATTCTGGATGTGGTTGGTCAAGTACGGAAAACCTGTTTACTTGTGTTGCAAAGCGATTCGGTGCTGCTAGAACAGACCTGGTTCAATTCCCGTCAGGTGTAAGAATTATTTTCATTTATCCTCATGCTTCCTACTTGAATTTACTAACCAGCAGACACGGCTTTCAAATCCACTCGTTATTCGTGGTTTGAAATAAAAATTAATCTAGTGATTCACCCAGCCACTAGTAAATAGAGTACAAGGCGCATGCTCTGAGAAAGTAGAGAATGGCTACTGAGAAAGTGCGGTAGGCGATGCTAGCCTAGCCAGGCGGTTTCTGGACAACAACTGAGTAGTCAGCTTAGAACTTCTGATAAACCATGTGCTATGACGCTGTTTCATACCTCATATCTCACTTTACAATTACTTTTAATCTGGAGATATAATTATTTTAGAAATCGACCTAGTGAAGAGGTCATAGAACTTTTCTTGTGTTCACGAGGTTGTGGGTTTGATATGTTTCCGCGATGTCACTTGTACAGATGCACTTTATCCGAAATTCCTATAGATTATCGCTTGAGGTACCCGGTTACGTGTTACACGAAAATGTGTCTAAGCAGGCATCTTGCTTCTCTGCTGGAAGAGGCCGATTACATATAGTTAATCCCGACTCAATATCATTATAAATCCTTGATTCTTGAACAAGAATATATCAATATCATTATAAATCCTTGATTCTTGAACAAGAATATATCAATATCATTATAAATCCTTGATTCTTGAACAAGAATATATCAATATCATTATAAATCCTTGATTCTTGAACAAGAATATATCAATATCATTATAAATCCTTGATTCTTGAACAAGAATATATCAATATCATTATAAATCCATAACTATTGAAGGTGGTAGAACTGAAATCTTGGAAACAATTGAAACCTTGGAAACACCAAAGCAGAATTCTTGTCAATCCTCATTTCTCAACATGAGAGTAAAGAGGGCACACCTGTGTTTTTTTTTAAACTGAGCATTTTGTAATCATGTACGCCTTTCACAATACTTGTATGCTTGTATACACACCATTTCTGCATGAAACATCATCCATCTACAATCGATTCTTACATCTCCTCCGAAACATTTCCCATTTCTACCGTCTACAATTAATTCTAATATTTCACCTATCTACAAGACATTCGAACATCCTCTCTATATGCAATAATTTCTCCATACCTCCAATATCTACAGTAATTTTACCCTCTTCTTCTTCTTCAGCGTTTGTTCTCAATCTCCTACAGAGTAACAGAATGTAGTCTGGAGAACAAAATGAGTGTTGTCATGGTTTACACATTACCTCCAAACTCTATCTGTAATAATCTCTCCCATCTCCTTCATTTGTATTCATTTCTCCAATCTCCTCTGTGATCATTTCTGCAATATTCTCCATCTATAATAGTAATATTATATCTATCTGTACTTTACTCCATCTCCTCTATCTGTAATAATTTATTCCATCTCCTCTATACGTAATACTGTCCCTCGTTTCCTCTATTTGTAATTATTTATCCCATCTCTTTTTGTAATAATGCCTCCTTCTCCCGCTCTCCCTCTCTCTCTCTCTCTCTCTCTCTCTCTGTGAGCATTTCTCCCATATTCTGTATCTGTAATACTTTCCCTATCTCCTCTATCTGTAATAATTTATTCCATTTCCTTTATGCGCAGTACTGTCCCCCGACTCCTCTATTTGTACTTATTCCCCCATCTTTATTTGTAATCGTGTCTCCATCTTCTCTCTCTGTAATAATTTCTATTTACTAAACATCCGTTTCTATAATAACTTGCATAATTCTTCCTGTTGACCTGCCCCTATTACTTCATCCTGCAACCATGTTTTCTATTACCGCTCACTAAACATTTGTGACATTCATATGACCACATAAATTAAATTTCCGATGTAGAATGTTTGTGCTGCACTAATTCTGTTCCTAGAATCAGGCGTTATACGAATGCCAATGTTTCTCATATTTTCTGGATGTTTCGAACATTCTTCTATAACGTAGGATTGGATGTCGATAAATTACGTTAATTTTTTACCCCCTTCCCATCTTGCCACAACTGTTAAGAATTCAAGAACATTCCCACCTTTTCACAACTTCAGAATTTAAGCACCTTCTCACCTTGTCACACCTTCAGAATTCAAGCACCTTCTCACCTTGTCACAACTTCACAATTCAAGCACCTTCTCACCTTGCTAGAACTGTTAAGATTTCAAGGACCTTCCTATCTTGCTACAACTGTTCAGAATTCATAACAAATAGTGTTGTTAATATCAACTATTATCAAACCCCGCCCCCTACCCACCCCTTCTCAACAACTATCGCACATTTTCAGACCCTACCCTCCCAAAATTGTGGACTTTTTTATGGTAGGTTCCCAAGTTTTGCAATATGAACATTTTGAAAACGCGTAGAGGATTTAAAGATTCATTGTACTTAGGTTACCCCATATGGTGCACCGTCTCTCTCAACGAAGCTGCACGCCGCCAGCCGCGAAAATACCACAAAACACGTAAAACTGTAGCTACATCGATAATCACCACAAATCTCTGGAAAAAAATCAAAATTATTTACAAGACATTGAAGTCAATTTGAATCCTCGACATCTTGAGCACAAACTGAACGATTTATTTAATCACTACACCCTAAGCCATGAAGATTCACTTGACGCAAAAAAAAAGATATTACATTTTTCTCACTGCAATTTTAGGAAAGCAAAACAATTTTAGGAAAGTAAAGTAATTTTAGGAAAGTAAAGTAATTTTAGGAAAGTAAAGGTAACGTCATAATACTGACCAGAAGGCACATAGTGTGCGGTTTATTATTATTAAAATTACACCATTTTTAAGGTCTGTACATAAAGTCAATCATTTGTATAAATGCAGCATATGTCTCAATAGATCATTCATTAAACTATACCAATTAGCATCATCAATAAAGTAACACTTTGTCTACATGAATCTATATTTCCTGTGTTTAGAAACTTAAAACTAGCAACACTTGTGAACACGATTCCGTCTTCAATGACAAGATATTCAGAAAACTGTTAGTATGTAAGAAGTCCAAAGTTCTTGCTTTTGTGTCTCAGAACGGTTAACATCGACTCTGATATCTGGAAGACTGAGTTCTGTATAGACATTTTGAGAGAATTTTCTCCAGATCTTTCTTGAGTGGCAACTATTGATTTCTTTTAGTTGTGTAGCATAAAATGACATCCCGTTTTTTCCCGCCTCAACAAAATTGTGTAGCTATTCACAGACTGATATGCTTTAGTTTCTGTTTGAATTTAAAATATAAAATAAAATATAATTCAGTGGTTTCCAACGCTCTTATATAATGGAGTACATCTATCTGGTGGTCGAGAAGTCACGGGTGTGGTAATTGTAATAAAATGATTACAATAATATTGATTGTGATGATGATGATGATGATGATGATGATGATGATGATAATATATGACCCTTTTCATCTATGGAGATTGTATGGATAGTATGGAGACAGCAGGATCAAGTGTTTTGGTAGAGTGTGTTGTGGAATGAATCAATCACTTCAAAATAGCAATGCCCGTTGCTCCAAGTGTGTCGTTTGTACTCTAATCTTCGGTCTTTTATCTTTGACTTCAGCACCTGTGCGTGTGTGGACATTGCTGTGGTCCTGCTCAATGTGATATTAGGAGAATCCGACCAGCCTTAGTTTTCAGTCTATTGTTGGTTGTATTAAGCCCAATCTCTACTTCCATGAGCTGGCACCGATGCGGTGTTCTAGTCAGTTCCCCATAAGTGTTTTAAAAATGTCCACACCTTTGTACAATGGCAAATTCCATGCACTTCGATATTCAGCCACATTCTCCCAGTTGTGGGGGTCAATAGAAATGTATTTGACTTAAGCCTTGTTTACATCTTAGGACATCTTAATATTTAATAATATTTGTTGTGTGATACAATTGTTCTTTAATATTTTCATGGCTCACCCATCCTAGTTATATAATGCTAAGAATTGTTGACATTTTTTTCCGCGGCATCATCTCTGTATTTGTGATTTTCTTGTTGGTGTTCATTATGGTGCAATGACAGCGGAGAAAAAATGTATCGAGTCGTCTCTCATGTCTGGAGTATGGTGTCCATGTTTCCCAACCATATAATAAAGTGTTAACAACACAAGCTGAATAGATATGTATCTTCTCCATTATTAATTTTATGTTTTCCCATGCTCTCTGTGACAATCTGCCAAGCGTTTTAGCTACACTTCCCGTGCTCTCTGTGACAAACTGCTAAACATTTAAGCTACACTTCCCATGCTCTCAGTGACAATTTGTCAAATGTTGAAGCTACCCTTATCATGCTCTTTGTGACAATATGTCAAACTTTGTAGCTATAATTCCCAATCGTGTTTTGTTTTCTTCATCTAATGATAGAGAGGATGTCACTGTGGGATCAGGTTAGCAATATGTGTGCACTTAGTTGAGATTGTTATCATAGTACCAGGAACGTTATCAGTTAAGTAGTTTATTGACATAAAACAAGTATGTGTAAAACTTGATACTCAAAGAGACGATAGTCACATGATGTTGCCATGCTGGTGATGAGAAAGTGCAGGACATCTTGAGAATATGAAACTAGGGCAGCATTATCAGCGAAAAAAAGTGATTTATGAGAAGAACCTCTAGTCATTGAATATACAGGCGCCACTATCACCGCCAGTCACACACAGATTGAGAGGCTGGAGAGAATTCAAAACGAAGCGATGCGGATCATCCTTGGTTGTACAAGGAACACACCCTGTGTGGCTATGATATTTCTTCTTAATTTTCCAAGAATATCTCATAGAAATGATACCTCAGAGTGAGTTATGACATAGACTACCCACTACACAGCGAGCTTCCACGTGTGAAGGGAAGCAGGCTCAAGAGTGGCAAATCGTGGATGGGTCGGGCCGAGGATAAAGTCAAACATATCTGTGCCCCAGAAGGCATAACTCCTGGCGAGGAATGGATATTTTTTCCTACGGTCTTTCAGGAGGCAGTCAAGACCGTCATTACACTCAATAGAGAGTGCAGGGAACTCAGTCCCGTGAGCGTGGATGCTGAGGCCAAGGCACTAATCTGCGAGAATACCGATGACACAAATGTTGTGATTTACACGGATGGGTCGGTTGTCCGTCACCACCGATGCGCATGGGCCTTTACTGCCAGATCAAAAGGAAGAACAGTACACGAAGCTATTGGTGCCTTTACCGCAACAACAAGCAACCTAACAATGGAAGTATTCGCATTAACGAAGGTACTTAACTGATTGGAATCGCAAGCCTATTCCCATGTGTGCATACTACGTGAATCTCAACATGATTCAGAAAGTTAAAACAGGTGATGTACGTAGGGAATAGGTGGAGTCATTAGAGAGAGCAGAAATGCGGCATCAATACGAAGACTCACGCTTATTTTTGTCCCCGGACACGCGGGCGTGGAGGGAAAAGAACGAGCCGACCAATTAGCTAGCCTCGCCACCACAAAAGTCGATCAGCCTATGGACCGAGCAGACATACTCATTGCTCTTCGTGAATCCTCACGATCAGAGGATTTTGAAATGAATAAGCATGAGTCAATATCGAGAATGCGCGAATTGGGAGTGAGGATGGGCGTGGCCCATAGAGAACCCCTGACAAAGATTTCAAAAAGAGCAGTGGCCAACATAGAACCGGAACCATCAGCCTGTATACGCTGAGAGATTTACTGAGGCAGAGATCTGAGCAACTATGGACGTGTCCGGTGTACGAAGAGGATAATCAACATACCTAATGGATGCTATATCCTGCAAAAAAGGTGGTCTGATCTTGAAAGCTGATAAATCAGTGTATACTTCTTCTTCTTCTTTCGTTCACTTGAAACATGTCTATATCTGTAATTCTGTCTCCTTAATAAAACTCACTATCTTTTGTAGTTCATACAGTCCCATAGAGCTTTGATTCCAGTGTTGTTTCCTCTGGCCAATATGTCTGCCTCAGCGTTTCATATATAATAATATTAATATATTATTTAATATATTGCTCAGGACACTCTTGAAGTATATGTTTGGCACTCTGTGCTGCCTGTCCACATGTACACATGGCCATGTTGCCAATCTTGAACTTTGTATACATGTGACTGCGGAGTCAGTTTTGTCCTGTTCTGAGACGTAGAATTATAACTTGTTCTGATCTGTTCATAATGTGATAGTCATCTTGTGTTGGTGTTTGTGGCTTCCTTATTGACTTGATCATCTGTTTTTTTTTCTGTTGGTAGATGATTGGTATATCTTGTTGGTCTTCGGCAGCACCTTCCTTAGCCAGTTGGTCTGCTTTTTCATTTCCTGGTATTACACAGTGAGAGGGTATCCACTGCATGGTTACCCTATACTGGTACGACAATTCGCTAAGTAGTTTTTTCAAGTCTGTTAGTTTTCCAGACTGGAGAGCTTGACGCACTGACCTTGCATCTGTCAGGAATACCACAGGCTGTAGGCCAGAGTTGGAGTTCAGCAGTTTTTTAGCTGCAACACTAATTGCCTGGATTTCAGCATCATAATTATTGGAGAATTTTCCTGTCTGTTTTGTGATTGTATCTCTAGGCTTGTGTGGATATTCTATATATACACCTGCACCTCCAATCCTCACGGCATTCTGTGCTGACCCATCTGTGTATACTCTGACCCATATATCTTGTGGATATTCCTCATCCAGAAAACTGAGGGTGACTGTCCTTCGCTGCACACTGTTCTGTTCGTCCTCGCTTAGTATTCCTTTCACATGGGTCTGAATGTATATTGGCATTCCATGGCTTTCACTCCACGGGGTTTGTTCTGGTACAGACCTTAAGGGGCTGTCAACTTCAGGTAGGTCTGTAAGTTGTCTACGGAGTCGTTTAGCTTGATGGATAAAGCTGCTCCTTTTCAGTCGCCGCATTGCTAGATTTTGGAATCTTTCCTTCAATGGATGACTTTGCATACACTGAAACTTTTCTGCTTGAATTAGTACTTCTGTGTCTCTGCGTTCGCCAAGTGTTTGCATTCTTCCCATTTTCTGCATCCTAATGTATACCTAATACCTCTAAGGTTTTTGTTTTGAATCTTACGGAAGCTAAAGTTTAAAGTGTGCCATCACATCTTGTAGGAATACAAACGTCGCCAGCAGAATCATTTGAGGCGTATTCTTGATGGATAGCAAAGAACATTCTGAATTATGTGGGGTCAAGTACACAAACTTCTTTGACTGCACTATTCACCTCAAGGTTGTTGTTTAATTTTCTGCCAATAAATTGTATGCTGGCGATATCATGTCTTTATGGAAAGAAACGATCATGTATAGCACTTTTTATAGGCAACCAATTTATTCCAGTAATTTTATAGAGTCCTGGTCTATTGAATGTTTCAACATTTTGGTGAAATTGACAAACTTATTGAAGAACATGTATTTCTCTACATTTTTCTTTAAGCTGTGGTAGTGTAAACATCATGTCAATTGAGAGACAAGTTTCAAATTCGCATTGAGACTAAGATAGACCTCGATCTGTAGGTTTCTCTAGTAGTTTCTAGATCATCATCATCAGGTGCCATGCCAGCTGCGTAGGCAGTCATGGCTCTCCACAGATCTCTATCCACAGTATTATGTATCAAAGTCGTTGTTGTTTCCTTGCCGTTCTAGCTTGTCAAACTGTTTAATATTTTCGCAAGTTGTCGCCCCCTATCTCTGTTGCCTTTAATTTTGCCTGTTATAACTATGTTCTCCAAACCTCCCTGTCTTATGTAGTAGCTAAAAAAGGAAGATTGCCTTTTTCTTATATTGTTGATTAAGGTCCGTTTCGCATTTGACTTTTTCAACACCTCTACATTAGTTTTTCTGGCAGTCCATGGTATTCTCAGCATTCTTCTGTAGAACCATATCTCTGTTGCCTTTAATTTCCCACTTTCCAGTTTGTTTATTGTCCAGGAATCGTACCTATATTTTAGTATAGGGGTTATATAGCACTGCATAACTCTCTCACCTCTAATGACAAGGTCATATTGCACAATATATTTTTCATTTTTCTGAATGTTGTTTTTGCCTGTCCTAATCTTCTTCTTATTTATGTTGAACTTCTTCCATCTACTGTAATCGTTGTACCTAAATATTTGAATTCGTGGACCTGTCTTAATGCTATTTCATTCACTTTGATCTTGCAATGTGTGTTATTTTGTTTCTTTGAAATAACCATTACTTCTGTTTTCTTTATATTTAGGAAGAGGCCTTTCTCTTTACTTTTTGTGACTACTACATTAATTAAATCGTGAAGGATCTCCTCACTTTTTGCTATCAGAACAGTGTCATCTGCATATCTCAAATTATTTATGTTATGTCCTCCCACTGATATTCCAGGGATATCTACTATTGCACGCAATATATTTTCACTGTATAAAGAGAACAGGTCTGGTGAAAGCACGCATCCTTGTCTGACTTCTTGTTTTATTTGTTGAAAGTGCCAAATTTATTTCCTACTCTTATTGCTACTGTTTGTTGCCAGTACATGTTCTTGATGATTCTTAAATCCTTACTGTCAGTGTTCATATTCTCTAGCATGTGTATAACTTCGCTATGTTTAACTTTATCAACTGCTTTAGTGTAGTCTATAAAACAGAGGTACAGGTATGTTTTTACATCTATAGACATCTTTATTAGTGTTCTCATTATATAAATAGCATTGTTGGTACCTTTGCCTTCTACAAAGCCACATTGTTCTGGACTTATTTCTGATTTTATTTTGTTTCTCACTCTCTTCATGATGATTCTAAGAAGTATTTTGGTTATTTGGCTCATGAACGTGATTACTTCAACTCCAAAGTCATCTAATGCTGCTAATTCTTCTAATGTAATATTGTCTGGACCTGGGGTTTTGCCATATTTCATGTGTCTTAGTGCTTCCCTTACTTCTGCTGTGAGTATTGATGGACCCTCGCTGTTATCTTGTATGTTTATTTCTGGTCTATTTCATCATAAATTTCTTTGATATATTCTGACCATCTCTGTACTATGTGATCTATTCCCATGAATACCTGCCCTGTCTTAGATTTTAGACACCCTGTAACTGTTTGCGTTCTCTCTTTCCTGTTATCACTTCAATTTTCTTATATAGTAATGTTGTATCTTGGTTGTATTGCAATTCTATTTCTGTGCATTTCTTGTTCAGTCAGCTTTCTTTTGCTAATTTTGCATTTCTCTCTTATCTCCTTGTGTATTTTCTGATATTCTTCTATCTTGTGTTTTTTTTTCTTCTGGTGCTCATCAATTCTAATATTTCTTCAATCATTCATTTTTGTTTTGACGTATGTTTTACTTTTGGTATTATCTCTTTAAATGTTTGGTTTATCGAATGTTTTAGTATGTTCGTATATTGATCTTCAATACTCTGAATCTGTACAATGGCATTGTATCTATTGTGTACAATTATGTTAGTTTCTGGATAACATGTGCACATACCTCTCCAAGAACACATAGAAGGGAAAGTGCTCTTTTATTATCGCAGTTCCCTCTATCACTCTTGATTTTTATTGAGGGTTACATCTCACGTAACAATAATAATAATAATAATAATAATAATAATAATAATACTTTAATAACAATAATAATTATGACCGCAATATTGACATCTTCAACTCGGTGGTAGAGTGGTTAGCTCGAACCATATATAATATATAAGACGTCTCCATATATCGCCCACCACCAAACCGCCAACCCCTATTTTTAGTACAGTCTACATTCTACTTTCCTGAATATAATATCCCGCCGAAGACGGATGTGTCGGGCCATTGGCGCAAATAAAACGGCGACACAACGCATTTCCATTTTCTGGACTACATCCTGCTGGAAATCTAGCAGGACCATGATCCAGCTAGATCCAGTTGGAGTTTGAGAATGAACGCAGAAGAAGAAGAAGAAGAATATAATATTCTCATAGTTATTTAATATAGCTATGGTTACTTTACAAAGTAGATTTATGTATAACTTTAAATTATCAACAATATATTTCCTGGCTGATTTTTTTCTTTTTTTCTTCTAATTTTGCAGTATTTTCTGCTTGCTTGTAAACAACCATCTTTCTCTCAAATATTCTGACAGATTAATATTTATAATTTCCTTGAGTCTGTAACAACCAAGGTGTATAAAACTAGTGTAATGAAAAAAAAGTTACTTTGAAGGAAAAAAAAAACTAGGATTATTGTTTTTATTCTCATTATGGAGTTACGTGTTGGGACTTAGGGTTCTATGAGAAAGTTCGCATGCCCTTACTGCCGGTACGACATATAGAGTGTGGGTACTTAAATTTACCTTTCAGCAGAATACAAATCAGCCTTTTATCACGAATCGAACACTACATCACACTTGTGAGACCAACGCTTTTGCATCTCCACCATGCGCCAGACACAAAAATAAAACGAACGTTATAATAATATATAACAATAACAATAAGAAATAACGAAGAAATAACGAAGAAATAACAATAACATGCATAACAATATCATTTATAGAACATAGTTTCTCAACGAAATTTGACTTTTTAGTGTGCTGCATGGCCGAGATGTTAAAACGTTGGTCGCACACCTGTGAGGTATAGGGTTCAAATCCATGTAAGAAGTGGAGTTTTTTATCTGTCGGAGAGTAAATTTTATACACTCATCATGTACATGACGTTTCGACAGCAAGAACATGCTGCCTTTATCACACAAACCAATCGCAATCTACTTGCAACTTCATAAACGAGAAAAATAAATTATTGACAGTTTACTATCTAGATACCACTTATACATTCAACCACATTGCCAGGACAACAATAGTAGTCAACTTTGGAAACACGAGCAAATTCGTGATGGTTGTGTTTGTGAGACCGACCCACTAACCTTTCTGCCACTGAGCAGACACAGTTCTGTTGTAGCTGTAAAATGATCCACTCCTTATATGAAAACAATTCCCTACCAAGAAATAATCTTTACAATCCAATTCTAAGGAATAGAACCTACACGCATACACAATCTTTTTAGTTAATCCTACGTGCGTACATAGATACCGGAAACTAATTCGGGGGTAAGAGAGACGAGACACGCGCAAGACAAATGACACTAAACTTGAAACAAAACAATTGTCAAATTATTATTCATATTAATTATAATTATATCAAGTAATTTATCACAAAAACACCGCTATAAAATGTGTTTTCTACAACCGCTTGCACTAATAATGATCGCTGTTTAAGTGGCCAGACAACTAAACAACAAATTACAGAGAAATGAATCTGAATAATTACGCAGAGTATATATTCACATACATACATCCACATGAAATTTTTCGCTATGATAATTTACCAGATCGGTTAACTGGTTAACGAATAATTATTCCGGATAATATATATGGCGTCTCTTTTTTTATTTTTCCGTGTCTGTTATTCTACTCCAGCAGTGTTTCTCCAACCTAGCAACGATAAATGTGTGCCTAGGTTATCAGTTGTAGAAATCTTTGAGTAGAAGAGTGAGGCTTGCATATGTGTGTGTGTGTGTGTATGTGTGTGCGTGCGTGCGCGCGTTTGTGTGCGTGAGTGCGTTTGAAAGCAATGAGAAGGTGTATAGATAGTTTGAGTAGCACCAATGCGACAGATACGGTTTCAGTAAGATTGTTGTGCATTATCTATAAAACATGGCACATTCAGTAAGATAGCTTGTTTTATCTATAAATCATGGCACATTATGTAAGATTGTTTGTTTTATCTATAAATCATGGCACATTATGTAAGATTGTTTTATTTATCTATAAATCATGGCACATTCAGTAAGATTGTTTGATTTATCTATAAATCATAGCACATTCAGTAAGATTGTTTGTTTTATCTATAAAACAGGACATATTCGCTTATTTTCTTGCGTAATTCCTTCATGTTCATTATATTGTTTGTGACCATTTTCGGGTTCGTGAAAAGTTGGGGTATAGTTCTGGGGGTACCAAAGGGGGGGGGGTGGTGTTATTTGCTTAATACCTAGAACTAAAAGTAATGTGTTAATAGTTGAACCCCTCCCCTCTCTAATCTACGGGCTTGAGTAGCACAGATGTAAATTTGTTTCTAAAACATATGCTTGTACATATATCTTATTGAAATAATATTCAACATTGAATTTGTATTCATTTTAAAGTAGGGATGTCTGTAAGTATCTCATATTAGAATTAGATCATGAACCGTCTAAACGTGAATGGTTCATTACATGAGATGTATAACTGCTTCTGCCTATCATAGCGCTACAACATTCTAATATAATGTATGAAATGTATAACTGCTTCTGTCTATAGGCCTAATATCGCTACAACACTCTAAAATAATGTATCTTTTTCTTCTGCGTTCAGCAACTGTGGTCATGCTATATTGTCAGGCCCGTCTTCAAGACGAAGTCCACCGTCTTCTCCAGGTAAGAGCGGCTGTCCCAT
This sequence comes from Meghimatium bilineatum, assembly GCA_034231615.1. Taxonomy (NCBI): domain Eukaryota; kingdom Metazoa; phylum Mollusca; class Gastropoda; order Stylommatophora; family Philomycidae; genus Meghimatium; species Meghimatium bilineatum. The sequence goes on along the minus strand of CM067298.1, from coordinate 17,582,748 downwards.
AGCTTTTGCCTCAAGTCTGTATCCTCTGGCCAGGTCTGCTATCTCTGCTCTTTGTATGTTGAGCAGTCCTGAAGTGTGTATTCCGGAGTCTGGGTTCCGGATCCACATGGACATCCATCTGTGTATGAGATCCTCAATCGGTAAAGGTGACCCGACAGTTTGCAGTGACCTGTTCTAAGGCGAAATATTGTGGTCTGTTGATATCTTTGAAGGAGATGCATTGCATCATATTCGTATTCCCCTTCCATTTGTTTCTTCCACTTTGCTGTGTATGTGTTGTAGATTATTGTTTTTGCTTCTCCGTAAGACAGTGGGTGTCTGTGTTGCTCCATTTCGCTTCCTGCTTTTCACAGAGCATCCGCTTTCTCATTTCATATAATTTATAAGATGTATAACTGCTTCTGTCTATCATAGCTCTGCAACACTCTAATATAAAGTATGAGATAAATACATCTTGAACAAGATGTTAAGATTTATTCAATCTATCGATCTCGGGATAATGTTCGTCTTCTTCAGTGTTCATTCCCAAACTCCCACGGGATATTTCTATAGTAGGACACTAGTTTTACTAGAAATCCAGCAGGATGAAGCCCAGATAATTATTTGTTTGCGCAAATGACCCAACAAAGTCTTTGGCAGTTGATAATCTTAAGGACACTCATTGCTCTGCTCATGTCACCTGCCTACAATTTTAGCATCCCGGGAAGTTTAGATGTTGGTGACATGGATATGTATCCCTGTGAATAATATTCAGAAAATACTGGACATATTTGATAGAACTGCCCACTGTACGATACGGCAAGAAGATAACTATGGTCATATGTAACAGCGCTGACCGACAAACTCTACGGCCATGTCTGGGACTGGAGACCACAGTACAGTTCATTGAGAAAATGCATTACAGCGTTTGACTTTGACTGGATAATGAGGGAGAAGAAGAAGATGTAATCTAAACATTGTGGTCTTTCCTGGAACAAACATTTCATATTGCCAAGACTGTGTTAGGGGCTGTCCATACATTCGGAAAAGTAGTGGGGAGGGAGGTCTGAAAAGGTTTGACAGCTGTTGACAGGGGTGGAGGGATCTCTGAATTCTTGACAGTTGTTAACAAGGTTGTTGGAAGGGAGAATCCAAAATTGACAATGCAATTGTAGGCGTAATTTATGAACAGCCACTTGTTAAATAATATGCTTCTTTTCTTCATCCAGATAGTATTCAGATTTCAAATTATGACACATGTATGACTTTGTTAAGGGTTGGCGGAACGGATTTGACCCTTAAAAAATACCATATAGAAACTCAGTTGGGAATACATACTTTGTTTTTGTAGTAGACTACTTTTGTAAGAAAGGAAGGAGTTATAATTTATAAATTCATTTTATATATATTATATATATATATATATATATATATATATATATATATATATATATATATATATATATATTCATATTTTATATATTCATATGCTTATACCACATTTGTATTCGAATATTTGTGTCGTCCCCCAAAAGTGTTAATTATGAAGTTCTATTTACATTCTTCTCCTTCAGCGTTCATTCTCAAACTCCCGCTAGATCACCCTTGTAGCTGGACCATTGTCCTACTAGAATTTCAGCAGGATGTAGTCCAGAGAATGGAAATGCGTTGTGTCACCGTTTAATTTGCGCAAATGGCCCGACACATCCGTTTTCGGCGGCTATTTACCTGATTAAGTAAACCTTTCAAATACCCTCTAAATCCCGTATAAATGGCCTTGATAAGTTTATTTCCACATGCGGAGTGCGAACACATCCCTCTTGGATGGGGTGTTGGCACACGAAAAGAAATATAACATAACGCGCTTCTCTACATGTAGAAATATAACATAACGCGTTTCTCTACATGTAGAAATATAACATAACGCGTTTCTCTACATGTAGAAATATAACATAACGCGATTCTCTACATGTAGAAATATAACATAACGCGTTTCTCTCCATGTAGAAATATAACATAACGCGATTCTCTACATGTACAAAAATTAATAAGGTGTAGAGGAATTACTTTCTGGTAATGGACTTCAAAAAAATCACTCCGTCCATCTCAACGAAGGAGCATCTGACCTAACCGAATCATAGCACTTTACTGCGTTCATGAAAGCTATAACCCAGTGGTGATCCGAGAAATTCCACCACCAAAACAAGACGTCGCGAGCTAGATTCTAACGTGCGACATCTTGAACACATGGCAAGCGACTTATTCACTCAAAAAAACGCTCACCAGGAGTAGAGGATTGATCTCATTGTACTCAGGTTACCTTATATGCACTCTGTCCTTAAACGAAGTGGCATACAGCTTGCCGAGAGCAGCACTCAAAGAGCGTATTCCGTATCTTTACTAGATAATCCTCTTGCATGTCTGAAAAAAATGCACTTAGTAAACAAGCGGACTTCAGCCAGATAGATTCGAAGTAGCTATCTCCTGAGCACAAAACTAATGGCTTACCTGCACTGCGCCATGGATACCCCCCCCCCCCCCCCCCGTAGAACAATGAAGACTACTCCAACATATACGATTATTGAAATGAATTAACGTGTTACTTTTTGTCTTATATTGAAATATTGAATGTAAAATACATATCCATCTCTATTAATACATAGCCTATCTACTATCGAAGTACCCTTACCAACCGTCTTCCCGACAGAACATACGCAATGTAATATAAGAGCTCTATTGCTGGTAGTTTCTGAGGAACCAAACAAACAAGCAAATAACCAGATAATTCAGCCTGAAATTTTATGAAATTGATGAACTGTTTCTAGTAATTGTCTTATTCCCATTATTTACTTCTTCTATTTGTCTTAACTAATTATTATAGCGCACAGCAATCAGAAAATCGAACTCATTGATGTTACATATAATGCAAAGCAATTTCGTGGTAGAGGCAGACATTACAGCAGATACTATTCATACCATTTGTAGTCATGGATACTACAGCTTTCCACCTTTAACCACAGATGACGTTAATAAGCGGGTTCTAAGCAATACGTGTTATTTCTGGTGCATTGATGCAGGCCCTTTTCTAGGTTACACGTCATGCATTCTGATCTCGGACAACGTCATTTATCGTGGTTAATTCAATTTTTCCTTCTTTTTTTATTGGCTAGCGACATCACGAAGTATATTAAAACTATCAATTGATCGGTCGTAGCCAAGATGAGTAGCGCTGTATGAGATCAGCACACGGGATCTATATTCAAAAGCAGGACAGTTTCATTGCGGTATAGTAAGTCATTCAAACTATCTTATTTCCTGTATCTAACAGGCAGAGGTTGTGGCAATAAGTGCAAACCCACAATCTAGTTTTAAATGGGATGGACATGTGACACTCTTCCACATTTTCTTCTTCTACAATCCTTCTAAAACCCCTGTTGGCAATCAGGGTGTAGTCCGATGAATAAATTGCCTTCCCTGATGCTTTACAGCTTGACTGTAGAAAACGAATGTGTTCTTTGTGTGGTATTCGATAAACTGATTGCCTCCTGATAGCAATGACAAACCACAGGAGTAATGTGCCTAGTAAATCTATTTTGGATATTATGAATTCAAAACTAAAATTGCAACTAAAGTTAATAATTGACAATTTCGAACTAGAGGACGTAACACATTTGGGCACAAACATAAATGGATAAGGAAACTGCGCTGTAGAAATCAAGAGATGAATTGCATAGAGAACTTTGAAACTTGCCGAAATGTCAAATCTTTGGCAAAGCACCAACTGCGTAGCCTAACTATATATGCTCAGAACATGCATATTTCCTTCAAGCTTTTGATTTGGTGTCTTGGTTCGACATCATCATTTTGGGCGCCCTCTTTCCCTGTTGCCGTTAAATCTTCCTTTAGTTTTTAGTGTTTGCATGCTGTTATGTCTCTTTATATGAACAAATAAACTCATTTGTCTTGTTAAGATGTTGTTAAGGAGCCAGCCATCTTCGACGTTTATTGATCTTAACGCTTCTTGATTTGTCTTTTTAGATGTCCATGGTACACGTAAAATTCTACTGTAGCAAGCATCTCATTTCAAAAGCAGCGATTCTCTTTGCTATTGTTTTATTTAATGTCCATGCCTCACAACCTTATATTGGCCCTTCTAACTTCTGTGTTATATCTACCATAATTTGTGATAATGTGTCCGAGATATTGATAATGTTCTACTTGTTGTATAACCTCTCCGTGTATTTTTATGTTTAGCAGCTGTTCTCATGCGATTTTTCGGATTATCCTGGCTTTTTTCTGCTAATATTTATATCTAGTCCATATACTTTGCTTGACTTAGTGATTTGATATATTAGTCTTTGTAGTTCCTGTTCACTTTCTGCTAAGAGAACGTGTCATCTGCATATCGCAGGTTGTCTATTACGTTTATTTTCCAACTCATTTGAGTCATGGCATTCCTTTTGTATGTTTAAAAATATTATTTGTGTAAACGATAAAACAGGCTGGGTGATATAATACATTCTTGTCTTTCTCCTCTTTCTATGTATGGCCAGTAGCTGTTTTCACATATTGATACAGTGTGTTCCCATATACATTTCTAATCATTCCGATATCTTTTCCATCTATTCCTATTTCTTGAAGACATTCAATGAATGCTTCATGGTGGCGTTTGTCGAAGAATGTACTGTAGTCTATGAAATAGTGCATGTAACCATTCAGAATCATGTATTGTCTGCATTCATCCCCTTCTCTGGAAGAAACTGAAAGCTTATGCGTTTATCAAAGGATTAGAGTTGTCTATTCTGTTAACGACTTTTTACTACCTTTCTTGTGAAATGGTTTATGCTCAGTTACTTACTCAATCTCCATTCTCTATTCTGAAAACGGGGATGTGGTTTTTATAGGTGTGAGTGATGGTTTTGAAATTGACTATGAAATTACAGAGTCTGCGCCCTGCCGTTGGCGTTTTAAGACAGATTCAATGTATCTTATTTTTTATTGTTTCTCGATAAAGGCTTGTTGAGTGAAGATACGTTAATGTAAATTTGTTAAAATAAGGGAGTGCTCATACAGGGATTATAAATATAGGGATTATTCATACATTGCATCAATTAGGTATTGTACGAACATTGAGTCAATTAAGGTATTGTTCGTATATTGCCTCAATTATCGATTGTTCGAACATTACCCCAATTATGGAAAGAGAGAGGGGTATGAAAAAGTTTTATAGTTGTTGACATGGAAGAGGGAGGGGAGTTTGACAAAAGTTGACGTCAACAACACTATTTTTATACATTAATTAAATTGTTTGAATATTTTACTTACATTAAAAAATAAAATTAGTTCTTAAAACTAGTTGTATCACTCGTATGTCACGAATTATATGGCTCTGTATATACATTTACTGTAGGTTACGAATTGTATTGCTCTGTCTATACATTTAGCAGTAGTTACGAATTATATTGCTCTGTTAACACATTTATCAGTATGTTACGAATTATATTTCTCTGTCTACACGCTTATTAGTAGGTTACTAATTATATTTACTATCTACACACTTATCGTAATAACTTCAGAAAAACTGTAATCCAGTATACAGGAAAGTGGAACATACTAACGAAGGTATGCTGCTAACCACATGTAAAACGCATAATAACACACAAATGTCGTTGCGACCTAACTGCCTTATATCAATAACGCAACATAACACAAGATGATTAAGCCTCACCAGTGAAGTTAATTCTAGCAAATGACAATTCAGACATGTTTGATGGTCAATTTGTTCAGCTGTCCTGAATAAACTCATGAAATTAGCTGGAACCAAGAGAGAAATAAAATGCATATATAAATTTGATACTGTTAAATGCCGCATTACTTAGGCGGACCAAGACTGAATCACTGTAAAGGTAAAGTTAGTTGAGCAGCACGTCTTTGCCAACACGTCTATATCTTTCTATCCAGTGGTTGACCAGAGGATAAGGAAATCTTCAGAACATTAATCGTAGTGATGGTGCCATTTCTCAGCCTTTCCAGAACATTTACCAAAGAATCCAGTACATGTGAGCTGTATCAGTTACAAATGTTTTCGTAAAAAAACACATTTAAATCAAACTAAGGTCGCGAGAGGTGGTAGAAAATCACAAATTCATTCCATTAGGTTACTCTGGCAATTAAATAAAATAACATGGACTGGGAAATAAAAAATCTGTAATTTATTCATTCACTACATACGTGTGCTATACGGCAAGCATTCATCATCGTAGTCTTACAAGCCATTGCTGATTTATGAAGGAATACTTGAATTGAAAGCGGAACATCATCCCAAATTATGAAAGCAAGAATTTGATCAAATATATGCCTAATTATTCTACTGATAGTTGGTCAAATACACGCTTAATTTCTCTACTGATCGTTGGTCAAATACACGCTTAATTTCTCTACTGATAGTTGGTCAAATACACGCTTAATTTCTCTACTGATCGTTGGTCAAATACACGCTTAATTTCTCTACTGATAGTTGGTCAAATACACGCTTAATTTCTCTATGTATGGTGCAATGTATGAATATCCTATGTGTATAGTATGAATATCCTATGTGTATAGTATGAATATTTTCCATAAAAACTATGAGGTAATTAAATAAGGGGTAGAAGGTACTCTTAATACATGATAGCTGTTTACATGTCGTTGACGGGGGGAGGGGTGTAAAATTGTTGGCATAATTGTTCGATTGTCCATTATCAACAATCATTGCAGCTATTCTGTTACAACCATTCTATTACAACCATTACAACCTTTCTGTTACAACCATTCTGTTACAATCATTGAACTAAAAAAATGCATGACAGTTACACTAAGAAATAAAACAACACTACAACTAAAATATGAAACAAATACAAATAGCAATTTTCTGCTACCCTGAAATATGGAAACTTCTACATTTCTACTGCAAGTAGATATGAAGTCACAGACAGCACATTACTACTACAATGCGATATATTTGTCTCGTTCAGATGACGATATAACATGTATGTTTACACCGAAAGTCCAGTGTTCTCGTTTCTTTATTTGAAAACCCGCCAAGCCTCCCACACAGCTTTCTGTGGATGTTTGTCTCAATGGGCCAGTGATCTGCCCTCTGTTAGTTTAGTTTAATGCAGTCTTGCAGAATATGTTACAAGGAAATATGAAACTATAAAGTGTACATTAAAACTAAAATATGAAACTCGTTCATAAATAAAATTACTGATACAATGAGAAATTAAACTATGAAATGTACATTACTGCTACACCGAGATATTAAACAATGAACTGTGTAACATTACTGCTACACCGAGATATTAAACAATGAACTGTGTAACATTACTGCTACACCGAGATATTAAATAATGAACTGTGTACATTGATATATTAAACTATGAACTGTACTACAATACTAAACATTAAAGTACACACAGCACACCATAGTGAAATAAAACTACAAAGATATTACTTCTACACGGAGACTTGAAGTTAGGATTTCATCATGGTATCAAGCACGGACATTGAGTCAGTATAAATGAATCATTTTGAACTGAACAGAAGCAAACAAGAGATTATATAATTTGTCATACTTAACAGCTCAGACAGTTCAATCCAGTACCACGATGACCTAGTCACACTCTTAAAACAGAAAAATGTTGTATCTATATTGTCTGCTGACCAGAAGTATATGAAAAACAATAGATATTTCACAGACATTTTGACAGCAATTAGTACATTCCTGGGTAAACGGAGAAACCACTAGATCAAAGTTTACAGAAATGAAAATATAAAAGACTTTTGGGACGATAAAATAGCATACCACAGTAATATAAACCTGAAAACACACAGCCAGATAAAATAGCATACCACACTAATATAAACCTAAAAACATGCCTTTCGCACCAGATGTGGTGCTTTTTTCAAATCATCTGGAGCCACAAATTTTTTAATATAGTGCCGCACTAGTTAAGTACTTTACAAAAATAAGCTGGTGCTTTTTAGTGCATTTTGTCATCATTTAATGCTTTTTAATGCATTTAACTCATCAAATAATTTGTTTCGTTTTATTCAAACAACTTTTCTTTATTTTTGAACATATTGTGAACACTAAAAGTCTAACTGGTAATACATAGTAAATAGAGCCTAAATTTAAAATTGTCATTCTTCATTTGCATATTCACAATCATTTCAGTATCTTTGCTGTGACTACACTACAGTTTAATTTACATTTGTGTATCATAATGAGCAAGAACTACCCATAGAATTTCAGGGCACAGTGGCTAGATGATTCGAGATTTAAAAAATGTTTAATTAGATATGAAAGAGATGACACAAAGTGTTATTGTACGTATAGTAAATGTACAATAGCCGCGAGTGCAAAAGATATTGAGAGACACGCTGAGACAACAAAACACAAGGAAGCTAAACATCCATTTCATAAACAAGCACAACTTTCATTTAATGACATGAAAGCAACAGAAACAGGCATATGTTTGTTCTTAGCTGGGCATTGTTCCCTAAGAGTAGTCGATCATTTAAGTTAACAATGTAAGGTACACTTTGGTGACAGTAAAGGATGCAAGAACCTAAAGCTTAGATCAAAGTGTAGTTCAGTTAATTAATATGTGCTGGCACCATATTTCCAAAAAGACTTGATATCTGATATTGGAAACAACAAATTAATTGATGAAATCAATGATATTACTGCAACTAAGCTACTTGGTATAGCAATAAGATGATTTTCCATGAAAATAAAATAGTTAAGTGTTACATTTTTAAACTTAGTAGAACTGTGTGACTGTACGCTGAAGCAATATGCAATGCTCTGAAAGAATGTTTGAAGAATAATAGACTTCAATTGCAAAGACTAGTTGTACTAGACACTGGTAATGCATCTGCCATGACAGGTGCAAACAATGGAGTGTACACAAAATTAAAGTCCTCATCTGATCCTCGTTAGATGTGTGTGCCATTCTCTTCAACTAGCTGTGTCACATGATACAGCAGAGTGCATTCCCAGGAGTCAATGGTTCATGATTAGAGAAACTTACAACTGGTTTTCTCACTCATCACTTTGTCAAGCAAAGTACAGTGAGATTTTTGCATTAATAAATGGTGGACAACCCCCGCATAAGCTTATTCAACCACGTCAAACATGATGGATGTCTATTGAATCTTCCATCGTCAGAATATTGCAGCAGTGGGTTGAGCGCTGTTATACAGCTGAACTTCCATATTCTATGTTTCGTGACATGAAAAACTATATTTTCCTAATATTTCTCAAACATATTCAAGGAGAAGTTCAAAGCGTGAATAAAACGTTTCAAATAGAAATACAAGATCCAACAAAACTAATCAACGATCGTGTCCATCTCATTGATTCTATCAGTTCAATGGTTGTTATTCCTGGAAAAAACCATTACACAGACTGATGCTATTGAAGACTATTTAGATCCTAATCCCTATCTGGGTTATGAGTTTGAAAAATAAATGGCAATCTGCAAATTTCGGGATGAGAAAGAAATTCGTAGAAGATGTGTACAGTTTTCAGTGGAGTTATTAACACATCTTCGTTTACGTTTGCCAGATAACGTTCACATATTAGATCTTGCTAAAAAGTTTATTGACGCAGATACTCTCACCCGCATAGATTTGCAGTTGAGAAAACTTCAACATATGCAGTGGACATAACAATGACACACTTGCATTGTGGGCAGAAATAGCTTCATGTTGACGTGGAACGTGTTTTCAGTCAGATGGGGGTTACAAAAACAAAACTTCGAAATAGACTGAGAATCACTAGTTTGAAAGCTTTTCTGACTATTAAATCTGGAATGAAAAGATATGGTAAATGTTTGGTTTTTTTAAATTATAAACTACCTAAGGATGTCCTGCGAAAAAAAATAGATCACAGGATGCTTATAAAAGTGTGTTTCAATATTCGTCATCTGATAGACAAGTACAACCAGAAAATGCAACAGAAATTGAAGAAGACTAGTCTGACCCGGATTTGGCAGATCTTGAATAAACATATTTCTAATATTAATTTATAATCAAGAATTGTGAAAACTTGAAACAAATTTGGAATATTATGGTGTGATATTTTTGGAGTTGTTTTTTATCTTCTAGTTATTTTGTATATGCATTATTGGCATAAGACTAGTGCCTTTTGACAAAACATATTGACAACTCTAAATGCACCAGAAAAAAGATACATAAAATAGGGAACAAATGTTATCTGACTGTTATTATGCATTCTGGAATCATATTATTTATAAGATTAACTGGTATTACTAAATTATAATACCAGTAAACTTGTGACAGCTGAAATGGCATGCTTACGCAGAATCCTAGGAATATCATTAAGAGACAGGGTGAGGAATGAGGACATCCAACAAAAAAGCGGCTCCATCCCCAATCTTAGAATACATCAAGAGACAACATATCAAATGGTTTGCATACATCAGCAGACTACCATCAGACAGCAAGCTATGCTACACAGATACAGCGAAGGCAGACCTAGAGATCGACTAAGAAACCGATGGACTACTGAAATAAAAGAGGCGACAAATTCCAAAATATAATCAGCACACAAGTGGGCAGTCACCAGAAAACTCTTCTACCCCTGACGTCGAAAGGCAGCTAAGCGTTTCAGCGAATAGATAGATAGACTAAATTATAATGTGTTATTTTGCATTATTTTAAGGAAAATATTTTGCGTTGTTTTTGTGTCTCAAAAAAATTTGTTTAGTGCTTTCTTGTTTTTTAGAGACGTTTCTAGTGCTTTTATGATTAAATGACTTGGCAGCCCTGAATATATTCTATCAGTTGTTATTGGAACCTGCTTCCAGTTTTTACTAGCTAGTGTGCTATTTTACTTTCCCTGTTTTATGAGTGGCCTGGAACCCACAAGAGTACTACTTATTGTGCTTATATGTTTAGTTCCAACAGAAGTAATTTTAATTGATTCACGCAAAATGTATTTGTGTTCTTGAAGGTTTGCACATATTTGTCAGCTGTCATGATCGATATCCTTCTTTCTTACTAAGTGAATGATCTCCGGAGCAGAATAGTTTCTTCCGTGATAGATTCACTCTTTACTGTGCCAGATATTTTTCAGCTATGTCAATACATTTGTAAACCATTTTGAGTTCTCGAATCACTGTCCCGTTTTGTACTGAAATGCTGAGAATTGTTTTATTATTTATAATGAACCAAAATACGGGTAAATGAAACAATTATGTAATGACAATATTCATTTAATGAAACGTCAATGGACAAATGGGGCATTGGTAATTATAGGATCCAACTACTGTTTTAGTATTATGTAAGTTCAACATGGTTGTGCTAATGGACTTAGCAAATGTTAAATATTGTGCGATTGTGTGCTAAGATGATTTATGGTGTGTATTGAACTGAAGGTTTTCCCATTTGAATTTGTGATATTATATATTTTTAAATAAATCATACTTTATAAGGAATAATTACAGGCAATGAAAACAATAATATAATGAAGAAAATCACTAAACGCATCACACAATAAAAGAACAACACTAAAATAGCGCATAGGCACAATCTCTAAAATTTAAGCACGGAATTACTATTTAAAAAACACTAAAAATAATGCAAGAAAACACTTTGCAACACCTGGTATAATTAAGCGATGCCATGTTAGAATTCAATGTTGTTTGATACAACACAGTTGTGATTTACGTCATCACAGGTTGCTAATGTAAATATTCATTTATAAACTACCAGAAAGATGATACGATAAATGAGTTGCACCCTTATTGTGTATATAGGTGGATCCTTCAGAAGTTAGTGCAGAACAACATTTTTTCATCTAATAATGAAGATAGAAACAGTATCATCATCAAGTTCCGTCTCCTCAACGAAGATTGGCTGCAACAGATCTCCAACATCCCATGTTTCTTGTTTTGGTGGTGCACTCTGCTAAACTGAGAAACATGATATAAACATGAAACTTAAAATATGACATGTGCTGATTTCGTGCACCAAATTGCACTACAATCAGATAAATGCTCAGTTTCACTAAACTGTTGTAATGAACCCTGTTAGAAATGTGCGTTACAAGCAATGAACTGGGATTGAAATTGTCTTTACATAGAAGAAGACTGTTTTGAGCATCTACACACGTCTATGTAATATGTATGGAAGTTTTGCAGTCGACAAGAGTACAGCAGACGCTGGGTTCAAAGAATCAGGAGGCCAATATACTGTTTGATAGGTCGCCCTGCCACAGAAAAGAACACAGGAATGTTGAAATGCATTATAAATTTTGGGACATTCAAGGTGTGAGTGTCGTGAACGTTATTCCAAGAGGAGTGATAATCAATTTTCATGCTTATATTAAGATATTGAAAAACTTAAGTTACGTATGCAGAGTTTGGTCACACAAGGATCCAGTAGACCAGCTTCTCCATCACGACGGCGGTACAAGGATCCAGCAGAACAGCTTCTTCAGCACGATGGCTGTACAAGGATCCAGCAGAACAGCTTCTTCAGCACGATGGCTGTACAAGGATCCAGCAGAACAGCTTCTTCAGCACGATGGCTGTACAAGGATCCAGCAGACCTGCTTCTCCATCAGAACTGCTGCTGTATAAGGATCCAACAGACCAGCTTCTCCATCACGACGGCGGCACAAGGATCCAGCAAACCAGCTTCTCCATCACAACGGCTGTACAAGGATCCAGCAGAACTGCATCTCATTCACTAAATTGTGTTCTCACAATATGGGAACCAATCACCACATTGGGTTGGGCAATCCTAACGCATCCATCCATAGTTCTGATTTGGTTCGCTCACGAATTCGACCTGCTTAAGACAATTTAAAGATGTACTCTCGTGGAACACAATTTGCAGATGTTGAAATAGTGATTCATGCAGCAAAGAATTGGCTTCACGATCAAGACACAATCTGCTACAAGGAAGATATACATGCAATTGTTTCATGGTGTCATACAGTCCTACTAAAGGAAGGAATACATGCAATTGTTTCATGGTGTCATACAGTCCTACTAAAGGAAGGAATACATGCAATTGTTTCATGGTGTCATACAGTCCTACTAAAGGAAGGAATACATGCAATTGTTTCATGGTGTCATACAGTCCTACTAAAGGAAGGAATACATGCAATTGTTTCATGGTGGCCTGCTAGTTTGTAGAAAATATATTGAATAATACAGGTGTTGATATGATATACCCATGTATGTTGTATATTCGTTTCATGTATTTTAATAAAGAGTTCATGAGAATATAGATGCGGTGCATTCCTTTGTGAATATCCCTCGTATTTTTCAACTGATGTTTCCTTGTACGTGTCGCCTGCGTGTTGCCGAGGATTGAAAGGAGAGCAAATAATGTAGTACTGTGATTTGTCATATATGTAATAAGAGGGAATATTTTGGTCATCGTCGATCACGACGGACGAACATCATCATCAAGAGGGAACATTGGTCGAATAGAGGGGCAAAGTGACTTAAAAATAATTTTTATGTACAATATGTTGAGTTGAAAGGCCGTAAACTATAAACCATAAACAAAGCTATAATGACACAAGGCAGTTCGTTCCTGATCTTAAATTCTACAAGTTTTGAGCGACCACATACATTTTAACATAATATAATTTTACATAGCATTAAGGCGAATCTGAAGACGAATCTTAGGGTATCTGAAGACGAAAATAAAGGTATCTGAGTATCTGAAGACGAATCTAAGAGTATATGAATACGAAAATAAAGGTATCTGAGTACCTGAAGACGAATCTATATTCTTTTCTAACCGAGTGATACGTTACTCAGTAAGAACAACAGATGGAATGAATAAAACTTTCAAAACAAGACCTAGAGTAAGACAAGGCTGCGTGCTGTCACCTCTACTTTTCAAAATATACATGGGCAGAATAATAAAATAAGCTCACATCGACAAAATTATAACCATTGCAAAAAAACATGATGAGGAACTTAATAATTAAATCAACGAACTACTATTTGCCGACGATCAAGGTATAATAAACAAAGATGAGAAAAATTAGCAAAATCACATCAATGTATTGTTATTAGCATGTAAGAAGTAAAACATGAAAATGAACATACAAAAAACAGACGTTATGAAATTTAGCAGAATCTGCAATACCAGTGGAGATAACAATAGATAACTCCAAAGTGAAACAACCATAGAACTTAAATATCTATGCAGTATTTTCTCATAAAATCAAAGACTAGACAGAGAAATAGAAACAGTTTCAGAAAGCAAACACAGTGACCTACCACCTTTCACCAGTACTTCTTCACCCAAAGATCAGGATGGAAATTTTTTTTTAAACAGATAATATCTAAATATTTTATACCAGCACTCTGCTACCAATGTCAAAAATGGTCTTTAACAGCCTGGCAGTAGAGGAAACATCGTTACACGTTAAATTAAGTGTCTGAGAAAGGCTGAAATGGTTAGTAAGCTATATCAAATAAGAAACGAAGAAATTAGGAATATAGTTGGTATAATATCATGTATTGAACATATTGAAAGACAGCAAGTAATATGGTTAGGTCACCTTATGAGAATGAACCCAAACCATATATCAATAAGATCATATAACAAAAGTATATCCGGGAGCAAACCCAAAGGAAGACCAAGAAAACGGTGGAAAGAAAACATTAAGATATCCTTGAACAAACATAGACTAAATGTAACCTCGGCGAGACATCTGGCCTTGGAACGACAGCTTAAGCTCCTACCCCTACGCTTAACGGCAAGTGTGAATACGATCCACAACCATTCACCTGGGGTCCTACAATAGACAATAGATACGTTACTCAAACAGAACTAAACCATGGGTCACGTGAAGGGCAGTAGAGTTATACAATCAATACTGTATATTTAACAGCGTGACACAAGGAAATTTAATAAGTCTGCACTTTAACATCTGTTGTAGGAGTCTGGGCACCTACATGTCTAGTCGAAAATTATGAGGTATAGAAATTATTCAAAGGATTGTTACCGTATAATTCCGTGTATAAGCCGTACGTTTTTATAGCTTTTCTCACTAATGAAGAAGTATTGGATTGTTTTATGTATACCGCTATTTCAGTTTTCAAGGATTTGAGTGAATTAAAAATAATTAAGTGTGTATAAAGCGGTCACCGAAATTTATCGGTAAATCTGTGTCATGTTTTTCTATTTGTGTTTTATATTTGTATAAATTACGTATAACGATTTCCTTACTCTCTGAGTGTTATGATTTCGGTGGCCGGTGTATTCAGACATAATTATATTTGTTTAAAACACGCATATCCTTAAAAACTATAAAAGGGTGTTAAGATTCAAAAACCAATCACTCAAGCCATCCTATATCATGGTAATATTAGAGTTGTATATTGTCATCATCCCTCACTCCAACTCTAACATTGTAGTCATAATGCAACTCAAAAATTACATTGTCCTCACTTTTGTCCATCACAATACTGATCGAGCATATTTTGAAAGGTAGAAGGATAATTTCTGATAGAGTGAATGGGCATGAGCGTTTCCTTCACCTTCTAAGTGATCGTGACGATGTCTATCCCTTTCGTGTTCATTAGAACCAAAAGACCACTTTATCCATGGACATTTAAGTATACAAAAGCACAAAATATGGGTATCACAGAAAGGGTCTATTGTCGTAAAAATAGCAGATATCACTTACAGTTTTACCAAGAAATTCTTCAGAATAATTCTGTTTGCTAATCTAACAAAGCTTCACTCGCATTGGCTGATATGACTTTCATTTGTCACTGCAATTATACTTTGTACCGCAAGCTAATAAAAAGCATGGACACAGAAATATATATCAAGATAAGTGACGATCCATGAGCTCAATCAGCAAAACAATACAGGAGCAATTACTTTTTTAAAAAAACATATACTAGTGACAATTGGTTTTGGTTCATATCGTGAAATTCCGACGGACATGTACTCAGTGACGTGTGTTTGTCCCTTGTAATATATTTAGATAGGCGTGTGTCATCTCAGGCATCGTTTCTATACATATGTGTGATTCACAATTTTCAACGTTAATATTCACATAAATACATACTAAGATGGGCTGGAGTTTTCAAAGAGTAAAATTTTTCATTGGATTACTAAAGTTAATTAACTGTAGATCAAACTATTCAGACCGCTAGTTCTAAGGATATGTTTATAAGTATGTGAAATCTGGATACTCAGTGCAGACAGAGAAAGAAGGATTCAGGTTTTTGAAAACATGCGCTACTTAGGTTTTGTTAAGAATTAACTATATAGAACACATGGGAAATAAATATATCCGGCAGCAAATAAACAAACTTGTAAGATATCAAGAATAACTTTTGGTAGTGGTGAAACAGCGTAAACGTGTTTGGTTTAAACAGGTAACGAGACACCACTCGCTTTCTAAGGTTATTTTGTAAGGAACAGTAGATCGTGGAAGCAGGAGAGGAGACCTGAGAAAATCCTGAATTGATAACATTACGGAATAGTTTGGGCGTGATTTTTCTACACCCCTCCGAAGGACTGAGGATAGAGTTATTTAGAGAGGTTTTTGATCTGATGTATCCGGAGCGGCACCCCTACAGCCTTGACAGATTATGGGACTTATTATTATTATTATTATTACTGTTATTGGACGACCATTTCCATATTTTACATTATATTATTTTAATATTAAAATAATATTTTATTTTAATACATAATTTTAATTCGACTTATATACACACGATAGTCAAAATTATTGACGTAAAGAGATGTTTAAAGACGGTGAGGTACTGTGCGCGACCTGACGACCAAGGTACCGTGTCCAAATCTCGTCGCTTTAAAAATGCATGCGGACAGCTTACAAAGCAATGGCAAACTACTGAATATAGCTATATTGCATAGAAAATCACTACAATATAAAAATGTTATGTTCATAGCTACGTCCGAATATAATATGCAACCCAATACGTACTAAAACCTTTAGACACATTTATCATGGAAACGTACTACACTAGAATTATATACGGAGCTTTGTTTCCTTTGGAAAACTACCATACACGATTTATAATCGGATCTTTGATTATTTGAAAAAGTGTCATACTCGGATTACAGGCGGATCTTATTTTTTCTTTTGGAAAAGGAAAATCCTGCCTGAATTATAGAAGTATCTTTAGTTCGTTTATAATATACCTGTACCATACTCAATTTGTAGACGGGTCTTTGTTTCCGTGTATCCGCACACTCCCATCGTGTCTATCTTATAGTTGGAGAATTGTCCTACAAGATTTCCAGCAAGATGTAATCCAGTAAACGGAATTGCGTTGTGCTGTCGTTTCATTTGCGTCAATTGCCGGACACATCCGACTACGGCGCTCGTAACTAATACATTCAGTGTTTTATCACTTCTATTGAATTGTGGACGTCTGCAACCATATCAACGATATAATCGGGCAGTCATGTAAAAGAACTGCTTCTTGTACCTACCAACTGGTCACCACACTTATAGCTAACTATGGCTAAGGATACTTGACTTTTTGTCGTTGTGGTGCTTCTCTATCGACAGATTCACATTCTCATACTTACGAATCTTCGTATAATTGGAATTATTTTTTGTTTGTTAATTAAAACCACTTATAGTCAAGTATGTACGAATGTTTCAATCTATTATAGTCAAGTATGTACGAATGTTTCAATCTATTATAGTCAAGTATGTGCGAATGTTTCAATCTTTTATAGCCAAGTATGTACGCATCTTTCAATCTGTTATAGCTAGGTATGTACGCATGTTTCAATCTATTATAGTCAAGTATGTACGCATGTTTCAATCTATTATAGTCAAGTATGTACGCATGTTTCAATCTATTATAGTCAAGTATGTACGCATGTTTCAACCAATCTCGGATTTAGTCAAATGTGGTTATATCTGAGCTTCTGACCATCCAAAAAAATTGAAGGTCACGGATATGGTAACCCAGCAGCCAGGAACACTGGAGATATTGTGAACAATCTACTGTTATTTTTATCACGTTGTGGCGAGATATAGTATTATAGAGAAAATGGATACTGAAGGATATGAACATAACTATGTAAGATCTAGGTCAACGTAACTGATAGACATGACTATGGGGGTGTCTATTAATTACGTCAACATTATGTGCACAAATTTTACCCCCTCCATGTCAACAACCTGTTAAGAATTCATGGACAATCCTCCCCTCATAATGTCCAACAAAATATTTACCCCCTTTCTCCCTAAAACAAATTTTGTATACAGAAATAGATTATTTCTTTCACATTTTTTGGGAACAAATTTCACACATTATTATTGGTGTATAAAAGACAGTACTGTTGACCTCGACTTTTGCCAATCCACCCCACCCCTTCCCCCCTCCCTACCATGTTAACAATTGTTAAACTTGTTTAGACCCACTCCCTCCTCATAATTGTTGACATAAAATAAGAACAGTCGTTAGGAATGGTGCATAACGTTTCATGATCGCCTATGCCAGTAGTTATTCCTATTGACGATACAATTTAACTCACCGAAAAAGTATTGAATTTATGTGGAAAATTATAAAATCATTTCTCAATTGCATTTAATTATTTTAAAACTAGTTTCTCTTTTAACGCCTTCGAAAGCGGGGCACTCACCATTTGCACAAGTTCTTAATGATGAAAGCTATGTTCTGCTTTCCTGAAAGAGTGGGGATGGAGACATTCAACATTTGCCTAAGTTCCTAATACTTTACGTTATGTTCTGGTTTCCTGAAGGAAAGGGGTGATTTAAAACACAAAACCCCTTACCTACTGGCTTGCCTTAGGGTAAATTGATATAGAACCGTGTTAAAATATTTCCAATTGAACTAAAAACTGTATTATTCACTTAGTGTTTCTCAAAACTTATAACACTTAAGGGAAATAATCTTCTTTAGCAATTTCTTAAATATTGGCTCCCTTTCTCTATAAATCCAAACACAACATCCAAATCCTTATCAATATTTTCACTTCATTTTTTTATGTATATATACGTGTGTATGTGTGTGTATGTGAATGTGGATGTGTGTGAGTGAGTGTGTGTGTGTGGGTGCATATTTGTGTCAGAGTATTCGTGTGTCGGTGTGAGTGTGTGTACGTGTGTGTGTGTGTGTGTGTGTGTGTGTTATTATTGTTATTGGATAATCTTGTTGCTGGTGCTGATAATATTGCTGTTGTATTTATCAACATTCAAATTTTGATGAGTAGTACTACTGATGATTCATGATTAAGAACCAGCATCATTTAAAACGGGACATTCCCATAAATGTTACGCTCTCCGTTCCAGCAGTCATCTAAGAGTATGCAGACACCAAGTTCCAGTCAGATTTTGATTTTGTGAACTTCGCAACTATTCAGAGAGGACATACTTTCACCACTGACCTCTGGTTATCCTTATTTCTGTCATTCTTTGTATGTGTACATTATGGTCTCCAGTATTGTCTTCTTCACTCTGTAGTAAATCAATGACGTACTTATTAGGTCGGCAATATTTATCTTTAATACTATGCCATCAAGCATATCACTGATAATGGGCCCGTTCTTTCATTGCCACTGACCTCCGCATGGTCATGGCACTATACCCACCCACTACTCTACGCAGCTTAATGTCATTTTAAGAGAGTTCAGGTATTCTCAAGTTGATTAATCAATTCGTAAACATGAAGAGTTCTTATAAAAACGATCATTATACCATCACTATGCTACCAATGTCAAACATGGACACTAGCAATAGAATCCAAAAGAAATTTTGTTACAACAGACATGACTTGTCTACGTAAAATCCTCGAAGTAACAATTAGTGACTGAATCAGGAATGAAAAAACCAGAAGATTAACAAAAGCTACGCCAATTCTGAATTACATCAGAAAACAATAGATTAAGTGGTTTTCGCATGCTTCCAGACTACTACTATCTGACAGTGCCCCTTAAAAAAAGCACAACTGTACAGACACGATAGATACAAAGATAGGAGCAGACTTTGCAAACGGTTGATTACAGAAATAAAAGCGACAACGAAAACAAAAATATATTAAGCACACAAAAAAGCCATCTCCAGAGAACTCTTCTATCCCTGATGCTGCAAGGCAAAATGGGGTATAACGTGAAAAGAAAAAACAAAAGAAAGAAAGACACATGACAAATATTGCAGAGGGTATTTGTAAAATGGTTTATTTTCCAACTATATATAGTTACATTTCAACCAATAAGTCTATTTGCCCATCAGTTCAGCCATATTTTTCTTGTAGTGTTTCTCAATCTTTATGACTATTCTTTGGCTGCATGGTGTGCTCTTTTGTTGCTTTGATGCATGCCTTTTTTGTAGGTCTGTCTGTTGTTTCATTTCCTGCTTGATCGTTATGTCAAGTAATGCAGTGCTGGTCACATTGATGAATTATGGGGAAATAATATTTCCATCGTTCTTACTTTAAAATATTTGAAGTGTTGTTTGACAGATATTTATGCTTCAGTGAATATGTAATTACAGATTCCGCAGAGCTTAAAACGAGTTGACCGGATGAGCCGATTTTGTTTTTGATTTTTTTTTTTGTGTGTGGTGAAAAACGACTTCTTACACTGCTATATAAATTTTCCGTTTTATCTTTGTTACAGTATATCTTGGCTATCCTGATCCTTAACCAGATTTATAGACTTAACAGGATACAGAATCAACCTATGCGTATCCTTCTTGGAAGTCCAGAGACACAAAAATAGTGACAATGCACAGCCTGCTGGTTATCCTGCCATGATGCACAGAGCTATGGCGGAGTGGTACAGGGCGCGTCTGTAACGGCCAAGGTACCGAGTTCGATACCCACAAAAGGCAATTGTGTATTTGGACCGTACAGAAAACAATGGCAAACTACTTAACGTATTTACATTGCCTATAAAATCAAGACAGCCCAAAAATTATGCGTTGATGGCTACGGCCTGAATAGGATAATCCGCCAAAGACGTATGTATCGGGCCATTGGAGCAAATAAAACGGCGACACAACGCATTTCCATTCTCTGAACTACAACCTGCAGGAAATCTAGTAGAACTATGGTGCTACTACAAGAGAAATTCAGCAGGAGTTTGGTAATGTACTCTGAAGAAGAAGAATAGCATAAGCTACCAAAAAAAGATATGCCAAGAGCGGATATTTATCGCGCGCGTTCATACCTGCATCAGTACTGTCAAATACCATCCAGTACATGATGATATTGAAAAGAACAAAGTAGATGTATGTTTATCGTTCTCGTTGCGTGCTGATTTTTCATGCGCCTTCTGCTTCTTCTGCGTTCGTTCTCAAACTCTTGCAGATTAGCAGGATGTAGTCCGGAGAACGGAATGCGTTGTGTCATGGTTTACAGCATTGCTGCGATATCTGCGCCTTTCGGCCTGACACATCCGACTTCAGCATGGCTTTGGGTCACTGGCCCTATATGGGATGAGACAGTCAACTCCATCCCATAACCTCCTTGGTCGCCTTTTACGACATGCGTGGAAGGTAAACAGTGTTGCTATTCTTGCTCCCTTTTCGGGCCTTGGCAGCACACGGCGATCATGCGCCTAATTCCACTAATGTTAAAGATACATAACAAAAAAACATGAATAATAACTCTTTCTACATTACGGGTCACTAGGGACAATTTTTCATTGACATTTATCTTTACGATTTACTAGTTATATTGTTAATCATTGACAATAGTACTTTACCAAATGTGTTATCTTTTCTTTAAATGCTTTTAGGAGTTTACTCGTTATTTCCCCTGATATTTCCAATGTTTAGCTTTTAGTTTTAACTGTCTGTCTAGTTTCACTCCAAGTTAGACATGGAGCTGGTTCTTTTTTTTTCCGTTTTTTTATATTTCCCCATTGGTTTTGATGTTGTCAGCTGTTTTGGGATTTATTTTGTAACTTCAAGAGAAAATCAAACTTAATAACTCACTATAAAAAAAATTATCGGTGTTCCCAGGCGAGAATAAAATAAAAGAGAAAAATAGAATAGATGCGAATATATTTTTTTATAAATTAGTGATGATTTTGATGTTTCAGTTTCTACACGTTGCGCTGCGACATAGCATGGGCCTACATTCAGATTTGGAGGAATACCTTTAAAATAACAACAACAGGAAAGAATAGCCGCGAATTATTATTCAAATGTACCCAAGACCTCATATACGATTTTTATATACCAAAGATCATCTGTGTATACAACTTTTAAATTAAAAAAAAAATTAAACCAACGCCTCCAAGGATCGAACTCCGAACATACGGCGAAATATAGTTCAGATTGTGAAATTGTGTACATATGTATGTTATGTAACTCTCTACGTAAGATATTCTTTGAAGGAAACTTTTATGGTGTCACTTTGAAACAGATCCGAAATGTTCCGTTTATGGAATAAATTACCAAATGAAATACCAGAAACGTTATTTGTTTATTATGTTTCATATGGAAATACATCATCAACGTTAATTGAAACGCAGCAAAACCCGATATTAATTTTAAAGTTTGTGAACCGTTAAGGACAAATGTTGGCATTATGCGAATTGTGTGCCTCGGCCAAAGGTCAACCAATCGTATCATTGGTCACGTTTTGCCGGACATGCAAATTTATTCGTAAATCTATCATCATCCCATCTTCGTTACATTTTCTATACGTTTAGCAATTTTTATTGGTCTGCCTTACGAAATGGACGAACGTATACAACGTGACAAAACAAAGAGCTACTGAGTGATATATATAACTATATATATGAGAGTATGAGAGTATATGACTAACGAAAATAAAGTATGTATGGGTCTTGAGTTCCATCAATTTGTTCAATTGATGAACAATTCCTATACAAGCCCCGTACCTATTATATATATATATATATATATATATATATATATATATATATATATATATATATATATATATATATATATATATATATATATATATATATATATATATATATATATATATATATATATATATATATATATATATATATATATATATATATATATATATATATATATATATATATATATATATATATATATATATATATATATATATATATATATATATATATATATATATATATATATATATATATATATATATATATAGATATATATGATATATATAATAGAAGTGATTTCAGCAATGGAGTTAACGAACGACATACATGCACAGTTAGGTAAGAATGTGTGAAGTAACATAAACAGTTACGCTACACAGACATAGCAACTAATAGGTGGAGCTATCGCTATCATAACTAAGACAGGAATGTTTGCGATATTCATCGGAACATTATCACAGAGTAGATGTGTGGTCTCTTTATGCTTGGCTCAGACTTGGCATCGGCTTACAAGATTGTCATTGAAATACTTTTTTCTTTCTTATGAGCAGCATGAGTATCCGTATACATCATTGGAACTTGGCTAATTTTTAAAAGAGAAACCACACTCTGCTGCTAGTTTACATCAAGGAAGCGATATATGCGCTTTTATGATCAGCATATAAATTTGTATATATGTTTTATGGATCGAACAACCAATCACACTCTCTGCTATACTAGTCGCTTCATTATATTATATTAATAATTAATCAATAATTCATTTAATTATTAATTTTTGGAGGTTTGGGGTTAGGTTTAGTTATATTTTGCATCACTATTCCTAACCCTAAATATATTTATATTTCAATTAATAAATGTAATATATAATATGATAAACATAGCCAAGGTAAATAATCAAATATGTAGGCACTAATTCCAAACCAGTTCCGATTTTGTGCCGGTAATGACCTCTGCATTACCAACTCTTTTCTTTTTGCACGAAAAATTTTCACAAAGTGTCATGGAAACATATAATATGTGCTCATTGGCATCAGGTAGATTTCAGTATCACCGGAAGGCAGAATTTGAAGAACATACAAAAAACACGCAGCGGTGGCTGTGAACAGACTATTCATTAGTTGCTGCAAAAGTCAAACGGAGAACAAGGAGAATATTCATACCCAAACATATAGTCACTCATGTATCCTACACCAAGGATCCAAACCAAGTGCTTTGAGTTCCAACAACAGACTGAAGATTTACTTGCTGACCCACCGGAAAACTAGTGGTGAATAATTTAAAAGATGTTCACAAAACGGCGGTAAACGTTTATGGCACGCGGGAACACATACATTAAGACTGTTATGTGGCTAACCAGCAGTTACTTCAACCTTTAATGTCAGAAAAAGAAAAGACAAATACTCTTGCTGAACTGAGTCAAGATTGCATTTTACTAACGAGTTGGAGTTTGAGACACTATACCTTTATACAAAAAGATATCTGAAGCATATTCCTCAACACTGAGTAAACGGTATTATAATCAATTTTGTTTGATAAAGTCGTACATGACAGGCCAAAAGGTGTAGATATCGCAACCAAACTTTAAGCATAGCATAACGCATTCCCTTCTATGGATTACATTTTACTAACATGTGGGAGTTTGAGACACCATGCCTTTATATACGAAGATATCTAAAGCAAATTCCTCAACACTGAGTAAACGGTATTATAATTATTTTGTTTATATTCTGTCATTTTTATCTATTGATTCGGGGAGAGAGAGCAGAAGTGAAGCCTCTTTCAGTAACGCACAAGAAATATACAACCTTACCATGACCGCCTTAAAAGAGAAACAACGAAAATGTATGTGTAATTTTTTAGTTCTTGTTTTCAAATCAGCCACTTTCATGTACTATCTCCCTTTGTGTCTAAAACATCTCTCCGAAGTAAAATACACATCTTTCCAAGATGAACTACGGTATATATATATATATATATATTATATATATATATATATATATATATATATATATATATATAAACACAAACAAACAAACGACCCAACTACATATATCCCCTTTGTATCAAAAAAGGAAAAGGAGTTAAAATGAAAATTGCTTCTTTGTGTACACGTGACCATGTTATTTAAAATTCGCAAAATGTTGCATATGTTTGCAACATTCAAAAACTTACTTAGTACATTCAGGATTTTTCCCGCATCATTTATTATGCGAGAAGTGTTATATTTATGATTAAATGTCTGTAACTATAAACAATTCAGGCTGACGGGATATGAACCAGGACCGTTCTAGCGGCACCGTAAAACCCCGTTTAATTGAGTTGCAAGGCGACTTGGTACCGCTACAACGGTCCTGGTTCAATTTCCATCAGCCATAAGAAATTTTCACATCCTCATGCTTCCTACTTGAATTTACTTGGAATTTTCCACTTACCTTTTTACCTTCCTCAATACATATAAGCCGATATATAGATTGGAGGTCGTGATGACTGAATTATTTAGAACCGTAACCTCCACTATGTTTTGATTGTTAAAAACTCGTATATAACAAATTGAATTAGCATGACAATTGAAAGCATGATACCGTAAGACATACTATTTAGTTAAATAAACCTTATATAACATATAACCATCGGGCTGAGATAGAAAGTGGCTAAAACAAACCAGATGTAACATATAACCATCGGGCTGAGATAGAAAGTGGCTTAAACAAAACAACCTGATATATCACATAACCTACGGGCTGAGAAAGTGGCTTAAACAAACCTGATATATCACATAACCATCGGTATCAGAAAGTGGCTTAAAATGAAAGTACAATCAATATAAATTTATACACAATATAAATAATATAATATAAATTTATACATAATATAAATAATATAATATAAATTTATACATAATATACAGATATAGAATATATATATATGTACAACTATTATCTCCACAAGTCACCGTAACTGGATTGCCCAGAACAGAGACTTGCATTATTTGTTTATGGTTTAAACGCTCTGATATAACCTAATTATACTAACGATATTGGTTGATAGGAGAGTACATCATAATGAAAAGTACTCTTTTACTTAACTAAAAATATAAAATAACCAAGCTATTCTAAAATATTACACAGCACACTTGGAAACCGGCGTGTGATTGTAAACATGTGTACATTCATCCAGGACGTCCACACAACAGTTCACTTGCACACTTCTCGTGTGTTATACGTTTCTAACCCCATCCTTCAAATACCTGTATTACCTGAGAGTGAGTTGTTTTTTTCGTGTGAAAACGATAGAACGTGATGTTTCATGGTGAGCAGGTATATCTTACCTTCTGTGACCTACAAAATTATCTACAAAAGAACATTCGTAGACTGTTGCATCACGCGCTGACTACGATATATATTATCACAAGGTTTTTCTTCTTATTCTTTGTCTTCTTCTGAATTCTTTCCTCAAACTCCTGCAAATTAGCAAGATGCAATCCGAAGAATGAAATGCGTTGTGTCATGGTTTACAGAATAGCTGTGATATCTGTTACTTTCGGCATGTGACACGTTCGACTTTTAAACGGCACAGCCAATTATACCTCAAAACCTCCTTAGTCGCCTCTTACGCCATGCTTAGAAATTAAAAAATGTAGCTAGTCTTTGTTCCCCTTTCAGGATCCGTCAGCACACGGGAATCAGGAGTCTTATTTCGTGTTATATCTTCTTCTTCTGTGTTCTTCTCAAACTCCTGCAGATCAGCAGGATGTAGTCCGGAGAACGGAATGCGATGTGTCATGGTTTACAGCATTGCTGCGATATCTGCGCCTTTCTGCCTGACACATCCTACTTCAGCATGGCTTTGGGTCACTGACCCTATATGGGATGGGACAGCCAACTCCATCCCATAACCTCCTTAGTCGCCTTTTACGACATGCATGGAAGGTAAACAGTGTTGCTATTCTTTGCTCCCCTTTCGGGCCCCGACAACACACGGGCGTTTCGTGTTATATGATTGTTGCGATGTTACCACGTTTCATTGTTGATAAATTTGTTGAATATTACTGCACGTTTTGAGTAAAGAGTGAGAGAAAAGAAATTTGTTGAATAGTGTTGTACGTTTTGAGTACAGACAGAGAATAGAGATTTGTTGAATATTGCTGCACGTTTTGAGAGTGAGAGAATATAGATTTGTTGAATATTGCCAGGGTTAGTACAGAGATCTCAATGCATTATGTCGTGCTTTTTAACCTGGCTACAACATCTGCGACTTTCGACCCGACATATGCGATTTCAGCATTGGTTTTGGGTCACTTTGAATATTCCATGGCATGGATCAGCCAACTCCACACGCAAACCTCCCTAGTCGTAGTTTAAGACATGCATGGCAGGTCACATTTCAACTATATGAGCTTAATAACCGCAACACTATCCTGCAACGTATAAGAATCACACTGAAATGGCATGTAATTTACAAATTATACAAACAAAAACCTCGTGTTGAACCACGACCACCATTTTTTTCTGAACACAGTTCTGATATAACAAATAGGACTAACATTCACGGTTGAAATGTGTGTATCTCACAATAAGAAATAAGTTTTATTTTCACACCTAGACATTTACTTACTACAAAGCTCAACGTGTTAGCATTTATGTTACATCATCAAAGTTAGCATTTATGTTACATCATCAAAGTTAGCACTTATGTTACATCATCAAAGTTAGCATTTATGTTACATCATCAAAGTTAGCATTTATGTTACATCATCAAAGTTAGCATTTATGTTACATCATCAAAGTTAGCATTTATGTTACATCATCAAAGTTAGCATTTATGTTACAGTATCAAAGTTAGCATTTATGTTACATCATCAAAGTTAGCATTTATGTTACATCATCAAAGTTAGCATTTATGTTACAGTATCAAAGTTAGCATTTATGTTACATCATCAAAGTTAGCATTTATGTTACATCATCAAAGTTAGCATTTATGTTACAGCATCAAAGTTAGCATTTATGTTACAGCATCAAAGTTAGCATTTATGTTACAGCATCAAAGTTAGCATTTATGTTACAGCATCAAAGTTAGCATTTATGTTACATCATCAAAGTTAGCATTTATGTTACATCATCAAAGTTAGCATTTATGTTACATCATCAAAGTTAGCATTTATGTTACAGCATCAAAGTTAGCATTTATGTTACATCATCAAAGTTAGCATTTATGTTACATCATCAAAGTTAGCATTTATGTTACAGCATCAAAGTTAGCATTTATGTTACATCATCAAAGTTAGCATTTATGTTACATCATCAAAGTTAGCATTTATGTTACATCATCAAAGTTAGCATTTATGTTACAGCATCAAAGTTAGCATTTATGTTACATCATCAAAGTTAGCATTTATGTTACATCATCAAAGTTAGCATTTATGTTACAGCATCAAAGTTAGCATTTATGTTACATCATCAAAGTTAGCATTTATGTTACATCATCAAAGTTAGCATTTATGTTACATCATCAAAGTTAGCATTTATGTTACAGCATCAAAGTTAGCATTTATGTTACATCATCAAAGTTAGCATTTATGTTACATCATCAAAGGAAAGGTTCCCTTTTATTTTTTTCTTTCACCTGGAAGAAACCGTGAAGAAGAATCACTTCTAATGTTCTTGGTTGACAGAAATCAACGGGGATATTACTGAAAATCATAGATTTGAAAAAGTTATACAATCCTGTGAACACATCAGCTCTATATAATATTATTTGAATTTTCCTGTGATATTCATTTCCTGTATATACAAATTATATACAAAGTGACCAATGAAAACTCGAAAACAGTCAAATAGCGTCACTTTTGAAGGATTCTTCCCCCACCCCCTATAATTCTACAGAATTTTGCAATTGACGAGGAACTCAAGGTGACTATTTGCAATTATCCTTCCAAACGCCATATATCAGATTAACTTCTTAACTTTACCTAAATTCTATACATTTCATCTGTACATGTAATTATCTTGTATTATTGAATCATCTGTACCAGATGTCTCTCGGATTCCTTGCAGACATGCAGCATACCACAAGCACAGGGAATGCGGAGAAACCTATCAAAGAAACGTAAGATAAATAAGACATGGAATTACCTAGCTTAGAAAAATTGTGCAGAAATGTCTTGAAAACTTGTGCTCCACTGAATTGACATGTTAGACGTGTATTATCTGGGTTCTATTTATCCCAGCTGTCCCTGCTATGCTTATTTTATTTATACATTTTACTAACTAATCCAGTTAACAACAGTTACTATTTTTGTGTTTCATATTTCTTACTAAATCATTCTAGTTTTGTTTATCTAAAATATAGCACGTTCAACTTTGACGAGCTCACACAATTGTCTATCTATATATCTATTTGCTAAACCCTTTGCTGCCTTTCGGTGTCAGGGGTAGAAGAGTTTTATGAAGATAGCCCTCGTGTGTGCTGAGTATATTGTGGAATGTGTCGCCTCTTTTATTTCGGTGGTCCATCGTTTTCGTGGTCTGCCTCTAGGTCTGCTTTTACTGTATCTATGTAGCATAGCTTGCTGTGGTACACTATCTGATGGTAGTCTGCTGATGTGTGCAAACCATTTGATTTGTTGTCGCTAAATACCAAGATTGGGGTGGTGTCTGTTCTTTGTCCAATGTCTCACTGTCTCTTAGCGATATTCCTAGAATTCTGCGTAAGCATGTCATTTGATAACTGTGTACTTGCACTAATGATCTTGAGTCTCTCCTTCACTATATGCACACATCGATTTGTCCCACCCTGCCTCTTTTCCCACGACATCTGACCCATTACATTTGTTTCTGAAGATCGAGAGATATCACTACACAATGATAAAAGAGTTATATACCTCTTTGTTTTTCTTTTGAAGAAATAAAAGCAAAGAGAAAACTCTAATACTTTTAAATGTGCCATCCATCATCTATTTCTTTATGTATGTCTCTGGAAATCAGCCTTACGTTCTATTTCTCTTCTACTTCTTTGTTCGTTCTCAAACTCCTGCAGATTAGCTAGGAAAAGGAATTGGTTTTACCCTTGTTTACAGCTTAGCTACGCTATCCGTATTTTTGGCCCGACACATCCAACTTCAGCATGTAGTCTGGTTCACTTTGACCGTATATTGGATTGGACAGTGAACTCCATCCCAAAACGCTCGTAGTCGCCCTTTATGACAAGCATTGCAGGTAACAGTGTCGTTATTCTTTGCTCCCCCTTCGGGCCCGGCACTACACTGGCATTTCTAATCCTCATTATCTGTTCCTCTAGATCTGTCTCTTCAAGTTTAATTTTGTCCACACCTTCTTGCCTAGCCCTCCCAATCAGTTTCTGCCAAAATGTTCAGTATCTATCTGTCTGCTAATATATGTATGTTCTGTGTTTGTACTTTCTTTCCGACCTCCTCTGACTTCCTTCTAATCAGTCAAACACTGTTTATCCCTCACTGTCTGTCTGTTCCATTTCCTTGTCTTTTCCACAAAGTTTCACTATGCCTTCAATTCATTTCCAACACCTTTACTCACTGAACTGGGTGACGTCATCTGCCTCTGCTAATTAGTCAAACACTGTTTACCCCCCCCCCCCCCCACATTGTCTAACTGCTCTGTTTTCTGTTTTTGGCATACACTCCCACTACCTAAATGCTGTCCCACGGCTGTGGAGAAAGAAGTGCAGGCTTTGGTCAGTGAGAATAGCAAAGAGGCGGATGTGATTATATACACTGATGGATCTGTGATTAGACATGTTCGCAGTGCTTGGGCCTTTACAGCTCAGTGCGCAGGTAAAACGGTCAGGGAGGAGAGTGGTGCCTTTGCGGTCACTACGAGTAGTATGATCATGGAGAATATGGCGTTGACCAGGGCATTTCAGTGGGTATGCACAAAGAAGGTAACGCAGGTCTGCATCTTGAGTGACTCAATGAGCATGATTAAGAAGGTACAAGCGGGTCTACTTCACGAACAGTGGATTGAGGCCTTGAGAAAGGCGAGGCTGAAAGTGGTTATATTTATTTTCGCGTCTGGACATGTGGGTGTTCGAGGCAATGAAAGAGCGGATCAACTGGCATCGTGCGCGATTGGGCACAGTGCGATGGGGAAATAGATCGTGCTGACGTTTTGAACTCCTTAAGAGATATAATACGCGAGAGTGAGACTAATGTGGAGGATGATTCCTTTTCAATGACTATGATTAAAAATCAGGGATTGAAATGCGGTGTTGCTAGAAGTGAACATTTTGGAGGGCGCAGAAGAATCATGGTCAACCAACATAGGACCGGTACTGTCAGCAGAAGATTAAATGGCGGTTACACTCAGTGAGAGATCGGAGCAACTATGGACGTGTCCAGTTTGCAGTGATGATGATCCGACCACTAACTAACTAACTACCTACATCTTATTGTCTGACCCACTATGACTATTCTAATCAGTTTAACGCTACCCCTCGCTGTCTATCAGTTCCGTTTCCCTGTTTTTACCAAGCAATTACATTGCCTTAACCTTACTGTCTGACTCCCTTTTGCATCTTGTAATCCGTTAAAAGCCGTTTACCCCTCGCTGTTTGTTCTGTTTCCCTATTTTTATCACGCAGTTCCCACACAACTCACTGTATAGCCCCCTCTGCCTCTTCTCATCAGTTAAACTCTGTTTACTCCTCGCTGTATATCATTTTTGTTTCCCTGTTTTTGTTAGGCAGTTCCACTCTGTCTACACATCACTTCCAACACCTTACTATTTGCTCCTAATTTTTGTCTTTCTCTTTCGTTCTAAGCCAACACTTTCAATCGCTTTATCCGTCACTATTTTCTCATCTTTCTAAGCCAGTACTTTACTCTTTATCCGTCACTATTTCCTCATCTTTCTAAGCAAACACTTTCAATTTCTTTATTCGTCACAATTTGCTCAAATTTGTACTCAAACTTTATTCGTCACAATTATCTAATCTTTCTAAGCCAGTACTTTACTCTTTATTCGTCACAATTATCTAATCTTTGTAAGCCAGTACTTTACTCTTTATTCGTCACAATTATCTAATCTTTCTAAGCCAGTACTTTACTCTTTATTCGTCACAATTATCTAATCTTTCTAAGCCAGCACTTTCAATCTCTTTTCTCGTCACTATTTGCTCAACTTTGTACTCAAAACTCTGTGTTCGCTTACTGCCAACATATGTTCCCTCCTAAAATTTTCCTGTGTGCGCAGCCAGACATCGCAAAATCGCATGAGCATACCATTCTTGAGGTGGGACATGAAAACATATTTCTATGTCTGCAGTTCTAGATTTTCTGCGCTGAGCGTCAAATTTCTATCTATACCTGCCCTTCTCATCAATTTCTATATCTGTCTCTCTCTCTCTGTCTCTCTCTCTCTCTCTCACTACTTGCTTCGTAGTGTTTGTTCCTCATTCTCTGTATCTTTCCCCATCCCTCTGTATTTTATTGTATGCATTGTATCTGTGATTTATTCTCTTCTAACTTAAGTTACCTCATTTGTCAGACCAATATTGTCATACCTGTTACATATATGCAGCAGTATACTCCTTCGTGGGCTGACTAAATCCTACGGCCTACATCCTGCAATCTGACTGCGCTTTAAGCAGTGGCCCCATTCAATATGTTCTAGTTTACTCTGGATTGACCCGATAGCAAGGTCATGTTCTCTTTATGACTTCACTATCAAATAGTGACGCAGAATGTAGATATTCAAAGTATGTGATGTTCTGACTGGACAAAACAAACTTTTCATTCATATTTAGAAGTTCGGTAAAAGTTAACTTTCAATGACTTCACAAAATGATTCTTAACTAAAGCTCTTATACATTCTCATGTATTAGTGATCTGCTATCTCACCTGGCTGACGAATTTCTAGCATTCTTTTGGTAAACCGCATGAGTAGTTGAGAATTAGGTAGTGCACTTTGTGTCTGTTGTGTATATTCGTTTTATGATGTTTCATTTCTGTTTTGCTTTATTAAAGTCATCCAGCAGAACAAATATCATATTCAACAATGAAAAGTTTATTTCTGGCGTTGTCAAACTTCTTGCGCTGAATACTGTCACTGAGATTGATGACACATTTAGATCGATATTTGGGTAACTAAGTACTAAATGTGACACTAGTAAAACTGGACACCTGGAGGGCAGAATGCGGAGCATTTTGAATAAGCGAGCCACAGGAACAATCAGCGCGTACAGTTTTCTTGTCAATAAGAGAATTTTCGGAGAGGAGATGGGCGCTGCCGAGTAAAATTCTATCCCCTAGAATGTGTGTGTCGGCATGTTCTATTTCGATCCAAGACATTACGCGCTATAAGCTCTTACTTCCTATGTACAATGGATCGGATAATTCTGAATTTTATTCCTTACCAAAAAGACTGATTGAATGACGACTAAAGAGTTTGGTATTTGATATGACTGTTCCACATCATATGTTCAAGTCACTAAAAATATAAACTGAAATCTGACGATTTGGAAAGGTGCAGATAGGTCAGCTATGTTGTACATCATGAAACAATACATTTGATTTTCTACACTACATTTTATTACTAAATAGGAGTTTTAGAACGAACACTATACACAATATAGATATTAAAAGTGTGGACAGAAAGCACACCTATGAAGAGATCGGCTTTACTACTCCATGGAGACTTTGTACTTCTTACCATGGTCATCTGGTAAATTAACTAATATTCGCCATGCCCTGATGAGACCCTCTCATTATAAACATCAGCATCTGGGGAAGAATTGACATGTCATCATGTCTTAGAACTGGAAGACGTATCAAATTTTGTTACAATTTATTTATGGTACAAACATAAATAATTCAGGGAACTGCGCAGTAGAAAGTAAGAGAAAGATGGCAATGGCGTTTTCGAAACTTTTCCAAATAAAAAATCTCTAGTGAGTAATCAGTAACAAAGTAAAACTTTGTATGATAAGAACATGCGTATTCCATGTGGCAATGCACGGCTGTGAGTCTTGAACTATAAATAAAACAGTACCAATGAAAATTGTCGAATTGAAATACTACAGAAAAATCTTACCATATACCATGGACAGCAAAATGACAAATAAATAAGTACTACAATCATTAAATGTCGATGAGGGCTGACTCCTAAATAACATCATAAGAGCTTTTTTGGTCATCTAAAGAGACATTACAGTACGGAAAGACTAATAGCATATCAGAAGGAAGAATAAACGGCAACAGAGGAAGAGGCCGCCCAAGACGACGATGGACAAATGTGCAGCAGATCAGTGCAAATGTACAGAGGAATAGTGCAGCAGCTCAACAGCGGAGAGTTGCTAGAAAGTCACGGGTAGACAAAAAACCGTCTACAGTGGTCATTCCATGCCCGAACTGTCCAAGGTTTAATGACATTTGCGTCCAGAATAATGCGTATTAGCCATTTGCGAACTCATAACCAAGGACATAATGCTAACTGAATTTTTTTTCTAAAGTGGATGTAACAAAAGGTCATCCATCATCAATTGTGAAAGACGAACACTAAAATGACCATAGTTGATACCAAATGAATTCTGGAAGACAACACATATGATTCCAGTGGAGATAAACAATTTTTTTAATGGTGATGGGTGGGGCTACCACTGAAATAAGCCTGACAAGATAATTATATCTACTTGTCGTCATTCAGTCCTGTGTTGATCAGTGTCTACTCCACAGTTCAAGTGAAGAGCTGCTAGATTACATAAACCTACTCAACAAAAGCTGCCTCAGTCATAGCACGAAAATCAATGCAGAAAGAAACAAAAGTAGTATGTATAGGAAGAGAATCCAATACAATCAACATAAAGATAAAAGATAATTTACTGAAACAAGTTCAGAAATTGTAATATCTTGGACGTATTTTTACAGCCGATGGAAGAATGGACCTAGAGCTCGAGACAAGAATTCGAAAAGCCAATCATGTAAATTAACTTACACCAATTTTAAATCACAAATCTGGACAAAATGGACAAAAAAGGCACATCGAAAATTCAATATTCATACCAACATTGTGTTATCAATGTCAAATATAGACACTAACAAAAGAAAAAGAAAGAAAGCTTACTGCGTGGGAAATGAGATGTCTAAGAAAAGCAGCGAACAGAACAAGAACATATATGAGGAATTCATAGATTACAGGAACTGTTGGAACAACATCTGTGGTAAAAAATATTGAAAAAGAGAGACTGAAATGGTTCGGCCACTTAGTGAGAATAATCCCTTATTGACCAGCGGCAAGAGCATAAAATATGAAAATGGAAGCAGCAAGATACAGAAGAAAACCAAGAAAAAGGTGGGTTGAAGGAGTTATCAACATTCTGGGACGTCAAAATATTATTACATATGATGCGATTAAAAGTGCAACAGCCCGACAACCGATTGTCATTCAATCCTACGACGCCTTACAGCTAAAGCAAAGAAAAGACAATAGATAAATTGATTAAAGCCTGCGGTGCCTTACAGCTATAGCAGAGCGAAGACAATAGATAGAATCCGCCCTTGTTCGTAGAGTTGGAGTTTTTTCCCAATCAGTGAGATTACTAAAAATGCGATCATCAAAAATCGTTTACCAACTCTTATGACTGATAAAGAAATCGTTCGTGAAGAAGGTACAAACAACTCTAACATACATAATACTATTTATACCGCAGCTTCCATGAAATAATGATGTCCGACAGCTGATTTGACTGAGTATACAATAGTTTTGTTTTTCACATAAACGTCTTGTTTTACAACTATCTCTCCTACAAGGATCCAGCTGGCCGGAAACAAGAAGGATAATAGAAGGGGGGAAACAGTTATCTTGTTGTAAAGTGAGAGCCCAGAGACTTTATAAACACCCTGTTTATGTTATCTTCAGAATTGTGTCAGGTTCCATTACGTTTCGTATCTGTTGTCTCGAGAATAGCATTAAAAGAAATATTTTTTATTGTTTTTGAGTACTGGTGCAGTAATATGGTACGTTCACAATATCAGTACTCGTACGTACATAAAACTCTTAATCTACATCGCAGGTACGCGACCTCTTTAATCTGGCAGGACAGATTGAGCCTCTTTTACGTGAGAATGTTTTTTTTTATTAAAGTCTTTAGATTGATAAACAACCTTTTATGAGCTCGCATGCCAATGTTTACAGTACTTTCTAAGATCCATTGCTGTGTTTAGAGTTGTTTCTGATCTTATTTACCAGTGTTTAAAGTACTTTCTGACTCACTTGCCAGTGTTTAGAGTATTTTCTGATCTTATTTACCAGTGTTTAAAGTACTTTCTGACTCACTTGCGAGTGTTTAGTGTAGTTTCTGATCTTATTTACCAGTGTTTAAAGCACTTTCTGACTCACTTGCCAGTGTTTAGAGTATTTTCTGATCTTATTTACCAGTGTTTAAAGTATTTTCTGACTCACTTGCGAGTGTTTAGGGTAGTTTCTGATCTTATTTACCAGTGTTTAAAGCACTTTCTGACTCACTTGCCAGTGTTTAGAGTAGTTTCTGATCTTATTTACCAGTGTTTAAAGTACTTTCTGACTCACTTGCGAGTGTTTAGTGTAGTTTCTGATCTTATTTACCAGTGTTTAAAGTACTTTCTGACTCACTTGCCAGTGTTTAGAGTAGTTTCTGATCTTATTTACCAGTGTTTAAAGTACTTTCTGACTCACTTGCCAGTGTTTAATCTGCTTTCCTATCTCACTTCCCAGTGTTTAAAGTACTTCCTGACCTTACCTGTGTTTAAAGTATTTTTATATTAGTTTGGTTGGACAATTAAAATAGTTTGGGTGGCCGGAACTAGCCCCTGGACCTTACTTTACCCACCCTTGCTCAATAGACTACTCAGAAGTCTTTCACAAATTGTAACAACAAGAGACTTGATATTTGAAACAAATATAGACAGTGAAGAATTGAGTTTTTTATTTTATCATATGTATTATCTCCCTCTTCACAGAAGCAGAATGTTGTGTGTCGAAAGCATCGCTCAGAGCACGTGCCTCTGCTCAAGCACTAATCCAATTCATGTTAGAACTAGACATCGTAATATAATTTCTAAACATATTTTCTGGAGGGGGGGGGGAGAGCCAAATGGTTTCTCCTATATTCCACTATGATCTATTAATGAAGATCTTTGAATAATAAGAAACATGTATTGAAGGCCAAAAATGCGTGATCAGAAATGAGCTTCAACTAAGCTCATTCATAGTATCTAATTGTGGGACTCTCTGAAGACTTCGTGATCATCAGGCCGTGTTCACATATACAACGAGATAACTATTCAAACATTGAATGTTTATAATAAATACGAAGTCAATGAAAGAAATATCAACAATCTGATATCTACAGATAACACAGTTTTATTAGAAGAACAGTGACAACTTACAAATTATTCTAGACAGATAAGAGGAAGTTAGTCTGATAAATGATGTTTCAATCTCATCCAAATGTACCCCATGTAGTCAATAATAGAAAATACCAAATCCTAGAAATATCTCTAAAAATAACTAGCTAGAAAGAAAAACTCAAACAAGTTAATAAAAATAGCAAGCGGGAGATGTGACACAAAGATAAAGAATAGACTCGTCATGACTAAAGCTGCCTTTAGTAATCATAGTCACAAAAATGTGCTTACTAATAAGCTACTTGTGGTCAGTTCTTTTGAATTGATGTGAAACTTGGAGGATGAGTAATCAGACGTTAACACAGCTAGTGGGAACGGTAATATGAATGTGATTTATGAGAAAATCGGGAATATGAATGTGATTTATGAGAAGAAAATCGGGAATATTGTAAAAAGGAAGAGAAACAAACGTAGATGTTGCAAGATGGGATGGATTAACTGTCAGTCTTTAAACCCATCATAAAAAAATACACATGGAAATTATATATCCAGTGACATATTCTTTCCAGAACGTTGTCTTCGTCGTGGATACTCTGAACGCCTCTCTGTTGCGGGCAAGCAGGCCTGCATTGGCCACAGACATGTGCATACATTCTGCGAAGTCGCTGGTCCATCATCTTCTTGGTCTTCCCCTTCTTCTCCTACCCGACACTACCCTCTAGAATCAGCCTTTCGATACCATCATGTCGCTTTAAGTGTCCAAAATAATGTAGCTTCCTTCTTATGATGGTATTTAGAATCCACCCTTCGTTTAGTTTCCGTAACTTCAAAACTTCAAATGAAAATTATGGAACATGTTAATAGAAAACGAGTACCGTAATGGTGGAGAGATTTGCTGTCTTATTGTTAGAAAATAAAAACTTGGATTTAGAAACACATAGGTAGCATAATATATTCAGGTTTAGATGAGATCTTTCCACCGAAGACGGGTTTGTCGGGTCATTCGCGCAAGTAAAACGGTGACACAACGCATTTCCATTATCTTGACTATATCCTGCTGGAAATCTAGTAGGGTCATTGTCCTGCTGCAAGAGAGATCCAATGGGAGTTTGAGAATGAACGCTGAAGAAGAAGAAGATGATATCTTGGGCAGTAAAGACCTCTTTACAGAAAGTAAACAAGCCTTCATTTGTGACGTTTTTATTATTGTGGTGCTTTTTGTTAGTGACTATAAAACGTAGTCTTCCTTATGAATCTCCTGAAATCTCGTCCTGAAATCACAAGTTGTCCCGCTTCCTCTAGCAACATATACATGCATTCCTGGATATCTCTTGTCCAATGACATCTTGGTCGGCCTCTGCCTCTACTGCCTTCCATCGCCCCTCAACAAAACTCTTTCCATGAGTGTTTCCTTTCATACTTTTTATATGTAAGGGAAATAAAGGAAAATTTGACATATTAGTCACCACGACGTGTATGGATGTTTACGGTACCTCAGAAAGATAATATCCTGCCCCAGCCAGTGCTTTAGAACTTAACCGTCACGGTTTCGAGTCCGGCGGTTTAGTCCTCTATAACTTTTAGGCATCATATAGACAGACACACATACATTTTCTGCTAAATATCTGGAAAGTATTTTCAGAACGACAGAGATAATGAAGAATAAAGATAATGATGGACAGAGATAATGAAGAACAAAGATAATGATGGACAAAGATAATGAAGAACAAAGATCATCTTCGCTAAGTCATCTTCAGAGTGGGTTTTTTAATTTACTTCCTTAGAAGTCACTAATACAAAAAATAGTATCGCCAGTACAATATAGTTGATTAGTTTTCAATCAGCTAATTCGGATTAATTTTGCCAGTAACAACTGCTGCAATAAAGCCGTTCAGTCTGGACAATAAACAATCATAAAACTTTAAAGTAGTTATGAAATAATGCACTCGTGCAAAATATGAAGCCTATACGCTTAGTAGCTATGGAGATAATAGACAATATCTGTGTTCAACTATTCATGAACGAACTATTAAACAAGCAAATACGAGAAGACACCAAAACAGCAATATGTTTCTACAACAATAAGAAGAAAACGATGGACTTACATCGGATTTAGAATGAATGAAAACAGACTGTCACTACAAGCATTAAAATGAGTAGCAGATGGAAAAAGACAAAAAAAGAGGAAGACCAAGAGAGGCTCTTCGCAGATTAACCATAAAAAAAAGGGTATGACTATGGATCTCAATAACATGCAAGAATTACGCACAGTAGCATCATATCGCTGGAACTGGAGAACTCTGGTTTCTGCTCTATGCAAAGTGTTCGACACTGAAGGAACAACGGTAGACAGACAGACAGACGGACGGATGGACAGGCATATAGACAGTCAGGCAGGCAGACGG
The DNA here is from genome assembly GCA_034231615.1 of Meghimatium bilineatum. Classification (NCBI taxonomy): domain Eukaryota; kingdom Metazoa; phylum Mollusca; class Gastropoda; order Stylommatophora; family Philomycidae; genus Meghimatium; species Meghimatium bilineatum. The sequence goes on along the minus strand of CM067298.1, from coordinate 17,543,100 downwards.
ACGGACGGACGGACGGACGGACGGACGGACAGACGGACAGACGGACAGAGAGACAGACAGACAGACATACAGACAGACAGACAGACAGATAGATATACAGATAGATAGATTAGATAGATAGATAGATAGATAGATAGATAGATAGATAGATAGATAGATAGATAGATAGATAGATAGATAGATAGATAGATAGATAGATAGATAGATAGATAGATAGATAGATAGATAGAAAGATAGATAGATAGATAGATAGATAGATAGATAGATAGATAGATAGATAGATAGATAGATAGATAGATAGATAGATAGATAGATAGATAGATAGATAGATAGATAGATAGATAGATAGATAGATAGATAGATAGATAGATAGATAGATAGATAGATAGATAGATAGATAGATAGATAGATAGATAGATAGATAGATAGATAGATAGATAGATAGATAGATAGATAGATAGATAGATAGATAGATAGATAGATAGATAGATAGATAGATAGATAGATAGATAGATAGATAGATAGATAGATAGATAGATAGATAGATAGATAGATAGATAGATAGATAGATAGATAGATAGATAGATAGATAGATAGATAGATAGATAGATAGATAGATAGATAGATAGATAGATAGATAGATAGATAGATAGACAGACAGACAGACAGACAGACAGACAGACAGACAGACAGACAGACAGACAGACAGACAGACAGACAGACAGACAGACAGACAGACAGACAGACAGACAGACAGACAGACAGACAGACAGACAGACAGACAGACAGACAGACAGACAGACAGACAGACAGACAGACAGACAGACAGACAGACAGAGATAGATAGATAGATAGATAGATAGATAGATAGATAGATAGATAGATAGATAGATAGATAGATAGATAGATAGATAGATAGATAGATAGATAGATAGATAGATAGATAGATAGATAGATAGATAGATAGATAGATAGATAGATAGATAGATAGATAGATAGATAGATAGATAGATAGATAGATAGATAGATAGATAGATAGATAGATAGATAGATAGATAGATAGATAGATAGATAGATAGATAGATAGATAGATAGATAGATAGATAGATAGATAGATAGATAGATAGATAGATAGATAGATAGATAGATAGATAGATAGATAGATAGATAGATAGATAGATAGATAGATAGATAGATAGATAGATAGATAGATAGATAGATAGATAGATAGATAGATAGATAGATAGATAGATAGATAGATAGATAGGCTGGCTGGCCAAGAAGCGGAGGATGGATACGATATAATAGGTTGGTACGTAGGTAGGTAGATTGGATGGATTGATGGATGAATGATAGAAGACATTTGTTCTTCCTCTTATATTCCATGCCATGTGGCATTGCTTATCATGTCTTCCCACTGCCTTTTGTTGCATGTACCAGTTACTTTAAGAAGTACTCATGAAGGAGGAGTACTATTGTTGTGTAGGAACATGGTTGTCTGCGTCGCTAGACATGACACATCGTATCGTTTTGTGTTGACTCATGCCATTCCCGTCTTGTTTATTAATGACATCTATTACTTACTTCCTCTTCTTAAGCCAGGGTTACAGATAGAGCACTAAAACGGTGACACAACGCATTTCCATTATCTTGACTATATCCTGCTGGAAATCTAGTAGGGCCATTGTCCTGCTGCAAGAGAGATCCAATGGGAGTTTGAGAATGAACGCTGAAGAAGAAGAAGATGATATCTTGGGCAGTAAAGACCTCTTTACAGAAAGTAAACAAGCCTTCATTTGTGACGTTTTTATTATTGTGGTGCTTTTTGTTAGTGACTATAAAACGTAGTCTTCCTTATGAATCTCCTGAAATCTCGTCCTGAAATCACAAGTTGTCCCGCTTCCTCTAGCAACATATACATGCATTCCTGGATATCTCTTGTCCAATGACATCTTGGTCGGCCTCTGCCTCTACTGCCTTCCATCGCCCCTCAACAAAACTCTTTCCATGAGTGTTTCCTTTCATACTTTTTATATGTAAGGGAAATAAAGGAAAATTTGACATATTAGTCACCACGACGTATATGGATGTTTACGGTACCTCAGAAAGATAATATCCTGCCCCAGCCAGTGCTTTAGAACTAATCGTCACGGTTTCGAGTCCGGCGGTTTAGTCCTCTATAACTTTTAGGCATCATATAGACAGACACACATATATTTTCTGCTAAATATCTGGAAAGTATTTTCAGAACGACAGAGATAATGAAGAATAAAGATAATGATGGACAGAGATAATGAAGAACAAAGATAATGATGGACAAAGATAATGAAGAACAAAGATCATCTTCGCTAAGTCATCTTCAGAGTGGGTTTTTTAATTTATTTCCTTAGAAGTCACTAATACAAAAAATAGTATCGCCAGTACAATATAGTTGATTAGTTTTCAATCAGCTAATTCGGATTAATTTTGCCAGTAACAACTGCTGCAATAAAGCCGTTCAGTCTGGACAATAAACAATCATAAAACTTTAAAGTAGTTATGAAATAATGCACTCGTGCAAAATATGAAGCCTATACGCTTAGTAGCTATGGAGATAATAGACAATATCTGTGTTCAACTATTCATGAACGAACTATTAAACAAGCAAATACGAGAAGACACCAAAACAGCAATATGTTTCTACAACAATAAGAAGAAAACGATGGACTTACATCGGATTTAGAATGAATGAAAACAGACTGTCACTACAAGCATTAAAATGAGTAGCAGATGGAAAAAGACAAAAAAAGAGGAAGACCAAGAGAGGCTCTTCGCAGATTAACCATAAAAAGGGTATGACTATGGGTCTCAATAACATGCAAGAATTACGCACAGTAGCATCATATCGCTGGAACTGGAGAACTCTGGTTTCTGCTCTATGCAAAGTGTTCGACACTGAAGGAACAACGGTAGACAGACAGACAGACGGACGGATGGACAGGCATATAGACAGTCAGGCAGGCAGGCGGACGGACGGACGGACGGACGGACGGACGAACGGACAGACGGACAGACGGACAGACGTACAGACGGACAGACGGACAGACGGACAGACGGACAGACGGACAGACGGACAGACGGACAGACGGACAGACAGACAGACAGACAGACAGACAGACAGATATAGATAGATAGATAGATAGATAGATAGATAGATAGATAGATAGATAGATAGATAGATAGATAGATAGATAGATAGATAGATAGATAGATAGATAGATAGATAGATAGATAGATAGATAGATAGATAGATAGATAGATAGATAGATAGATAGATAGATAGATAGATAGATAGATAGATAGATAGATAGATAGATAGATAGATAGATAGATAGATAGATAGATAGATAGATAGATAGATAGATAGATAGATAGATAGATAGATAGATAGATAGATAGATAGATAGATAGATAGATATAGATAGATAGATAGATAGATAGATAGATAGATAGATAGATAGATAGATAGATAGATAGATAGATAGATAGATAGATAGATAGATAGATAGATAGATAGATAGATAGATAGATAGATAGATAGATAGATAGATAGATAGATAGATAGATAGATAGATAGATAGATAGATAGATAGATAGATAGATAGATAGATAGATAGATAGATAGATAGATAGATAGATAGATAGATAGATAGATAGATAGATAGATAGATAGATAGATAGATAGATAGATAGATAGATAGATAGATAGATAGATAGATAGATAGATAGATAGATAGATAGATAGATAGATAGATAGATAGATAGATAGATAGATAGATAGATAGATAGATAGATAGATAGATAGATAGATAGATAGATAGATAGATAGATAGATAGATAGATAGATAGATAGATAGATAGATAGATAGATAGATAGATAGATAGATAGATAGATAGATAGATAGATAGATAGATAGGCTGGCTGGCTGGCCAAGAAGCGGAGGATGGATACGATATAATAGGTTGGTACGTAGGTAGGTAGATTGGATGGATTGATGGATGAATGATAGAAGCCATTTGTTCTTCCTCTTATATGCCATGCCATGTGGCATTGCTTATCATGTCTTCCCACTGCCTTTTGTTGCATGTACCAGTTACTTTAAGAAGTACTCATGAAGGAGGAGTACTATTGTTGTGTAGGAACATGGTTGTCTGCGTCGCTAGACATGACACATCGTATCGTTTTGTGTTGACTCATGCCATTCCCGTCTTGTTTATTAATGACATCTATTACTTACTCCCTCTTCTTAAGCCAGGGTTCCAGATAGAGCACTAAAACGGTGACACAACGCATTTCCATTATCTTGACTATATCCTGCTGGAAATCTAGTAGGGCCATTGTCCTGCTGCAAGAGAGATCCAATGGGAGTTTGAGAATGAACGCTGAAGAAGAAGACGATGATATCTTGGGCAGTAAAGACCTCTTTACAGAAAGTAAACAAGCCTTCATTTGTGACGTTTTTATTATTGTGGTGCTTTTTGTTAGTGACTATAAAACGTAGTCTTCCTTATGAATCTCCTGAAATCTCGTCCTGAAATCACAAGTTGTCCCGCTTCCTCTAGCAACATATACATGCATTCCTGGATATCTCTTGTCCAATGACATCTTGGTCGGCCTCTGCCTCTACTGCCTTCCATCGCCCCTCAACAAAACTCTTTCCATGAGTGTTTCCTTTCATACTTTTTATATGTAAGGGAAATAAAGGAAAATTTGACATATTAGTCACCACGACGTGTATGGATGTTTACGGTACCTCAGAAAGATAATATCCTGCCCCAGCCAGTGCTTTAGAACTTAACCGTCACGGTTTCGAGTCCGGCGGTTTAGTCCTCTATAACTTTTAGGCATCATATAGACAGACACACATACATTTTCTGCTAAATATCTGGAAAGTATTTTCAGAACGACAGAGATAATGAAGAATAAAGATAATGATGGACAGAGATAATGAAGAATAAAGATAATGATGGACAGAGATAATGAAGAACAAAGATAATGATGGACAAAGATAATGAAGAACAAAGATCATCTTCGCTAAGTCATCTTCAGAGTGGGTTTTTTAATTTACTTCCTTAGAAGTCACTAATACATAAAATAGTATCGCCAGTACAATATAGTTGATTAGTTTTCAATCAGCTAATTCGGATTAATTTTGCCAGTAACAACTGCTGCAATAAAGCCGTTCAGTCTGGACAATAAACAATCATAAAACTTTAAAGTAGTTATGAAATAATGCACTCGTGCAAAATATGAAGCCTATACGCTTAGTAGCTATGGAGATAATAGACAATATCTGTGTTCAACTATTCATGAACGAACTATCAAACAAGCAAATACGAGAAGACACCAAAACAGCAATATGTTTCTACAACAATAAGAAGAAAACGATGGACTTACATCGGATTTAGAATGAATGAAAACAGACTGTCACTACAAGCATTAAAATGAGTAGCAGATGGAAAAAGACAAAAAAAGAGGAAGACCAAGAGAGGCTCTTCGCAGATTAACCATCTAAAAGGGTATGACTATGGATCTCAATAACATGCAAGAATTACGCACAGTAGCATCATATCGCTGGAACTGGAGAACTCTGGTTTCTGCTCTATGCAAAGTGTTCGACACTGAAGGAACAACGGTAGACAGACAGACAGACGGACGGATGGACAGGCATATAGACAGTCAGGCAGGCAGACGGACGGACGGACGGACGGACGGACGGACAGACGGACAGACGGACAGAGGGACAGACAGACAGTCATACAGACAGACAGACAGACAGACAGACAGACAGATAGATATACAGATAGATAGATTAGATAGATAGATAGATAGATAGATAGATAGATAGATAGATAGATAGATAGATAGATAGATAGATAGATAGATCGATCGATCGATAGATAGATAGATAGATAGATAGATAGATAGATAGATAGATAGATAGATAGATAGATAGATAGATAGATAGATAGATAGATAGATAGATAGATAGATAGATAGATAGATAGATAGATAGATAGATAGATAGATAGATAGATAGATAGATAGATAGATAGATAGATAGATAGATAGATAGATAGATAGATAGATAGATAGATAGATAGATAGATAGATAGATAGATAGATAGATAGATAGATAGATAGATAGATAGATAGATAGATAGATAGATAGATAGATAGATAGATAGATAGATAGATAGATAGATAGATAGATAGATAGATAGATAGATAGATAGATAGATAGATAGATAGATAGATAGATAGATAGATAGATAGATAGATAGATAGATAGATAGATAGATAGATAGATAGATAGATAGATAGATAGATAGATAGATAGATAGATAGATAGATAGATAGATAGATAGATAGATAGATAGATAGATAGATAGATAGATAGATAGTTAGATAGATAGATAGATAGATAGATAGATAGATAGATAGATAGATAGATAGATAGATAGATAGATAGATAGATAGATAGATAGATATAGATAGATAGATAGATAGATAGATAGATAGATAGATAGATAGATAGATAGATAGATAGATAGATAGATAGATAGATAGATAGATAGATAGATAGATAGATAGATAGATAGATAGATAGATAGATAGATAGATAGATAGATAGATAGATAGATAGATAGATAGATAGATAGATAGATAGATAGATAGATAGATAGATAGATAGATAGATAGATAGATAGATAGATAGATAGATAGATAGATAGATAGATAGATAGATAGATAGATAGATAGATAGATAGATAGATAGATAGATAGATAGATAGATAGATAGATAGATAGATAGATAGATAGATAGATAGATAGATAGATAGATAGATAGATAGATAGATAGATAGATAGATAGATAGATAGATAGATAGATAGATAGATAGATAGATAGATAGATAGATAGGCTGGCTGGCTGGCCAAGAAGCGGAGGATGGATACGATATAATAGGTTGGTACGTAGGTAGGTAGATTGGATGGATTGATGGATGAATGATAGAAGCCATTTGTTCTTCCTCTTATATGCCATGCCATGTGGCATTGCTTATCATGTCTTCCCACTGCCTTTTGTTGCATGTACCAGTTACTTTAAGAAGTACTCATGAAGGAGGAGTACTATTGTTGTGTAGGAACATGGTTGTCTGCGTCGCTAGACATGACACATCGTATCGTTTTGTGTTGACTCATGCCATTCCCGTCTTGTTTATTAATGACATCTATTACTTACTCCCTCTTCTTAAGCCAGGGTTCCAGATAGAGCACTAAAACGGTGACACAACGCATTTCCATTATCTTGACTATATCCTGCTGGAAATCTAGTAGGGCCATTGTCCTGCTGCAAGAGAGATCCAATGGGAGTTTGAGAATGAACGCTGAAGAAGAAGACGATGATATCTTTGGCAGTAAAGACCTCTTTACAGAAAGTAAACAAGCCTTCATTTGTGACGTTTTTATTATTGTGGTGCTTTTTGTTAGTGACTATAAAACGTAGTCTTCCTTATGAATCTCCTGAAATCTCGTCCTGAAATCACAAGTTGTCCCGCTTCCTCTAGCAACATATACATGCATTCCTGGATATCTCTTGTCCAATGACATCTTGGTCGGCCTCTGCCTCTACTGCCTTCCATCGCCCCTCAACAAAACTCTTTCCATGAGTGTTTCCTTTCATACTTTTTATATGTAAGGGAAATAAAGGAAAATTTGACATATTAGTCACCACGACGTGTATGGATGTTTACGGTACCTCAGAAAGATAATATCCTGCCCCAGCCAGTGCTTTAGAACTTAACCGTCACGGTTTCGAGTCCGGCGGTTTAGTCCTCTATAACTTTTAGGCATCATATAGACAGACACACATACATTTTCTGCTAAATATCTGGAAAGTATTTTCAGAACGACAGAGATAATGAAGAATAAAGATAATGATGGACAGAGATAATGAAGAATAAAGATAATGATGGACAGAGATAATGAAGAACAAAGATAATGATGGACAAAGATAATGAAGAACAAAGATCATCTTCGCTAAGTCATCTTCAGAGTGGGTTTTTTAATTTACTTCCTTAGAAGTCACTAATACATAAAATAGTATCGCCAGTACAATATAGTTGATTAGTTTTCAATCAGCTAATTCGGATTAATTTTGCCAGTAACAACTGCTGCAATAAAGCCGTTCAGTCTGGACAATAAACAATCATAAAACTTTAAAGTAGTTATGAAATAATGCACTCGTGCAAAATATGAAGCCTATACGCTTAGTAGCTATGGAGATAATAGACAATATCTGTGTTCAACTATTCATGAACGAACTATCAAACAAGCAAATACGAGAAGACACCAAAACAGCAATATGTTTCTACAACAATAAGAAGAAAACGATGGACTTACATCGGATTTAGAATGAATGAAAACAGACTGTCACTACAAGCATTAAAATGAGTAGCAGATGGAAAAAGACAAAAAAAGAGGAAGACCAAGAGAGGCTCTTCGCAGATTAACCATCTAAAAGGGTATGACTATGGATCTCAATAACATGCAAGAATTACGCACAGTAGCATCATATCGCTGGAACTGGAGAACTCTGGTTTCTGCTCTATGCAAAGTGTTCGACACTGAAGGAACAACGGTAGACAGACAGACAGACGGACGGATGGACAGGCATATAGACAGTCAGGCAGGCAGACGGACGGACGGACGGACGGACGGACGGACAGACGGACAGACGGACAGAGGGACAGACAGACAGTCATACAGACAGACAGACAGACAGACAGACAGACAGATAGATATACAGATAGATAGATTAGATAGATAGATAGATAGATAGATAGATAGATAGATAGATAGATAGATAGATAGATAGATAGATAGATAGATAGATAGATAGATAGATAGATAGATAGATAGATAGATAGATAGATCGATCGATCGATCGATAGATAGATAGATAGATAGATAGATAGATAGATAGATAGATAGATAGATAGATAGATAGATAGATAGATAGATAGATAGATAGATAGATAGATAGATAGATAGATAGATAGATAGATAGATAGATAGATAGATAGATAGATAGATAGATAGATAGATAGATAGATAGATAGATAGATAGATAGATAGATAGATAGATAGATAGATAGATAGATAGATAGATAGATAGATAGATAGATAGATAGATAGATAGATAGATAGATAGATAGATAGATAGATAGATAGATAGATAGATAGATAGATAGATAGATAGATAGATAGATAGATAGATAGATAGATAGATAGATAGATAGATAGATAGATAGATAGATAGATAGATAGATAGATAGATAGATAGATAGATAGATAGATAGATAGATAGATAGATAGATAGATAGATAGATAGATAGATAGATAGATAGATAGATAGATAGATAGATAGATAGATAGATAGATAGATAGATAGATAGATAGATAGATAGATAGATAGATAGATAGATAGATAGATAGATAGATAGATAGATAGATAGATAGATAGATAGATAGATAGATAGATAGATAGATAGATAGATAGATAGATAGATAGATAGATAGATAGATAGATAGATAGATAGATAGATAGATAGATAGATAGATAGATAGATAGATAGATAGATAGATAGATAGATAGATAGATAGATAGATAGATAGATAGATAGATAGATAGATAGATAGATAGATAGATAGATAGATAGATAGATAGATAGATAGATAGATAGATAGATAGATAGATAGATAGGCTGGCTGGCCAAGAAGCGGAGGATGGATACGATATAATAGGTTGGTACGTAGGTAGGTAGATTGGATGGATTGATGGATGAATGATAGAAGACATTTGTTCTTCCTCTTATATTCCATGCCATGTGGCATTGCTTATCATGTCTTCCCACTGCCTTTTGTTGCATGTACCAGTTACTTTAAGAAGTACTCATGAAGGAGGAGTACTATTGTTGTGTAGGAACATGGTTGTCTGCGTCGCTAGACATGACACATCGTATCGTTTTGTGTTGACTCATGCCATTCCCGTCTTGTTTATTAATGACATCTATTACTTACTTCCTCTTCTTAAGCCAGGGTTACAGATAGAGCACTAAAACGGTGACACAACGCATTTCCATTATCTTGACTATATCCTGCTGGAAATCTAGTAGGGCCATTGTCCTGCTGCAAGAGAGATCCAATGGGAGTTTGAGAATGAACGCTGAAGAAGAAGAAGATGATATCTTGGGCAGTAAAGACCTCTTTACAGAAAGTAAACAAGCCTTCATTTGTGACGTTTTTATTATTGTGGTGCTTTTTGTTAGTGACTATAAAACGTAGTCTTCCTTATGAATCTCCTGAAATCTCGTCCTGAAATCACAAGTTGTCCCGCTTCCTCTAGCAACATATACATGCATTCCTGGATATCTCTTGTCCAATGACATCTTGGTCGGCCTCTGCCTCTACTGCCTTCCATCGCCCCTCAACAAAACTCTTTCCATGAGTGTTTCCTTTCATACTTTTTATATGTAAGGGAAATAAAGGAAAATTTGACATATTAGTCACCACGACGTATATGGATGTTTACGGTACCTCAGAAAGATAATATCCTGCCCCAGCCAGTGCTTTAGAACTTAATCGTCACGGTTTCGAGTCCGGCGGTTTAGTCCTCTATAACTTTTAGGCATCATATAGACAGACACACATACATTTTCTGCTAAATATCTGGAAAGTATTTTCAGAACGACAGAGATAATGAAGAATAAAGATAATGATGGACAGAGATAATGAAGAACAAAGATAATGATGGACAAAGATAATGAAGAACAAAGATCATCTTCGCTAAGTCATCTTCAGAGTGGGTTTTTTAATTTATTTCCTTAGAAGTCACTAATACAAAAAATAGTATCGCCAGTACAATATAGTTGATTAGTTTTCAATCAGCTAATTCGAATTAATTTTGCCAGTAACAACTGCTGCAATAAAGCCGTTCAGTCTGGACAATAAACAATCATAAAACTTTAAAGTAGTTATGAAATAATGCACTCGTGCAAAATATGAAGCCTATACGCTTAGTAGCTATGGAGATAATAGACAATATCTGTGTTCAACTATTCATGAACGAACTATTAAACAAGCAAATACGAGAAGACACCAAAACAGCAATATGTTTCTACAACAATAAGAAGAAAACGATTGACTTACATCGGATTTAGAATGAATGAAAACAGACTGTCACTACAAGCATTAAAATGAGTAGCAGATGGAAAAAGACAAAAAAAAAGAGGAAGACCAAGAGAGGCTCTTCGCAGATTAACCATCAAAAAGGGTATGACTATGGATCTCAATAACATGCAAGAATTACGCACAGTAGCATCATATCGCTGGAACTGGAGAACTCTGTTTCTGCTCTATGCAAAGTGTTCGACACTGAAGGAACAACGGTAGACAGACAGACAGACGGACGGATGGACAGGCATATAGACAGTCAGGCAGGCAGGCGGACGGACGGACGGAGAGACGGACGGACGGACGGACAGACGGACAGACGGACAGACGGACAGACGGACAGACGGACAGACGGACAGACGGACAGACGGACAGACAGACAGACAGACAGGCAGACAGACAGACAGACAGACAGACATAGATAGATAGACAGAGATAGATAGATAGATAGATAGATAGATAGATAGATAGATAGATAGATAGATAGATAGATAGATAGATAGATAGATAGATAGATAGATAGATAGATAGATAGATAGATAGATAGATAGATAGATAGATAGATAGATAGATAGATAGATAGATAGATAGATAGATAGATAGATAGATAGATAGATAGATAGATAGATAGATAGATAGATAGATAGATAGATAGATAGATAGATAGATAGATAGATAGATAGATAGATAGATAGATAGATAGATAGATAGATAGATAGATAGATAGATAGATAGATAGATAGATAGATAGATAGATAGATAGATAGATAGATAGATAGATAGATAGATAGATAGATAGATAGATAGATAGATAGATAGATAGATAGATAGATAGATAGATAGATAGATAGATAGATAGATAGATAGATAGATAGATAGATAGATAGATAGATAGATAGATAGATAGATAGATAGATAGATAGATAGATAGATAGATAGATAGATAGATAGATAGATAGATAGATAGATAGATAGATAGATAGATAGATAGATAGATAGATAGATAGATAGATAGATAGATAGATAGATAGATAGATAGATAGATAGATAGATAGATAGATAGATAGATAGATAGATAGATAGATAGATAGATAGATAGATAGATAGATAGATAGATAGATAGATAGATAGATAGGCTGGCTGGCTGGCCAAGAAGCGGAGGATGGATACGATATAATAGGTTGGTACGTAGGTAGGTAGATTGGATGGATTGATGGATGAATGATAGAAGCCATTTGTTCTTCCTCTTATATTCCATGCCATGTGGCATTGCTTATCATGTCTTCCCACTGCCTTTTGTTGCATGTACCAGTTACTTTAAGAAGTACTCATGAAGGAGGAGTACTATTGTTGTGTAGGAACATGGTTGTCTGCGTCGCTAGACATGACACATCGTATCGTTTTGTGTTGACTCATGCCATTCCCGTCTTGTTTATTAATGACATCTATTACTTACTCCCTCTTCTTAAGCCAGGGTTACAGATAGAGCACTAAAACGGTGACACAACGCATTTCCATTATCTTGACTATATCCTGCTGGAAATCTAGTAGGGCCATTGTCCTGCTGCAAGAGAGATCCAATGGGAGTTTGAGAATGAACGCTGAAGAAGAAGAAGATGATATCTTGGGCAGTAAAGACCTCTTTACAGAAAGTAAACAAGCCTTCATTTGTGACGTTTTTATTATTGTGGTGCTTTTTGTTAGTGACTATAAAACGTAGTCTTCCTTATGAATCTCCTGAAATCTCGTCCTGAAATCACAAGTTGTCCCGCTTCCTCTAGCAACATATACATGCATTCCTGGATATCTCTTGTCCAATGACATCTTGGTCGGCCTCTGCCTCTACTGCCTTCCATCGCCCCTCAACAAAACTCTTTCCATGAGTGTTTCCTTTCATACTTTTTATATGTAAGGGAAATAAAGGAAAATTTGACATATTAGTCACCACGACGTGTATGGATGTTTACGGTACCTCAGAAAGATAATATCCTGCCCCAGCCAGTGCTTTAGAACTTAACCGTCACGGTTTCGAGTCCGGCGGTTTAGTCCTCTATAACTTTTAGGCATCATATAGACAGACACACATACATTTTCTGCTAAATATCTGGAAAGTATTTTCAGAACGACAGAGATAATGAAGAATAAAGATAATGATGGACAGAGATAATGAAGAATAAAGATAATGATGGACAGAGATAATGAAGAACAAAGATAATGATGGACAAAGATAATGAAGAACAAAGATCATCTTCGCTAAGTCATCTTCAGAGTGGGTTTTTTAATTTACTTCCTTAGAAGTCACTAATACAAAAAATAGTATCGCCAGTACAATATAGTTGATTAGTTTTCAATCAGCTAATTCGAATTAATTTTGCCAGTAACAACTGCTGCAATAAAGCCGTTCAGTCTGGACAATAAACAATCATAAAACTTTAAAGTAGTTATGAAATAATGCACTCGTGCAAAATATGAAGCCTATACGCTTAGTAGCTATGGAGATAATAGACAATATCTGTGTTCAACTATTCATGAACGAACTATTAAACAAGCAAATACGAGAAGACACCAAAACAGCAATATGTTTCTACAACAATAAGAAGAAAACGATTGACTTACATCGGATTTAGAATGAATGAAAACAGACTGTCACTATAAGCATTAAAATGAGTAGCAGATGGAAAAAGACAAAAAAAAAGAGGAAGACCAAGAGAGGCTCTTCGCAGATTAACCATAAAAAGGGTATGACTATGGGTCTCAATAACATGCAAGAATTACGCACAGTAGCATCATATCGCTGGAACTGGAGAACTCTGTTTCTGCTCTATGCAAAGTGTTCGACACTGAAGGAACAACGGTAGACAGACAGACAGACAGACGGACGGATGGACAGGCATATAGACAGTCAGGCAGGCAGACAGGCAGACAGGCAGACGGACGGACGGACAGATATATAGACAGATATATAGACAGATAGATAGACAGATAGATAGACAGATAGATAGATAGATACATAGATAGGTAGGTAGGTAGGTAGGTAGGCGGGTGGGTTTTGGGATTGGGTTTTGGGTGGGTGGGTGGGTTTTGGGTGGGTGGGTGGGTGGTTGGGTTCGGGCGGGCGGTCGGTCGGTCGGGCGGGCAGGCAGGCAGGCAGGCAGATAGATAGATAGATTAGATAGATTAGATAGATAGATAGATAGATGGATGGATGGATGGATGGATGGATGGATGGATGGATGGATGGATGGATGGATGGATGGATGGATGGATGGATGGATGGATGGATGGATGGATGGATGGATGGATGGATGGATGGATAGATAGATAGATAGATAGATAGATAGATAGATAGATAGATAGATAGATAGATAGATAGATAGATAGATAGATAGATAGATAGATAGATAGATAGATAGATAGGCTGGCTGGCCAAGAAGCGGAGGATGGATAGGATATAATAGGTTGGTACGTAGGTAGGTAGATTGGATGGATTGATGGATGAATGATAGAAGACATTTGTTCTTCCTCTTATATTCCATGCCATGTGGCATTGCTTATCATGTCTTCCCACTGCCTTTTGTTGCATGTACCAGTTACTTTAAGAAGTACTCATGAAGGAGGAGTACTATTGTTGTGTAGGAACATGGTTGTCTGCGTCGCTAGACATGACACATCGTATCGTTTTGTGTTGAGTCATGCCATTCCCGTCTTGTTTATTAATGACATCTATTACTTACTCCCTCTTCTTAAGCCAGGGTTACAGATAAGCTTTTAGTAAGCAGCAATATTGCTTAAACAGAAAATAATAAGAAAAATTAAAGTCGTCTGCCCATTATTGTGTGTCCATTATCGTGTGTAATTCGTTAGTTTTCTAGAAATTTTTTGAAGACCTTTATATGAAAACTCGTTGAATGGTGGAGGAATAGTTACCAGAATTTTAGCTAAATTGCTAATATTAAAGGTGATGTTATTTGTTCCTAAGAGAGAGGCGGGCTGATGAACCCCAACAAATACCCCCTCCACAAATCTACGTGCTTGCCTTCAACTGGTATGTGATTGTAATATTACTTTTCTCTTTTTTTTAAAATCATGTACACTTTGCATATCATAGCTCAGTTAATTACCTCTTGTTCCTGGTCTGTGTGGTCTACCTGAACACTGTTATTAAACGAGGCTAAGAATAATAAATGTAATCTGTCAACATCGCCATGCAGACGTGGGGTTCTCTGAATCATTACAAACGTCCTAGTTATTTTGCGTATTTTAATTATTCTTATTCATTGTTCCACGTCAATGACTTTTCATTGTTTTCACGGGCTGCTGAATATTACTAATCAAAACGAATGAGAAATCTCGATCTGTGAAGCGTAACCATTTTAACAACTTCTTATAGGTAGATATATAAATTCTTATTTGCAAATATTTGAATGACAAGATTTGCGAGCCTATCTCAAAGATATCAGGCGGATATGATATTGGATGTTTGGTATTTATGTGAGTAATCGTTAAATGTGTGGGGTATTCCCTCCTTTAAATAGACCCGGTGACCAGTAAAAGGTCATATCCTAATTTAATCTACTGGAGTATTAAGTGTGCAACTGGGTATTGTTATAGGAAACTTAACCTAATCAATATAGCAGACTTCGAAGCAAAACTACCATTCATAAAATAGGATAAAGAGAGACGTTCTACTTTATCCACATTCATAATTAAACCAGTTTGCACACACACAAATATAAATAATATCTACTTATTTTAGTTTATCGAATAATTACATTTTATTTATTTGAAAACTGAACAAGATTGTAATTTACCTGGTAGACACGTTACTGATATATAGTAGTGTTACCACCTCAGGTTTGAAGGTAACCACTTAAGCAAAATCGTAAAAGTATTTATTATATGAAAATAAAAAGCTGTTTATAGGTCTAAGTGGAGTCCGACTTCAGTGTTCTGATATCAGCAAAGTATACGATATATAAGCATCTATCAATAAACATGCATTTGATTACATTGTGCCAGATTTCATGCATATACTGGACTATTGTCACAATATATGGAGTTCGAGCTTTTGTGATTTACAAAATGGATTCCAAAGAAAGCGGGACTATTGATAGGTAAGATGTTGAATAGGATGGTATGTGATAGGATTTCTGATGTTCTGTATATAAAATGAGTGGGGTTTGTTTTTCAGAATTGTGGTTTTTATATTCTCACAAATTTTTAGTTCAATCTGCATTTGAATGAAACTGAAGATGGTTGAAAAAGTATGTGTGTGTGTGTTGGTGAAAGTGCTAATTAGGCCTATATCAATATCGTTTTATCCTCAACTTTTAAGTAAAATTGTGACTGTTTTTTGTTTAAATGACTTTTTGAATGTTTTAATTATTACAATTTCTCAACTGAATTATTTGATCAGCTAGAGTCATGTCATCATACTGGCATCATTTTTCGACTGACAAATGTCTTTACAGTGCACAACCCGACATGAGACCATCAACCTCTTCCACCGTCTTTATACTACTAGATACCTGACAGTGGCTTCTTACGGTCCCCGGTTACTTTTAGTTTTTTAAGAATGTCTTTACTAATGAAATAGAGCTTTAGCACTAAAAACAAGTGCTCAAATTTAGCGCCAGGTCATAGAAGCTTGTATGTCAATAAATCTGTCGTATATTAGTTATTTTTAAATATATATAATATGTACACATGGCGGCAGATACATGACAATAGATACATGACGGTAGATGCATATCGGTAAATACATGACAGTAGATACATGACAGTAGATACATGACAGTAGATACGTCATTTGGTAAGGGTAAGAGAGTTTCATCTACAAGAGAAAACTAATGTCCTGTTTTTGTGGAATTTTTTATGATCCTTTTGTAAAGCCCATTACAGGAGGAGGAAAGTGGGGGGGGGGAGAGGATTTGCTCTATTTTTGATTTCATCCTATTGCTAAATGTCATATTCTAATTTTCTGAAGAGGGAAGGGGAGGGAGTTTTAACCCCTCGAAAACCCCACCACTTCAACCTACCCCACACTTCTTTTTTCAATAGGCTTTAATTTGCACATTAATCATAGTTGCTATATGTATCAATTGTGTCCAGAATTCAATAAAAATATTGCTATGTTTGAATTCCACTTTAGTAAAATTCATATTTATATCCATTTTTGCAGTTTTAGCGAATTTCAAAATGTAGGCCTATCCATTTCTACATGTTTCTTTTGTAAAACTACAAAAAATAAGAAACGTCTGTTGACATCAGCAACGTTTTCTTCTTGTTAGTAAAATTATTTCTTTTGTAACAACAATCAAGAAACAGAATGTAATTTTATCTACTTAGAATTTCTTAGAATTATAACTTCCAATTGCATTTCACTGAATTCAAACTCGTTGTATTACATTCTCAGTTATTAGAATACGTAAATTTTTTATCGCGTCATGTTTTGCCGTGTTTTATCTAATATTGGTCATAATCAATTTTAACAATCTGGCAGCACTGATGTGGGTACTTTTTACATCGCACTCTGTTTCATTAAATTTACAGTGTCCAAACAGATGTCAAAACAGTGCTCAAACAGATGCCTGTCAGTCCTCTGGATGGAAGCCAACCACTTCAAGTTACTAATGCTTTTCAAACAAGTCAAAGTAAGAATTTAAACATATTAACAGAAAATTTAGACATACTATCAGATCAAAGTCCACCGAAGACGGATGTTTCGGGCCATTGGCGCAAATAAACCTGCGACACAACGCATTTCCATTCTCTGGACTAAATCCTGCTGGAAATCTAGTAGGACAATTGTCCTGTTATAAGAGAGTACCCAGCGGGAGTTTGAGAATGAACGCTGAAGAAGAAGAAGATCAAAGTAGGGTGTTATAATTATGTAAAATATGGTAAGAATAAGAAATATAATATGTTCGTAGGGATGCAAAGTCTGCGATAATTTCTGAACCCTCTATTGAAAATAACTATAATCGATAAACCCGTTGCAAGTAAGACTTTCAGAACTGCTGAACGCATTGTGTTTAACAACATAAGAACTGTTGAACCAGTTGAGAATCTGTGTACCACTTGCATTTAACAACATGAGAACTAATGAGCCATTTTAGAATGTGTGTATTACTTGCATTTAACACATAATCTCAGAACCTGTTGCTTTAAGAATCAGGAGAATTACTGAATCTCCTATGTTAAGTACTTGAGTATTACTGAACCTCCTTTCTTAAGTACTTGAGCATTACTGAACCTCCTGTTAAGAGTACTATGAGTATTACTGAGCCTCTCGTGTTAAGAGCACTATGAGTATTATTGAACCTCTCGTGTTAAGAGCACTATTAGTATTACTGAACCTCTCGTGTTAAGAGCACTATTAGTATTACTGAACCTCCTGTTAAGAGTACTATGAGTATTACTGAACCTCTCGTGTTAAGAGCACTATTAGTATTACTGAACCTCTCGTGTTAAGAGCACTATTAGTATTACTGAACCTCTCGTGTTAAGAGCACTATGAGTATTACAGAACCTCCTGTTAAGAGTACTATGAGTATTACTGAACCTCCTGTTAAGAGCACTATGAGTATTACTGAACCTCTCGTGTTAAGAGCACTATTAGTATTACTGAACCTGATGCTCTTGATATTTTTGTCCTGTAGATTTTTGTCCTATATTAAATGCAATACGATAGAGAAAGCATCATTACAAAAAAATATTTGTAGCACCTTGGACGGCAACAACACTTAAACGTGTCCTAAGTCAGGAAATAAATGTAAGAGGAGCTACGGGACCGGAAAACAAGCACAATAGACGATATCATATTCAGATTCAACACAATAATACTAGCATGTGCGCTCCTCTTTTGTCCTTCTACAAGGAAGCTCTCAACAGTAGTGCACAAACACCACTAGACCGAGAATAGTTGCAGCAATGTAAAAATCTTACGTGAAGTCAGTGTCACTTTGACAGAAAAAGCGCTAAACGATAAAAACAAAAACAATGTTGGCCTTGTTAGCGTCTGTAGCTATATCGATAACGAAGACGACAGTGGCAAGAAAGATAAATCAAGTTTGACCTTGGTTAAAACTCTGGTTCTTGGTAACCAGTGTGTGCGTACGGGAACCAGTTCTCTCGCATGGTTTTCCCACTAACAAGATATTATTGATACAGTCGTCCGCCGTTCAGTTGATGTAGTAAACACATTGAACGTATTCATTGCTACCGTTGAAGTCGGATGTTTCGTGTTTTGGTACAAATTAAACAAAAACACATCACATTTTCGCCATTGGACTACATCCTATTGGAAATCTAGTAGGACCATTGTCTTGCCTGCTATAATGGAGATTCAGTGGGAGTTTGAGAGCCAGCGCAAAAAGAACAAATTCTTTCTCATTCTATAAAAGTTGTTTAATCACCAACTACATTTACTTCTGAGATTTTTTGCAATGTAAACAATATTTGATGTATATACCTTCTGTTACTAAGTCATTGATATGTATTTCTCAGAAATACATTCATTAACCTCCATGTTGGAAAAATTACTGGCTTCAGGAAGACCTCAGATTCGGAAGTCAACACAGAAACAGCCAGTTCATGTCTCAGATGATCAAATAACAGATAAAAGTGAGTCTACACCATTAAACATCATCAGAAGACTCTACAAGAGAACACCTGGTAAGTTTTAAAAACATAGATCCCATTTTGTTAAGGACAGTACACACATTACGGCAACAATTAGGGATGGTGGGAGTCTGAAACAGTTTGACAGTTGTTGACAAAGAGAAGGAAGGGTTGACATAAGTTGTCGCCAACAGCTCTGTTGTTATACAGCAATTAAATTGTTTAAATTCGAAACAATTTTTCTAACATACGAAACAAAAAAATGTATTTTTAATCGTATTGGTTTGCTAAAATGTTTTTAGTGGGGTGGGGTACAACATTTTTACATAATTAAATAGACAGTAGTCATGACAATTTGTGACAAAAATAGGGTGTAATTGTCACAAATTGACACAAATTGTTGAGTTAATTTATAGACAGCCCCCATTATCTGAAGAGACGAAGTCATTGTTAATAGATATTTTCAAGATGCAAAATATTGGATTTAATGTATCAAAATATTTGATTTAATGTGTCAAAATATTGATTTTTGAAATTTAAAAAAATAAATTTAGATTTAATTGTAACCATTATTAATATTTAGTAAGAATCAAATTCAGACAGTTACTTCCATCAGAAATGTATTTCAAATGATGACAAGGAACTAACTACATATACTTCAATCAGACGGACAGCAATAGACTAGAATTTTGTTTCTACCAGTTTTCAATACGCACAACTATTTCTGTAAGATCGTACGAACATAGCTCATTAACGTTACCTACTAGTTATAGTAGTAGAAGGTACGTTTGCGTCTTCTAGACATGAGCATTACTGTAGTTACATAATAGCTCTTACTTAAATATTTAAGTAATATTACTTAGTCGGTCAGTACACAAAATTGTATGGCTTTAGTATCTTTTACATTTAAATTCGTTGCTTTTGTCGTATGTGCACATACCCTTCTCTTAGTTTAGACAACTGTGTACGTATATGTACGCTACTTTCAGATGTGTATGCGCATAACTTTGACCACTCAAGCTAGATATATTATAAGTCGACAGTTATTGAATATTACATCAAAGCTTAATATTAAACTTAACTCTATAGTCACATATTTATAATGTTTTAAGCTTCTTCAAGTCAGTGATCGTTATGATTTTTCTTTATCTACAGTGATTGAAGAATTCAAGAAGGTTTACACCAACTTTTATCGATTTCTGCACATTTTTGTCAACCACCTGTCAGAGAGACTCACGCCAGAAACTCCTTCGTCTATTCATAACATCAAACACGTCACGAGAGTCATGCCATTGGATGATGTGGATATTCAGAGCAGAAATGTCAACAACATTATACAAAAGTTTTTTTTCATTCAGGAAGTAATGTTAATAGTGCTACCCAGAATCCAACCCTTCGTGAAAGAGGAACACTCAAAATGGCTAAAAAATCAATCCTTACTTCTTAAATGGAGAATGAATAGTGTAGGATTTGTTACATTCAATCTGAGATTGCGTGGTGGTGACTCAGAAATAGCATGTAAGTTTTTCTCACTTAGCCAATGTTCCAACACTGTAATACGTAGTATCATGTATATGTTTTGAATACAATGTTTCTCTCACTATGTTCTAGTATGTATATATTTTATAACAAAATTAAGTTCCTATCTCTCTCTCTCTCTCTCTCTCTCTCTCTCTCTGTGTCTCTTTCTTTGTCAATGTTACCAACACGTATATGCTTTTAACAAACTAAAATTGCTCTCACTTTGTCAATGTTACAATCAGGTGTGGAAGGAAACATGTTTGAGGATTCTGCTACCGTAGCGGAAGATCAACCTGTGGACAGAACATGCACTCGCTTTACGCGAGTCTTCATGATTGGAGGATGTTGGGTCAATGAGCATGAATAACGAACATGCATTAGTTGTGAGAGTCAGGATAGACGTTTATCTAACAGAACACCTCACACAATTAATACTTAACCAAAATAGAAAAGGAACCATAGTCTCTAAAAATATTGGCAGCATATCCTATTCAGGACGTAACTATCAACCCAGCATTTGTTGGCTGTGGGGATTTTCTAGGTAATATAAATACGTTCAGTAGTTTGCTAATGCTTTCTGAAGTGTCCGGATGCACAATTTCCTGTGGCAGGGATTGAACTGAAACCTCGGCCGCCACAGACGCGCCCTGTACCACCTCGCCACAGAATCGGACGAGATCAACAATGCGAGATTTTCTGAGGCGGAGATTAGACAACATACATAATCGGTCTCAATTCCATAGTTTTTTCAAAGCAACTATCCTCAAATATCCTGTGTTGTTGTTGTTGTTTTTTTCATTATATTCTCCCACTAAAATCGTATCTCCTACCTACCCAAAAACCTACCCACTCATTCCTCCACCCAAAAATGTAAAAAAAACAAACAACATGCAATTGACCGAAATTGAAAACTGCGCTGTACAACTAATCTGAAAAAGCGTTTCCAATGTAGTTACTAACGTATGTACATTCGACTATCTCACAATTAGGTTAAAGTACGCGCACATGAAGAACCAGGATTTACGAGACTTTATAACCTAATATTGAGATAAAATCTTCGTAACAATAATATTAGTCTGGAGAGTAAGAAAACCGAAAAACATTGGTGTATGTATTTGGTTATCATGTTAACGTATTTTGGTTGAAACGTCAATCAGTCGTTTCCCTGTTCAGGAATTCATAAAACAAGGTAAAAGTTATTACCATACTTTAGCCATTACGTGTATTTCCTTGTTAACACTTTCCTCCTAACACTATTTCCTTTCTCTAACAGTTTTACCATCTGGAATCAGTGGCGCTAACAACGGGGTTCATCTTGGCTTGGATCTGAAGTAAGTTGTTTATGTCATTGACAAGTTGGCACATCAACTCAAGTATCATTAGAAACATACTAAACACTAGTTTATTTGTAAACATAATAAACACTAGCTATTTGTAAACATAATAAACACTAGTTTATTTGTAAACATAATAAACACTAGTTTATTTGTAAACATAATAAACACTAGTTTATTTGTAAACATAATAAACACTAGTTTATTTGTAAACATAATAAACACTAGTTTATTTGTAAACATACTGAACGCTAGTTTATTTGTAAACATACTGAACGCTAGTTTATTTGTAAAAGTAAAATTCTTAGATGCGATTTATGTTCCCGAAGAATAGATCAAAAAATGTCAGGTGACACTCCCCTCTCGAACCCCTGAAATTAATATATTACTAACTAGAATGGGGGAATCATCTTTGACAAGCCAAACTATGTATGATCAGAACATGCGTATTTCCAGTGTCAATTTACCATTGTGAGGCATGGACATATAATAGCAAAGAAAATCGCTGCTTTCGAAATGAGATGCTACACAAGAATTTTAAGTGATACCATGGACATATAGAATACGTAAACAGGTCAAAAAAAAAAAAAAGACAAATCAAGAAGTGTTAACATCAATAAACGTCCAAGAAGGCTGCTCCTTAGCAACATCATAACAAGAAAGCTGTGGGTTTTTTTTTATCATATAAAAAGACATAACAGTATGGAAATATTAATAGCTGAAAGCAGAGTTAACGGCTAGGGGAAGAGGACGCTCAAGACGACGATGGTGCAGTGATGTATCAGATTAATTAAACGTATCTCTAACTGCGGCAGGTCAACTGGATCAGGTTCGAGGATTGTTCGGAGAATCCATTAGGAAGAACACGTTCTGGAAATACTATGTCACATGATGATGATGATGATGATGGCGAAAAATGTCTAATGTTTTGCAAACGGCCATTAAGAGAAAAAAACGCAGGCCAATGAGAATGTTCTATCAGGAATTGACGACTAGTAAAGCGATCATGGCACAGCAACAGAAGATGTTTATTTCTCACCCCCTTGTTTGTAGACGTAATTTATGGACTGCTCATCTAGCGTTTTGATCATAAATATGCTGTAGTTAATGATGATCGTTGAAACTTATGACCTGCTTCTTCTTCTTCTTCAGCGTTCATTCTTAAACTCCCGCTGGGTACTCTCTTATAACAGGACAATTGTCCTACAAGATTTCCAGCAGGATGTAGTCCAGAGAATGAAAATGCGTTGTGTCGCCGAAATGTCTTGATTTTAAAACTGTAATATTTGTCATTCCACAGTATATTACTGAAGTTGAAGGATGTACTTGATGCACTACAATAAGAGATGTTTGCGCTGTGAATAAATACAAATGCAAGACTTGTACCACCCAGGACGGAAGAAATCTCATCTCATATGTTTGATTAAGACATTGTCTATGTTTCTCAATGCATAATTTGCAACGTATATGACGATTGAAAGATTGAACACGTGGATTGCTTATTGGTTTGCATGGAATAGCAAATTATATTGTACTATTTGTTGATTAGATTATATTATTTAACGACGTGGAGAATGGGTGGCGTAGACCATGAAGTCGCCGCGATTTCATGCACAGAAATGAATTCACTAGAAGCTTGTCCAGAGCGCCATATTATAGTAATTTAAAATTCATAATTATTTTGTTAATTTTATT
This sequence comes from Meghimatium bilineatum, assembly GCA_034231615.1. Taxonomy (NCBI): domain Eukaryota; kingdom Metazoa; phylum Mollusca; class Gastropoda; order Stylommatophora; family Philomycidae; genus Meghimatium; species Meghimatium bilineatum. The sequence goes on along the minus strand of CM067298.1, from coordinate 17,518,653 downwards.
GTTGTTTGGTTGTAATGACGGTTGATTGTATTGACGGTTGATTGTATTGACGGTTGATTGTATTGTCGGTTGATTGTATTGACGGTTGATTGTATTGTCGGTTGATTGTATTGACGGTTGATTGTATTGTCGGTTGGCTGGGTGTATTGGTGATTTGCTGATGAACTTGTTTGCTTACTTGGTTGCAATGTACCTGACCAGATATTTACTAATTGGATTGTGTTGTTTACTTATTTCATTTCATGATTTGCTAATTTAAAAAAAAAATAATTTCATGCTTTGCTTGTGTTATTGCTCATATAAAATGTATATCTACAATTTTACAACTATGTGATCTCATTGGTGCTAGCAATTTTTTGCAACGAACATTTTTTATACAATATTTAATACTTTACCCTTTTGGGTAACTATTACCTAAGTTTGTTATTTAGACAATTAACAAATATTGTGTTATGACTTTCTTAGTATTCTTTTTTGTGTAGAGGTTTTGTAGAAATAACTTTTTTTTTCAAAGCGGTGTTGCTTTGTGTGTTGTGTATGCATGCGTGAGCGTGTGTTTTCGGTGCTTGTGACATTTTTGTTGAACAAGTGATTAGGAATGCACTTCTGAAAACTAGATAACGGTTGTAATAAAATGATACGATCGTTATCTAAAGTATTATAATATAATAAAATAATAAACAATACAAAATAACCCTTTGGGAAGTTAAAATTATAAAATGTGTCTCTGTGAAGCTTGTTCAGCTTTGGCCTGGGATCAGTGAAATAAACGTTGAGAGTGATGTGCAAAGTAGTGGAACTAGTATTTGAGCGTCCAATGTAAAATGAATTTTGAAGACACATTTCAACCTGAAATTTCTTCAAGTTGTCATCACATTTCATAGACAGCTACTGGGTCAATTTGGCTGTATTGTTCTCTTAAGAGATTTGTGTTCTGATTGTATTAGAATCTCTAAAGCATGTTGTTTAGTATGAAATTGTGAATTATTTTAAGCAGAATATATGTCTATAGTAGCTTCCTTCTGCCATCGGAGTCTGAAAGGGAAATATAGAATAGTAAGACTACCCCCTGTTATACAGGTCGCAGGAAGCGACTAAGGATGCTTTTTGTGGGGCTGGATACCCAAGGCCAATATTTCCGCTGTGCTGAATCTTGCTAAAAACCAATTCCTGAAATACTACGAGAGGATCAAACCATTTTATCTGCAACATGCCTCAAGATGGCATGAAATCACAACAAAATGTCTCTTCTACAAGGGTAGAAGATTGCCAAAGTATTGGCATTGCACTCCAAGGCACTTTAAGTTAAACAGTCATCTTGTATTTTCAAAGAGTCTGGAGAACCTTCCCAGCAAAAAGAATGCCAGAAAAATATTATTCTGGAACAGAAAATAAAACTTGACAAACAGGAAACAGAAATAATTTTGGATAAATTTCTGCTTCGTCTAGATTCAATCATCTTCTTCATCATCATCATGTCTAGAGAAGGTTCCCCACAATACAGCATATACACATCATTTCTTCTTTAACCAGACAAGCATGAAACAGAGACCTCCCACTGCGAGTTGAAGTAAAGTCTTAATCAGTATTTTTTATGAACCCTTCTATGTGATATTTTTTCATAGAAGGCCGATGTAAATGATTGTTGGTGTTATTTTTAATTCAACAATGTATATGTAAAGCAGTTTTATTGCTTTCGATTTGCCAAATTCACTGCCTAATTTTATATTTATTATCCTTGTAATTTATGTATGATTTTTTTCGCATGATAATTGTATAAATATTTGAATATTTTACTGTCTCATAACGATGCATATGTATAAAAATATTCACAGTAAATGTTTATGCAATGTCTGTTCTTATGTCTGCATGTATGTGCAACTTTTAACTTTACTTAACTGTGATTGCTAATATGTTTCCTAAATAAACAAATTTTATCAGTGTATCATTGTTAAATGTTACATCGAAGTATGATAGACAAGTGAAGTAGTTTTATGCTATAGATTTAGTATACGTTATAGATTTGTAGCATATGCTTTAACATTGTCACCAACTGAACATATTAGCAACACAAGAGACACAGTTGTGAAGAAACCTGATCTCCTACGCCACTAACATGGCACTTGATTGAGATTGATTTAATTTTTTATGTTTGAGTGATTGATTGTTTCATTAATTGTTTGATTGAGAAGTTGTGCATATTTTCTGGATAGTACATTTAGGAACATAATCTAGAAGTCATGTAGTAATTACTACTATTACTGCTACTACTACTATTACTGCTACTACTACTACTACTACTACTATATAGCTACAACTATTACTGCAACTACCACTTCTACCACTACTACTACTACTACCACTACTACTACTACTACTATATAGCTATACTTATTACTATTACTATCACTACTACTAATACTACTACTATATAGCTACAACTATTACTACTACTATCACTACTGCTACTATTACTGCTACTACTGCTACTACTACTACTACTACTACTACTACTACTACTACTATATAGCTAAAACTATTACTACTACTACTACTACTACTTCTATATAACTACAACTGTTACTGTTACTGCTATTACCACTACTACTACCACTACTACTACTGCTATATAGTTACAACTATTACCGCTGCTGCTACTACTACTACTATATAGTTATAACTATTACAACTACTACCAATATTACTACTACTATATAGCTATCACTATTGCTGCTACCACTGAGATTACTACATCTTCTACAAGTACTACTGAAGCTATCACCAGTACTTGTACTACTATTAAAACTGCACTGCTACTATTACTAGTGATATCTCGGACTCCCTAATCATGCTAAGTAAAATAGAAAAGTGCATAATAAGAAAAACAGTGATCACGCTACTAAACAACCCGGTTGTCCATAGTATTACATGGACATGGAGGGGTAAGAGACAACAAAAGAGAAGAGTCATTGACTGGCAATGTTGCAGTTAATGGCATATCACTGAGAAGATTAGTTAGTTAGTCGTCGGATCACCATCACTACAGACTGAACACGTCCATAGTTTCTCCGATCTCTCCTTAAGTGTATCCGCCATTATACTTCTGCTGACAGTACCGGTCCTATGCTGGTTGACCATCATTCTTATGCGCCCTCCAAAATGTTCACTTCTAGCAATACCGCATTTCAATCCCTGATCCTTAATACTGGCCATTGAAAGGGAATCATCATCCACATTAGTCTCACTCTAGCGTGTTATATCTCTTAAGGAGTTCAAAACGTCAGCGCGATCCATTGCCCCATCGCCCTGTGCCACAATCGCGCATGACGCCAATTGTTCCGCTCTTTTATTGCCTCGAACACCCACATGTCCTGGCACGAAAATTAATGTAACCACTTTCAGCCCCGCCTTTCTCAAGACCTCGATCCACTGTTCGCCAACGAGACCCACTTGTACCTTCCTAATCATACTGATAGAGTCACTCAAGATGCAGACTTCAAGTCATAATGTGCACATACAAAGAATGACAAAAACTGGATGACCACCACAATTTGGGGGGGGGGGTGGGTGAGAAAGTGTTTCCTCTAAGGAAAGATCAGAAAATCATATAATTAACATCTCACACGGACTCTGAGTCTGCATAATCTTGGATGACGTCTGGAACGAAGAGGGGATCACTTCTGGGAATATCTCTTGCGCCATGATGCAAGTTTCTAACCAAAAATTAAGTATCATCTGCTTACTAGAAACACGTTTTATTTTTAAATGCAGTGATTTTTTATTTTTATTTTGTCAAAACATTCAGATTAACGTAATTGGAAAATCTATTTACTCCTAGTAGATTCCTGAGTGTAGAGACATGGCAACGACAAAACATGGTGGAATCACAAATCCCATGCGAATACGCTGGCATGTGACACTCGACAATGTAAGACATGGCAACGACAAAACATGGTGGAATCACAAACCCCATGCAAATACGCTGGGATGTGACACTCGACAATGTAAGACATGGCAACGACAAAACATGGTGGAATCACAAATCCCATGCGAATACGCTGGGATGTGACACTCGACAATGTAAAACATGGCAACGACAAAACATGGTGGAATCACAAATCCCATGCAAATACTCTGGGATGTGACACTCGACAATATAAGGCATATTCCTTAATGGGAAAACAAACCTTCTAACATGTCTTATTTGACCATTCCGTTGATTTTCATTGGCTGTAACAATGTATAACCATAGTCACCAATGAAAATCAAATAAATGAATACTCATCTTAGTCATTAAGAAGGCACCATTAGACAATATGTTTTATATTACTATTAATCACGACTGGAACCACTATCTATATATCTATCTATCTCTTTATGTGATTTGTCCTATGCAGAACGTTATTCTCACTGCCAGTCTGTACGCCCCTCGATTCTGTGCAAGCTGTCCAGCCTCTTCCAGTGTCATGTTCAGGAGATCTTTGATATTTTATGTAGCATCGTAGTCTTGGTCTGCTTCTAATTACTTGTATGGAACTTTTCCCTCCATATTAATCTTTCTAAACCATTGTGTCTTTTTATATGTGCAAAATATGTTTGTTTCAATTTTATGGTGTTTTTTTTTAACCACTGGCCTATATATATATATAACTAGTTTGAAAACTGGCATTTCTATTTGCTGGCGCTGACTTATACGTCAAAAGACCTTCTGAACATGACACTAGAAGACGCTGAGTAGCTTGCACAGAACTGAGAGGCTTACAGAATGGCAGTGAAGCCAATGCTCTATAAATTACACGTCACGTAGATAGATAGGCTTATTGTACATGTACGTTTATTCAGACGCAGAAAAGTGCACATAACAAATTAAGTTTCGTGCTTAGCTTTAAATGTTAGAAACCTGGACAAAACTAAAACCATAATGTCATAATGTCAAGCTGGGATAATTCCGGTCAAACCAAGACATATGGTAACACTAATTAGAATTAGTTATATATGTTTTACAAGCGCCATTAATCCGTAAAAGGTTTCCTGTCCTGCTCTAATGTATTGAGGACTTACCACGGTGGAGTCATGTTATAACAAAGTTGGTTCGGACCGGCAAAATATGTATATCTATGTATCTATTGTATTTGCTCTGCCTTTGCTGTGGGGCGTAGCAGAATTGAATGGCAATCGATTTTCGGGCTATAGCACGTTTAGTTGCTTGATATGCATAATACTGTGCCGTATCAGAATGTTGGTAGCTCCTTCAATCCACCTTCTTCTTAGTCTTCCTCTGTACTTTGCTGTTTCGATTTGCACGTTGTATGCTGTTGCCGCTGGCTGGCCAATAAGGATTCATTCTCATTGAGTCAAGGCTGAATCATCTCAGTCTCGTTTTTTTCAATATATTTCTCACATGATCTCTTTCTGCTCTATTTGCTGCTTTTCTTAGCAATCTCATGTCACACGTAGTGAACTTTCTCTCTTGTCCTTTAGTTATTGTCCATGTCTGACATTGATAACACAATGTTGGGATGAATATTGAATTTATTATTTATTTTTTGGTTTCCATCAGGATAGGTTTGTGTTTCCAAATTGGTTTAAGTTCATAATTTACGTAGCTGACTTTATTCATTCGTGTCTCGAGCTTTCAGTCTATTCTTCCGTCATCTGTAGAAATTATCCGGGATATTTACATTTCTGCACAAAATATGTATGTAATAACAGGAATTCGCTATATAGCGTGAGTACAAACAATATAGAATAAATATAATTGGGGATTTTGAAAATTGTTGCTATATAGGGAAATTTGTTATAAATGAATGCATATACAGGGATTCCTCTGTAATAGTGGAGATAGTATTGGCTTACCGGAAAAGCCCATGTATCTATGTGGTATATCGGCTTGTTGAAGAGGAAGATTTTTTAAGATCCATTAAAATTGTGCATGAGATTTCTTCTCCACACCTACACATTACACTTATAATCAATCGATCAAGCTCTTTACACATTAGTTGGATGGAAATGCCACGTACAGAAATTATTTTTTTTTATTTTTCTCTATCTTTGAATATGTATCTGCCTCATTCAATGCGAGTTTTATCTCTCTCAAGTTCTTCACATGGTCTCTATCTGTGTTTCTAGAACTTTCTTGTTGACTTTTCTCTGCGGGTTTTATTTCATTTGTTTTCATTTGGGGAATTTTACTGGTGTAATCTGATTTTTGAATAATCCGTTTACTTTTATGCTCAAGCGGTTGTGTCTTCGAATACCGTTTGCGATGTCTTGTTTACTAAGTGGATTTTTTTTCCTGAGGATCCATGAAGACTACTTGATCGACGGATTTACGTGCTATGCGTGTTACTCTCGTTAGGCGATGTGCCACTGTGTTTTGAGAGGCGGAGTCCAAAATGGCTAACCCGAGCACTGCAAAGTCAATCCTCCACGTCATTTCAACTCTTTTCAACGCTTTCATCTTCTATATCTTTTAATGGTTTTCTGAGTGCCTATTCAATCTAGTTCACTCGTTTGACAGGGTATTACAGACATTTGTCAGCAAAGCATTTTTTCATGTTATTCTGACTTCTAAGTTAGCTTGCTTGTTACCTTGCCAATCAAAACCGTATATGCGACTTTGGAGAGTGGAGCGGGGCTTAACTTAAAATTAAGATTATCACCTCGCTTTTGTGACCATTGTGATTATTTATTTTTTTTAGAAAAACGGGTAAGGATGGGGCATTTACTGCACTTTTATACTATTTCCAAATTTAAAATGTCTCTCTTACTCAACTTTCATTTTGTTACGGCTGTGGTGTTTGAACTCATTCATTTTCCGCCACCTTTTATATACATCGGATTTGCCAATGGTTCTCTCCTATTTGAATTATAATTTGTATACCCCTAGCGTTACTTCTACTTACAAAGACTCCATTTACAATAGTTTTCATATTGGTACCAGAGGTTCTTAAACTGGGATCGTCGTTCCTCGGTGTCTTGTCATGGAGTCAGCGAGGTGTTAATAAATATTATGAGCTTTTACATTCAAAGAATACATGGATTTATATTTTGGGTACCATAGCAGATTCAAAACATATTAAAGGCTGGTCTGCAATAACAAAGCGTTTGCGAATCGCTGCAGGCAGCTTTACGAAAGCAAGGGGCACATAAGTTACAACTCTGTTATTAATTATACGAAATAAAAGAACTACGAGTGTTGAATGTTAACAATTCCGTTTCCGTTTGCAAATGTAAATAGTAAATAGTAATAGTATTACTAATACTATACACAATGACAGATTCGATCAGCTGAGTGTGCACTTCTGTTCCTTAAATTAGAGAAATCGTAGAGACCGTACTATACAACGATACTTGTCTTTAATATACAAGATGTCTGAGTTTAATCTTGAAAAAGGTATTTGCATATATCTGTTTGTGGTTAAGAGCTCAGTTAAGTAACAAATTAATAACAACACCGACAAGGCGACATCTGTGTCCATTGAACTTCGACTACGGTGAAGTCAGTCATCATGTGGTTATAATATAAGTGTCAGTCAGTGACCCTTACTTTGACTGACACTTATATAAGTCACTTAATATAAGTGACTGACACTTATATTTTAACCACATGATGACTGACTTCCCCATAGTAAGTCGTAGTTCAATGGAAATGACTCAACTGTTGTAACTGTAAGTGTAGCCTCCTACTTATAACTCAGTAACTGCTATCTCAAACTGTCACTTGTTTGTAGGCCTACTTGTCACGCTCACTCAACTCCTGTGATGCTGAAGTTTATAACACACTGTGACTTATTCCTTGCATAATATTGTACTCACAACACTACTTACTAACACTCTGGAAGTTGTGTATAAATCTCTCAGATCTGAACTTGCTGTTCTGCTTTATTCAATGCCATGTTATTTAATGTCTTGTGCCTATCTCCTAAGCGACAAACGAAAACAAAGCTTCAACTACTAAGTAGCTGTATTTTTTCAGTGACAAAATATGGTTGTGAGATATGGGCAATTATAAAAAATATCAGCATTTGAAATGAAATGTTATAGGGTTGCCAGGGGTAAGATAACGCGCGGGGCAAGACAGCGTTTTGATTTTTTTCCAGGGTCTATGGATTTTTCCGGTAGGACACATGACTAGGTCTGGCAGAAAACATCCATTCTATGACACAATGAAATTTGACAGTTCACAGACAGGTCTTTTTCCAACCATGAGATAAATTTGTTTTTCATGGGTCTTGAATTATTTTTTTCCCAACTGTTTACTCTTTGTCAACTGTTACTGTCATGTTTTTTACATGTTTAAACTGAAACATATATTGTTATGTTATTAAGCACATTACATTGTCAAAATACTTTGGTTTATTTGGGTGACATTTTATTAAAGTTTCTAACCATATAATTTGGGGAAAGATAGCGCACAGTTAGTGTGGCAAGATGGTGCATTCAAAATGTTATGGAAAAAATGCAGATGTCATGGATGCTGATCTAAGGCTGGAAGACACTGATATATATGGTTATAATGATCAACCAACCTTACAAAAGCATTATTAGCTTTAAAACGGAACTTACGTACTATTTATTTTTAGAAATTTTGTTTTCAGAGTAAAGTTACAAAACTAGGTCTATCTATTCTATTTATTCTTAACACACATTTACACACTGCCTGTGTGTTAGACCTGTTGCAGAGGTGATTGCCCTCATTTTATAATGGTGTGCATCACTTTTTTTACTGCGCCATCTTGCCCCAAAAAATGGGGCAAGATGGCTTTTTTACATATGTTAGAAAATTCTCATTCTACTGTCTACACATAGGTGTATGTTGTCAATAACATCACAAATGTAAGATAAATTGATAAGCTATACACTGATACCAGTTTGGTCTCTCATAATTACGTCTAATTGTCAGAATATGCTAAAATGTGAAAAGTGTGCCATCTTACCCCCTGCTACCCTAGATAGGTTTTAAGAACATCAAGGACAGAAAGACAATCCAACACAGGTGTCAATAAAGAACCTAAAAGACTGGATCTTCAAAACAATTTTTTTAACACAAGCTAAATTCAAGGAATTAGAAAGATTAATCATGGAAGAAAATGTTCCAGGAAAGATAACAAGAGACAGATCAAGACTATGATGGATACAGGACATCAAACTCTTCTGCATATAACACTGGAAGAGACTAGACAGCTTGCACAGAACTGAGAGGCTTACTGTGTGGCAGTGAAGACATCATTCTGCAAAGGACATGTGATATAGATAGTCTATCTCATATACAATACATTATGTTTATCAAGATCACGTAAATAAATATCATTTTATTTTAATTATTTAAATTTTAGGGCTGCATGTCATGTTCAGTAGATCCATGTATACCCCAAGATGTGGGGAAACAGTGATAGATGTCCATCACTGATATTGACACCGTTTGTTTTTTTTTAATCTTTTAAAGTATGAACTGAGAATAACACAAGATAACTGCCTTAGTGATGTGAATTTAAGAAATTTAAAATAAATTTAGTACATAATATAATTTAGGGACTAACTTATGATTATGTCCACAGAGATCAAGATTTCTGAAGTTAATTTGAATAAAGACACCATAAAACTTATGAATAAATGTCTAAAAGAGCTTACCACAAGTGGAAGTCCATCTTTGGATGCTACAGTGATGAAAAAATTTAAACGTTTTTGCAGGTAAATAAGTCAATTGAGTGTTTACATTACATGAATGATTTATTTCCTTTAACAAAGATTATCTTGCCCATGACAGAAGATATTTTATTTTAAAAAGATTTTGGATATTTCATTCATTAAACCTGGTAAGAAATTTGGATGGATTATAATAATCAGAAGGTTACACAGTAGATTTGAACCTGATACATCTAAGAGACACCTCTTACTGAGTTACTAACAACAGTTTGTGTTACACTCCTGGTTGTTGATGTCTGAAGAAAGTATCAGATTCGAGTCTTGTAACCTGATTTTTGTGAAAAGATCTCATTCTGCATCTCCTGTGTTGTTATTGTAGTTTGTTTTGAATGTCACCAATAATATAACTATCAATTGATAGGATCTTCCAAAATGTAAATGGAGGTTATGACAACTTGAGATGATGTTGAGTTATCATGATGTCAACTTATTTTTTCATAAATCTGTATTTTTAACAATTTATTTCCATATTTTAATAAAAAAAAACATCCATATAAAGCACCAAAAAAAAAACCCACTGAATTTTTTTTACCCTCAATATAAGCATGAGAAAAAAATGTCTGCATTAGTAATATTTACTAGGAAATTTAACACAGTGTCCTTTTTTTTATTAATTTAGAATTAGGGATTTTTGAAGACCCGAAATCCTATTAATACAGAAAACATGTACTAGTTGACACCTATGGTAGTATGTATACCTTTTCCATTTATTTCAGAGAATCTGATGACTATGTGCGATATGCATTTCTCCTGATAATGAGACATCTCAACAAGAAACACTCAGAAATCCGCCTGTCAGCATTTCAAGTAGCAGATGAGCTATTTAACAGATCACATGCATTTAGAGAAATTCTAATTACTCATCTTCAGACTTTTCTTACGCTGACCACAGGTAAATTTAAAAACTGGAAAAGATCAATAAAATAAACTTAAAAACACCACACAAATGTTTTATAATTAATATTCACTTTTGTTACCAAAGAAGAACAATTGTTAAATTTCTAATTGATTCTCATACTCCTGATTACCATATCCTTTATATGTAACATCCAACTTTTTGATGGCATGGTACAGAGCGCATCTGTAATGGCCAAGGTACCGGGTTCAAATCCAGCCACAGGCAATTGTGCATCCAGACCATCCAGAAATCAATGGCAAACTGATGAACATATTTATATTGCCCAGAAAATCACTACAGCCAAAATATGCTGGGTTGATGGCTACATCCTGAATAAGATATGCTACCAATTTTTTTTTTGTATGTCAAATATGTTTTACTAAAATTGAGTCATATACAGAAATAATTCTCAGACCTTGATGTGTTGATCTCCAATAATTTTCATTTTTTGAAACAAGATGAGACTTCTTGTCACAAGAATGGTTAGAATGCACAAATGACATCAGAGATATCATTGGAACTACACCAGTCAGTGACTACTACATCAAAAGACAACAAATCAAATGGTTTGGACATTTAATGAGAATGGAGCATGATTGCCTCCCATGGAGAACATATAACAGCAGAATTTCCAGGATGAGTGCAAGAGGACGACCAGGATGTAACTAGATCGACAATATCAGGGAAATTCTACAACCCCATGGGATTACAACAACATCAACACATTTGGCAACACATTTGTCTCCCCACAACACTTCATGGCACAAATCGCTAGGACAAGACAAGACTTCTGTTTCTTCTGCATTGACTCTAAAGAAGATTCATTTTTAACAAATTATAAAATTAGTTAAATAGGTTGTACAGAGAGCCTTACATAATGCAGTATTCTTTCTTTCTTTTGATCACTACTTGTCTACACTGTCAGACAAATCTTATAGATGAATTCCACCGTTGTCTAGAACTCTTCTTTGGTTTCATATATCTTTCCTGCATGGTTACGCATTGGACCACTACGTCTTTCTTAATTGTTCATACTGGGGATAGTTCTACAGCTGAAAGTTGAGCTCATTGAATTTTTTATAAAATGTGAGCTGGGTAACCAACATCATGCTGCACATTGTTAACAAAAAGAGAATTCCCTGATGGTAACAATACAAGAGTAACAAATTCATACTTCACCACCTGGCTCATTTCTTAATGAAAGTTATTTCATAGAAGAAGAATAAATCAATATTTGTAGTTGATAGATGTCATTCTGAAATACTTCTTTCACAATATATTTTCAGACTCTTCACAATATGTATTCAAACTTTTCACAATATGTGTTCACAAACCATTCACAATATGTGTTCAAACTGTTCACAATATTTGTGTTCATACAGTTCACAATATGTGTTCACAAATTATTCACAATATCTGTTCAAACTTTTCACAATATGTATTCATAAACTGTTCACAATGTGTATTCAAAACTTTTCACAATATGTGTTCACACAACTGTTCACAATATGTGCTCCCATACTGTTCACAGTATGTGTTCAAGCTGTTCAAAATATGTGTTTACAAACTGGTCACCATACTTATTCACAATATGTGTTCACAATATGCTCACAATATATATTCACAAACTGTTCACAATATGTGCTCACAAACTGTTTATAGTATGTGTTCAAACTGTTCACAATATGTTCAATTTGTTCACAATATGTATTTACAAACTGTTCGCAATATGTGTTTACAATCTGTTCAGAGACAGAGGCTGAGAGACCACTACCACCACCTAAGAGTGCTGCTAATAAACTGAAAGCAGACACTCTTCATGCTGTTCAACGTTGGTATGAAAAATATGGACAGGGTTATAAGAAATTGGCTGTTGGATATAACTATCTGAAGAATTGTAAACATGTAAGATCTGTGTTACCTAAATGTGCTAGTGTACATGTTTGCCCTATTTATTCTTATCCTTGTTTGACTTAAGCCCTGTGTTACTGAAACCTCTCTATTTCCAGTTTGTTGAGTTATCCCTGACACTCTCTTTGAATGTAAGCATACAATGTCTCCGTGTTGTAGTGGTTATGCCATTCATTTTGTGCTCAAGAGGTCTCAGGTTTGAATTATGTTCATGTCAACTTATTTGCAAAGTGGATTTTTTTTATCCCTGGAAATTGTCACTGGAAGCGACAGAATCTCATGCTATGAGTGAATCTTTCGTCAAGTAATGAGCAGCTTCATTGAGAGAAGCAGAGTACAGATACATATGAGGAAACCATAGTACAATTAATTAAGTCTATCCTCTACACCTTTAAAATCCTTTTTATTTAGCATGGAAAAATTAGTAATTCATGACATGGTTGCTAGTACCAGTAAAAGACTCATCCAAGATAGAGAAATGTTTTAGTGTGTTTAGACGTGGTTGTCTGGAGTAGAGTCGTGAGAAGTTCAGAACATCCATAAAGATGACTAGGACATATATTCTGGAAAGATATTGAATAGATATTATGTGTTGCAGACCAAACTGTTCAGAAATGAACAAAGAATATAATTAACAAAATATAATCTTCTTCTGTGGTCAGTTGTTAAACATCCAGCCCAATAGTGGTCATATAACGAGCGGTTTGTTTTAGGTCATCTTTTGGTTTCACAAAACTTTATTTACAGATAAGCTCATGTGGGCTATATTGTTGGTCTGTGAACAGTGAAATTGGGACAATATGTTTCCAGTCTTGAACGACATTTTTACCACGTATTGTATGATGTATGGATTCAATTGTGTAGCGTAAACACCCTCTTTCAACTTGCATGCCTCAAAGGCCTATGTTTTATAATTTCATTGGTTGGAAAGTATCATATGATAAATATGATTGGATAGTATCTTACGATAAATACCTGAAATCTGGTTTTCTGGGAAAACCTACAGATTAGTTGTTTTTGTAGAATATGAAGAACATATTGTAATGTCAATAATTTTATGACTCAGTTCCCATCTTGGTGTGACATTTCTATTTGATGAGGTGTCTCCATACATAAAAATTTAATGCAGATCCATAGGCTTTGTGACAGTTTGAGAAAATAGTTGCATCGGCTTGCCTTTGTTTTGCCATGACCCAATAGGGAGCACATAATAGTGACACTGTTACCTGCCATGAATGGCATAAGAAATGACTAATGAAGTTTTGGGATGGAGTTGTCTGTCCCATCACATAGAGTCAAAGTGAACTAAAAGCTATGCTCGTTGAATGTGTCAGGCTAAAAGGCACTGATATTGCAGCAAAGCTATAAACCATCACACACTATATTCCATTCTCTGGAATACATCCTGCTTATCTACATGGGTTTGAGAAGAAATATAGAAGAGGAACTTAGATTGCCTGATCAGCACCATGAATTGGCCATTAAAGTTTTATTTGTACGGTTATAATTTGTTAGCATGCATTTTATTCAAGCTGTTGACTGATGTTTGCAAGAACAAAATTATTTCTCATCCTAGACATAGAAACATGAATGTTACCACTATATATTGAAAAATATCTACGCTCCATTGGCACCTACATGTTACTAGTGCTCAAAAGAGAAGCAAACAATGGCAACACTGCAATCTGCCATACATATCCTAAAAATTTAAAAAGTGTAGAGGATTGACTTCATTGCACTCAAGTTGCCCTATATCTACTCTGTCCCTCTCAGCAAAGTGGCACATCATCAGCTGAGAGTACCAACCATAACACATAACTCTGTAGTTTCAAGTGATCATCCCCAGGGTTCTTCATACAGATGCACTTTATAAACAAGACATAAGAAGCAGAATTCCAACCTGTGACCTTCTGAGCTCAAAGTGAACACATTAACCACTATGCCAGGAAGATCCCTTTGCTTAAACCTGGAAAAGATGGAACAACACCAACTAGCTACAGACCAATTAGTCTTACAAGTTGCCTGTGCAAAACAATGGAGCGCATCATAAACCTAAGACTAAAATTTCACCTGGAAAGTAGAAAATTCCTTGCACCACAGCAGGCAGGTTTCAGGCAATGCTACTCCACAGAGGATCAAACCACATACCTCTCATAGGAAATTGAGGATGCTTTCCAAGACAAAAAATCAGTTTTAGTGGCATGGATTGATTTACAGAAGGCCTTTGATAAAGTATGGAAAGAAGGATTGCTTCAAAAAATGAGAAACTACAAGATATGTGGAAATATGTACAGATGGATGAAAGCCTTTCTTCACAATAGAAGAGCCAGAGTACAAGTAAATGGCAAAAAAAGTAGGAAAGTATTACTACGCCATGGAGTGCCTCAAGGAGGAGTTCTATCACCCACTCTTTTTCTCATATTTATCAATGATCTAATTAAGAAATACCCTGTGGAACTAAGGCAGCACTATATGCAGGTGACTTGGTTCTATGGTGCACACATGAGAGCGCCATGGTTACCACAAAAATGCTTCAGAGAGCCATGGACATTTTGACTAATTGGGCTGACAAATGGTGTGTAAGTATCAATATAGAGAAGTCAGCAACAACCCTTTTTACACTTTCACCAAAACAAAGAGCAGGAAACATCTATGCAAATAAAACTATCTTAAAGGTAGATGACCAACCCACATATCTTGGTGTAACATTTGATGCCAAAATGACATGGAAACATCATATCAGCAAAGCAGAAACAAAGGCTAGAAGGAAGATAGCTATACTAAGAAAACTGAGTGGGACAACTTGGGGAGCTAATGAAAGAATTCTAAAAAATGTATACCAACAAGCCATTCGACCACACTTGGAATATGGTTCTACAGCATGGAGTTCATCATCAAACACTACACTACAAAACCTAGATAGAGTACAGAACCAAGCACTTAGAATCATTACAGGCGCAATGAGATCCACACCAATCATAGAAATGCAGAATATCGAAGGGATGCAGTCATTGAAAGAGCGTAGAGATACTAAAATTATAATTCATGGAGAAAAGTTTCTTTCCCACCATAGTCACCCAATGAAGGAAAGATTCCAGAATCTATCACAAGGACGGCTTAAAAGAAGCAGCTTCATACACCAGGCCAAGCGTTTACGTAGACAGGTATCGGATCTACCAGAGGTAACAATACCACTGACATCTCAACCAGAACACACCCCATGGGAAAAACGGGCATGCCTACCAGTGACCATCCAAACAACAGTAGCAGGTGTGCATGGGGATGAACATCAGAATAATCTGCAGAAAAGAGTAGCAGCTCTCAGTTTCCTTGATGATGTTTACTCAAGTGATCTATGGACCAGAGTATATACAGATGGATCAGCACAGAATGCAGTAAAAAATGGAGGAAGTGGTGTATATGTAGAATACCCAGATGGCACCACTGATACCACTTGTATACCAACAGGGAATTACTGCAACAACTATGACTCTGAAGTCAAAGCTATTTATACAGCTGCAGAGAAACTGTTAACATTGGACAGGACCTCACACCCTATTGTAATACTTACAGATGCAAGGTCAGTACTAGAGGCATTACAATCCAATAAACTTCCAGAGTTAAAAGAGGTATTGTCCATAGTACAAAATAGGTGTAGAGTTATACTGCAATGGATTCCATCACACTGTGGAATAGCAGGAAATGATAGAGCTGATCAACTCGCCAAGGAAGGTGCTAACATGCAGCAACCGGATGTACCAATCAGCTATCACCAAAAGAAATCCATGATAAAGGCACAACGAAAGCCTAACTTACCTCCACGGGATGACTACCAAGTACTTAGCAGACAAGAACAGGTCATCATATTTCGACTGAGAACTGGTCACAATAGACTAAACAGCCATATGTATACAAAATTTAAAATTGGCACAACAGCAAAGTGTAATTGTGGACAAGTCAACCAGACTTCAGAACATATCCTTCAAGAATGTGCAAACTATGACACATTAAGATGCACATACTGGCCTTCTGATACACCAATGAATGTTAAACTTTATGGTACAAAACAAGAAATGGAAAACACTGTCCAATTTATACAAGAAACAACACTGCAGATATAGACATTATTAGCGAACGAAAGAAGAAGAAGAAGTAATGTCAATAATTTTATGACTCAGTTGCCATCTTGGTGCGACATTTCTATTTGATGATACATAAAAATGAAATGCAGATCCATAGGCTTTGTGACAGTTTGAGAAAATAGTTGCATCGGCTTGCCTTTGTTTTGCCATGGTCCAATAGGGAGCACATAATAGTGACACTGTTACCTGCCATGAATGGCATTAGAAATTACTAATGAAGTTTTGGGATGGAGTTGTCTGTCCCATAACATAGAGTCAAAGTGAACTAAAAGCTATGCTCGTTGAATGTGTCAGGCTAAAAGGCACTGATATTGCAGCAAAGCTATAAACCATCACACACTGTATTCCATTCTCTGGAATACATCATGCTTATCTACACGAGTTTGAGAAGAAATATAGAAGAGGAACTTAGATTGCCTGATCAGCACCATGAATTGGCCATTAAAGTTTTATTTGTACGGTTATCTTCTTCTTCATCGTTCATTCTCAAACTCCTGCTGGATCTCCCTTGTAGCAAGAACATTGTCCTACTAGATTTCTAGCAGGATGTAGTCCAGAGAATGGAAATGCTATGTGCCACCGTTTTATTTGCGCCAATGGCCAGACACATCCGTCTTCGGCGGAGTACGGTTATAATTTGTTAGCATGCATTTTATTCAAGCTGTTGACAGATGTTTGCAAGAACAAAATTATTTCTCATCCTAGACATAGAAACATGAATGTTACCACTATATATTGAAAAATATCTACGCTCCATTGGCACCTACATGTTACTAGTGCTCAAAAGAGAAGCAAACAATGGCAACACTGCAATCTGCCATACATATCCTAAAAATTTAAAAAGTGTAGAGGATTGACTTCATTGCACTCAAGTTGCCCTATATCTACTCTGTCCCTCTCAGCAAAGTGGCACATCATCAGCTGAGAGTACCAACCATAACACATAACTCTGTAGTTTCAAGTGATCATCCCCAGGGTTCTTCATACAGATGCACTTTATAAACAAGACATAAGAAGCAGAATTCCAACCTGTGACCTTCTGAGCTCAAAGTGAACACATTAACCACTATGCCAGGAAGATTCCCCTTGTGTTATAAGAAGGGACAAAGAAGATTTTAGTGATGTAATTGACTATTCCACCCCATAAATCAAAGTGACTCATATGTCCCTCAGGAGTTGGATATCTCTGTCAAGCTGTAAACCATGACACAACACATTTCATTCTCTAGACTGCATCCTTCTAACCAGCAAGAGTCTGAGAAGGAATGCAGAAGCTCCATTTTAGCCCATTTATAATTGTGTTAAAGCTCTACTGCTGGTCCTATTTTATTCATATCTTTAAGATTTCAAGATATCCATTCCTTTCCCTGCTCTTGTTCACTATTAATTCTTACAGGAAAGGATAGAAAAGTCAAAACATGTTTGGGTCACAGAATCTAATGTACTGGTGTTAATGACAAATAGGTATACACATCTAGTAGGTATTTAAGTTATTGGTGTATGTTTTTGGATGGATTTATTAGGGCTAGAATTAGTTAGTTTGTTCCATACATGCGGCACATAGGACAGAGATTTTGATTCTCCATGTGTTGTGGTTTGCTGCTTACACTTTCAATTAAACTACACTTTACAAATAATAATATTTTACGATTGTGCTTATTAGGACAGAACAAACAACCATAGCAAGTACGAAGAAAACAACTACTTCCATCTTGAACCAGAACCTGTAAATACGAAATGAAAGACGACGGTATAGGATTAAGGTGTATTAAATAAGGGTTTGGTGAGTTTGGTCTAAGCACAACCAAATAATCTGCAATCATGCTATGGGAGAGACCAGTCATCAGAGTAGGAAGTACTCCAATTTTCTATGTACACCATCAAATAGAATGTTCTCATCTTCATTGTCATCACTTGGGTTTTCTAATTGTTATTTTGCAGTCAATTTCTTTTATCTATTTTCCATTCTTTGTGTGTTACTAAATCACTTTACATTTATATTTTCCATGTCTTATGATATTATACAACTTGTACTACTCCTGAAAGTAAAACTAATGTTTATGTGTTACATGTCATTAGGTTGATTTTAATGACATCAGAGCACACAATCAGGCAGAGAGACAACGAATTGAGAATGAGGAGAAAAGGAAACAGAAAATTATGGCAGACAAGTTAACCAAAGTTCTAAAAGATATTTCAGGTAGCAATAACAATAATGTTTTCTTAAATTTTAAAATTTCTCCAAAATTAATTCATTTATTAAGACTTGTAATAGGGCAAATAATTTTTGAGCACTCTGCATTTTATCAGTTAATATTGGAATATGCCTGCCCTCATCATTGTTTTATAAATGTATATTTAGTCTTTCAGCATTTATTTTATTTATTACTTATGAAATAATGATATGTTATTTTCTTATAGGCCTATACTCAACAAGATGTATAATATTTTCTAATAGGCCTATGCTCACAAGATGTATAACCGTGTTTTGTTGTTTTATCCGCTGAAGTTTGTACTCACAATTGGTTGTGTTAAGAGTATATTTGCATACATTGAATGTATATTTTCTTGCATGGAAATAAAAATAGAATTAAGACAAGGATTTTATAACACAGACCATTTAACATCTACACAGAAAAAAAATTGTAAATAGATAGAAGGAATGTCAAGGCTTAAGATCAATTGGTAAATAATAAATAACCTAAGAAATACAATCCTGTTGACTAAAAGATCAAGTAGGCAAATCAAACAGATTTTGGAGAAGATAATTAACACCAAGAAATATAAACCATGGTAATCAGCAAAATCAAAGAGGAACACACATAAAAATAAACTAAACATAAAAATACAGTTACCCGGTATATTGCAACAAGTAGACCATTACCTGTACCTTGGAACATAATTAAAAATGATGGTAGATGTGAAACACATGTTAAAGTGAGAGTAATAATGGCTAAAAGTACTTTCAATGACATAATGCAACTATTAACATCAAAACAAATCACAAACTAAAAATGACAAAAAATATTGCATCTATTTAATGTCAGTATATGGCTCAGAAACATGTATAATGAACAAACAGCTAGAAAACAGAATTGATGCCTTTGTGGATATATAGATGATGATGATGTTGAAATAATCTCTTCAGCTCTGAGCAGTTAGCTCTAGACAGCCCATAACCTTTCTGATAAAATCACAAGTTCTTCTAATTTGTGTAACTGAAGTGACACCCTGACTCGTGTAAGGTTGTCTCCCAGGCATGGCTGTGTAAGTGGGGTTTATAGATGCATGTTTAGACTCCATAGGAAGACATTCCAGTGCACTAGGATTATGTACAGCCAGGAAACAACACACACATCTGAACCAACTATCTCATCCTTCTTCTGTCAAATTTATTGACCCATCAGCAGTGATGGCACATACAGCATTCACTGTCTCTTTGGAATCTGCTACAAAAGTACAACGGTGAAATGTCCACTGACCTGCATCTCTACATCACCCATGGAAATTATTTGATAGAAGATGCAAGTTAAATAATTGAGATGAAATGTGACAATATATTCACAGGTGACAGGTTGTCTTCAGCCTACCCCCTAATTTTCCTAGCTACCTTCATGGAAATTATTTGATAGAAGACGCAAGTTAAATAATTGAGATGAAATGTGACAATATATTCACAGGTGACAGGTTGTCGTCAGCCTACCCCCTAATTTTCCTAGCCACCTTCATGGAAATTATTTGATAGAAGACGCAAGTTAAATAATTGAGATGAAATGTGACAATATATTCACAGGTGACAGGTTGTCGTCAGCCTACCCCCTAATTTTCCTAGCCACCTTCATGGAAATTATTTGATAGAAGATGCAAGTTAAATAATTGAGATGAAATGTGACAATATATTCACAGGTTACAGGTTGTCGTCAGCCTACCCCCAATTTTCCTAGTCACCTTCTAACACATGCCTTGAATTAAGATCCTGGCCCTATTTTTACACCATGAACTAGAATTCCTGCCACTCTCCCGATGCCACATGATCTGTGGATATAAAGAAGAATATGGAGAATTTTATAGAAAGAAAACAAATAGGTTCTGACAACACTGAATATTAAAAAACTATTAAAGGAAATAAAAATCAAACAAATTAAATACTTTGAACATATTAAAACAGATGTCATCCCGTAAAAGACCATAACTTGAAGATAGGTTTGAGGGGCAAAGATGCAAGTGGAGGAAAACATAATGAGATGGACAAGATACAGTCTAGCAGAGTGCACTACCAAGGCAGAAGATGTCGGAGGTCTGTTGCAGTCAATCTTTGTTGCAAGACTGCATCTGATAATAATGATGTCAAGTATTATGTAATGAACTTTGAATTTAATTTATTTACACTATGTCCATAATAAACTTGTTAAAGCACTAAAAATAACTATAACAATTATGGGTAATCTGTATTAATCAGGGCTAAGTCGTATCGAGGAATTTGATATTGGGCATGTATTTTTCATTAACCAACAGCATACATAGGAATGATGAGGTCAGCATCATGCCCAGTTCCTTTACTTTTCCAGAAGATATGGTGTCCACTGGACTGGGTCAGCCCAGAAGTCATAGATGATTTTTTTGTATATTTCCATTTGAACTGGGAATGGAACCTTTGATCATCTGACTAGCAGTGCACTAGCAAATGAGCTAATGAGACCTCCTCTATAGCAATTAATTTCTAATAACAAAATTAATTCTGCTAATGAAAACATTGCCGTCTTAGTTTGAGCTTATTTGTCATTACTATTTTCCCAGAATTGAAACCAGAGATTGATAACTGCATAAGAGAGGCTGACAGCTGTTTGCAGCTCCTGCTTCCAACACCAAGCGACTTTATTCTGGCAGGGGTTGAAGATATCAAGAGTACAACAAGAAAACCCCAAAACGTGAATGTTTTAGAAGTATGTATGCAGCATCAAGATAGTCAAGAGTTTTGCAATAATCAGCAAGGCAAATTACCTGATGGAATGGTAGATGTTGACTTAGAAGACAGTTTGACAGTGAAATTCTGCAGACGTGAAGAAGAACATTCTCCCTGTTCCATCATTAATCACCATCATAAATCATACGCGGCTGCTGAAAACAGTGTATATATTGACAGTTTGAATACAGATCATGTGCAGCTAGCAAGCATTGGCAAGGCTGAATACAGTGAAAATAAAGATGACGGTTTGTGTGAAAAAAGTTTGTCGGCTACAGATATCTCTACAAGTGTCAGCACTCTATCTGAAGACAACAAGATGAAAAGAGTTTCAGAAGCAACTGAGTTTAATAGTGTGGCTGCTGAATCTGGTCATAGTGATAGTAAATATGAGTGTAATACAAAGAACACTTCAGATGATGATGAAGTAACAGAGATGGATGAAAATGATGATGACCTCCACGCTCATGGTCTGCCCAACCCCTTCTACAACCTTATCATAGAATTACCTGCACCAGGTCAAGTTTCAGTCCAGATAACAACAGACAACAAAGATGTTGTTTGCTCTCTGAAAGATGCCAGTAAACTGATTGTCAACAACTTCCTCCCAAAAGTTACAAAATGGCTTGAGGTAAGTGGCAAGATTAGATTAGAGCATGTATGATGTCACATCTAAGATTGTATGTAAAATCTCTCTAACTCATCTTAACATTGTCATAATGTCCCATTCACACTTGTCTCTCTCCTACTTCTGGCTCATACTGATGTGTTATTTAGTGACTCATATTGAATAGGTATTAATGAATAAAGAATAAAGGCCCAATGATTGTGTGAATGAATTCATTGTACTCTGCACAATACATACTCATTCCTTGACAACATAGCAACATACTGTTTGCTGAGAGTATCAGCTATATATATATATATATATATATATATATATATATATATATATATATATATATATATATATATATATATATATATATATATATATATATAGAGAGAGAGAGAGATTAAAGCCACAGTAAAATAATAATAGACAATACCAAGGGTTGAACAAGACAAAAAATTTCCTCTTTTATCCGCATTGTTTATAGAGAGAGATTTCTCAAGGACTCTGCTGAAGTATCCAATGTGGTACCATTATGATTCTGGCAGGTTACAAGATCACAGGATAGGAAAACAATAATCCAACAAACAAAAATTGTAAACACAGTAATTAAGTAATGTTAATTACTGGACTTGTGGCACAGGGCTGAGAGCTTAGAGCATTGGTCTAACATCTAGAGCTCTAGGGTTCAACGCACTGTATGGACTGGGGTTTTTTTTTCTGTCTGAGGATAAATTAAAACTCACTCTGTACACTATGTGACAACAACAAGAGCATGTTGCCTTTATCACACAGCCACAAATACCACCTCCCTACAAACTCCTGACGTGAAACATGTAGTATTTGACATATTTTTTAAATAGTATAATTACAGGACACACAAAGGAAAACATACACAACTCAATTATTTTAACTACAAGTCTTTATCAAGAACACAACATAGCATATGGTGAGCAAAGGAAGGCACTGTCAATGGTTGAATGACAGTGCTAAATGATATCACAAATGTAACATAAAAGTTTGGAAGTGGATAAAGGATAACTGGTAATAAAAAAACTTAAATGACAGAGATAAAAGAATCAAATATTTGACAGAGATTAACAGAATATCTACGCATGAAATGATGGGTGTTGAGATCAAAAGCTAGTGGCGTACAAAATTTGTTAATAAACAAGTTCTCAAATGTATACCATGTTAAGTCATGCAAGTAGCACAATGTGCATCTGGATGGTTCAGAGAGCAATGCAAAACCGCTGAACGTATTAATATTGCCTAGAAAATCATTACAACCAAAACTGCTGGGTTGATGGTTACTTCCTGAATAAGATACGCTACAAATTTTTTTTACATTAATGTTTCCAGAATTCATAGTTTACCTAGCAGCCTGTAGTATCAATGCTTTACTGGCACCATATTTATTGAAGTAGGTTTTAAACTTGTTTGTCGGTCAAATGTGTCAACATGACATTGTGATTCTATAGGATTTTGTGACTTATTTGTCTTTCAACATGTACATGTGGGGTAAAGAGCTTCAGGCAACCGCCAACATACAGCATCTTTTCATATTGTACTCTCTCCTAGAACCCCTGCTCTTAGTCACAGTTACTGGGGTGAGTAGAACATTCAACTATGTTAACTTCCCAATCCAAGGAACTCTCCTTTTATGCAGGGCTAATATGTTTCCCAGATTCTGACGTTCCCCCAGGGAATCATGTCCTGCGTGGAGCTACTTTTTACCACACCTTATGTACTGTCACTTTATTTCTGGGTAACTACATACACGTCCTGCTATCTAAGACCATAGTCAGGACTGGAGCTCATATGGTTTCTCCTCTTCTCCCCCCCCCATGTGCAGTGCAATGCTGGGTTAATTTTATGTTACCCACACAAAGAACTATCAACTATTGATTTCTCTGGTGTGGTCACATGATCCATAAACATCTGCTAGGCATCTCTATGGCTGATGATGCCAGTTTACATAATTTAGTAATCTTATTCTGAGGGTCATGTAAGTACAGTGTGAACCCCTTCATTCAGGGTGGGGTACTCCCTTCACTTAGGGTGAGGGTAGGTCCTCTAGGACTAATACCTTGTTTTTAGATAGACATCCCCCATCGAGGCCAACACCTTGAAGTGGTGATGGGGCTTCAGACAGTCCCACTCGAGCAGGACCACAATCCTGCCCAAGTAAGCAGGGTGCTGAAGACGGAGATAACCAGCCAAAAGGCGCACAAATAATCAGGATACACACAAAACACAACGGGAACATGTCTGTATCTAGTAATAGTTATGGTGCCTGACCTGTGGCGGAAGTTCAGGCATGGATGGTGCCGGGCCCTATACCTCGAAAGAGCCCAACCTCAATTACTGGAAGTCCTTCTCAATTGCCACAAGGGAATAGAGCTACTGGCCAAACAAACCAACTACCAATAAAAGTAATGCGCTGGAATGCTGAGGGTGTCAACAGCAGAAAAGATGGATACAGTAAACAATTGGAGCTTGAAAATATCCTTTGTGAAGAACAAGTTAATGTTTGCTGTTTCAAGAAACACACCTGGTAAGTAGTTAATGTGTGTGCCTCTCTTTTGGAGAGGCGTGCCCCTTTCAACCAGTGCACAACAAAATCCATTTAGATTATATCAGAACACACTACCATAAAATATTAACGGTAACAAAGACCCCAGAAACACACCTCAGCAGCGATATAGCCTTTAAAATCAGAGGCTACCTGTGTTATCGATCGGACCGAAAGGACAGACGAAAATGTGGAATTCTGACACTTGTTAATTACAATATGAGTGCACGTCAGCTGGAAGTGTATATGGAGGGAGCAGGATACCAGATGCACCACCTAAAGACAGATAGTACAGAATTCCATCTCCTGAATCTTTTATCCTTCCCGTTGTAATTATGTTTTCCATTGCCCAAAAATAAAGATTGATATTTTGAAATAACCTCCGCCTCATATTTAACTCTTTCAGCACCTCCTCGTTAGTTTTTATAATTTTCCATGATACTCTGCATTCTCTTATGTAATTACACCTCTGTTTCCACTGATTTTCAACTATCGTATTATTAAAACGTATATATATATATATATATATATATATACATACATACATACATACATACAATCTTGTACAGATTACATAGAGAGAGAACAGATCAAGTGGTTTGGTCACATTATGAGAATGCATCACGAAACGTTGCCCGTACAAGCATATAACCAAATGAGATCAGGGTACAAAGCCAGAGGAAGACCACGGAAAAGATGGATAGAAAACGTTAGGGACATCCTGTGCAGACACGGTCATAGCACAGCCGAGGCCACACATCTGGCTTTAGAACGCAAGCTCGATCTCCAATCACCCCTGCTCTTAACGGCAAGAGTGGATCACAAACCACCTGTGGAAAGACAATAGACAATATACTTACAACTCTAGAGATGTGAGATGTTAGCGATCTCGCATTTAAGTGGCTCTGCTATATGCGAGCTTCTCCTTTCCCTCTCTACTTCCCGATTAATCCGGTACCCAATTAAGGCTGGGTCGACCCGAGATCCGTTGCGATCTGAAAACGATTTCCATTTCAACTGGGGAATGAACCTAAGATCACTCATATGCGAAGTAGGATCGCTGCGCCACTGACTATCATGTTAATCTATTGTCTAAGACTCGCATCCTTATGTTAAAAATTGGTGTTATTTAGATCTGAATAATTCTTTTCCTCACCTCCATTAATAGTAACATATTGCGTAATACATTCTTCATTTTAAGAATGCTTCTTATGCCTGTCATATTCTGTTACTTATCTCTGTTGAAATTCCATCCGATGCCATTGTTCTTAAATATTTCGTATTTAAATTGTAGGCCTATTTCAATATTGAGTCATTCACTTCGATCTTGCTTGCTCGGGTGAGGTTATTTTTACAAATAACCATTACTTCTGACTACTTGTTATTTAAAAAAAGCCTTTGTCTTTGCTTTCTGCTACTATTGTGTTGATTATTTATTGTAGGCATTTCACTTGTGGCAATAAGTACAGTGTCGTCGGCATATTTCAAATTATGTATATTATATCCACCCACTAAAATTCCTAGATTCTTATTAATTGCTCGCAATATATTATCATTGTACATATAGAACAAATCCGATGAAAGTGCATATCACTAACACCTTATTTCTTATGTTGTTTGTTTGCTTTCGCTCTCGTTTAATCATCATGAATTTTGTGTGATTTCCGCCAGGTAGCGTGAAGTTGTGCTACCATTCAGTCTGTGACATACGGCCTAGCACATTCAGATTACGGCATGCCTTTAATTCGACGTGCTTCATTAGCCTGTGACTATGTCTATCAGCTCTACTCCGTGACGGTTTATCGCCCTCTGTGCACTTAGACTTTACAGGACAAAAAATATCCATGGGTGGCACTGTCCGAGGAGGCGGTAATCAGGTATTATGCTTGGGTCGACTATGTCTATCTCGCACGAGCTGTTCCGCTGCTAGTGAGCTTGTCTAGCGTAATTAGACGTATTGTCCCTGTGCCCATGGGGTACTGAACATATACTCTGATAACATGATATCGGCATAGGATAAATAACCAAAATGCCAGAGGATGAACGACAACGTGGCGTGTGCCGCAGTAACAAAACAAATAAACAATAAATACGATGTAAAGTAATAATGTTACTGTTATAGCTGTCAATTTAAAAAATAAATAAATAGCAATACACAAAAGAACATCGCCGTTTTTCCACGTTACGATCCAGCTGGGACCTTTTTCAAGTAACACATAAACAAGAAACACAAAATTATCCAAATTTGAATGTGATTACTTGGAGATGTCTTTCTCACCACAAGCCATACCAAATAATGACGCACGTTTTGTAGATGATGAAATGGGTGCGTTCACATTGATTACTCGCCATTGACAGACAGAAATTCTAATAGATCAAAGAAAATGAGATGCCAAAAATGATAAATTGATAAGTTATAAATCAGATCATTTGAAAATATATCGTAAAAGATGAAAAAGTAAACACAGACCACACACAAAGTATTGTGAGTGTGAAAAACAATGAGAAAAGCAGAGTTGGAGACCGCCAATAAGCAATGTCGAGAATGGGTGGGGGCAGGGTATGAAAATATTTTTTTTCAAATTTGACAATGTAGAAAATATGGGCGGGGATGGAAATGGGTAGGCGGAATCGGTAGTTGACAGCGCCGGGAATGGATGCTGCATTACACATAGAATGACGGGGGGGGGGCAGGTTTTCCGGTTATATGAAAAACTCAACAGTAGAGGTGGGTCCAGGTTCGTTCGCTTTTTTAATTTAATCAAAGTATCATTCACTGAATCTCAAATGGGATTCCGTAGGAACAAAAGCTGTACAGATGCCATTTTTACACTCAGAAAACCTGCAGAAAAAAAAAATTAAAAACAACAAAGAATTGTATATCGCGTTTGTTAACCGAGAAAAAGCTTTGGAAAGAGTAGACAGACAACAACTTTGGAATATACTATCAAAATATGGTGTTCCATATCTTTGTAACAACATCTAATCAACTTGTTACACAGTTACACATAGTTACACAGGCAGTCAATATGCAGTTAGAACGAGTGTTGGGCTTTTGGATAAATTCCACCTACACTCTGGAATGCGACAAGGTGTGTTCTATCTCCCTTGTTATTCATCACTTATATCGATTGCATATGAAAAAGACAACCTAAACAACCTCCTTAGCGAACTTCTTTTTGCAGACGATCAAGCAATAATATCAACAACAAAAGAACAACTACAACAACATATAAATAGACTCCACACAATATATATATATAGACTTTAGCATGAAGATAAAGAAAAAACTAAAGTAATGTCAGTCGCAAAAACAGAAAGAAACACGACTATTCTAATCGATGATCGACAACTTAAACAGGCGGGGGAAAAATCACTTAGCTTGGAAGCATCATATCATCGAATGGAAAAAAATACCAAAGAAATGCAACATAGCATACCGGATCTTGGGGCAGATGTCTATTTTCAGAAACAAATATGTGAGCATGAACACCAAAACTGCACGATATAAAACAATAATCATACCATCACTGTGCAACCAATGTCAAACATGGAATCCAAAAGAAAACTTGTTACAACAGAAATGACTTGTCTACGTAGAATCCTCGGAGTAACAATAAGAGACAGAATCAGGAACGAAAAAATCAGAAGACTAATAAACACAATGCTAATTCTGGATTACATCAGAAGACAACAGATTAAATGGTTTTCGCATGCTTCCAGACTACCATCAGACAGTGCCCTTCAAAAAGCATTACTATGCAGACACGATGGATACTAAGCCAGGGGCGGACCTTGCAAACGGCGTATTACTTACAGGGGGGGGGGGGAGTCAATGAAAACAAACATATATGAAGCACACAAAAAGCCATCTCCAGAAAACTCTTCTACCCATGACATTGCAAGGCATAAAGGTGTATAAAGCGAAAAGGGGAAAAAAAACAAGAAGGAAAGATCATTCACCGACATCGGCAACTTCTTGTCCAAGTCTGAGTATCCTCACATATTTAGTAGCACCGACCATTAGAAGCTTGTTCTCGAGCCGAACAGTGCTTTAGCTCAGATTTCCATGTAACGTTTTCTTCATTCTATTTGCACGTGACCCTGCCCTCTAGCGCTGTGCTGTCCTATCATTGTACTCAATATGTTAGCCTTCTTCACATGAGACTTGCTCACGATTTTCGATATTCGTGGCATCTACCCATCTCGTAACGTTGACATTGGCCGGCCCTCCAGTGCATCTTCATTTCGACTGACCGAGCCAGAGTGCCTTGATCACTGTGTGTCGACAATACCGTTGTATGTGTTGGCGCAGAGGTGTCAGAGATATTGCTTGTATTTTTCCAGCCAATTCTCATTCTATCACCAGCCTTCAGTCACGAACATGACAAGTGTTGGCCTAGGAACGCAGCACGAGCTGCTGTATTTCTGTTTCCAGGGTGCACCACGAGGAGGTAATTTTAGGAACTTGGTTATCTGCTAAGTCCGTTTTTCTGTTGAAAGAGTCTGTTTTGGTTGTCCACTGGTATAGCTACTGTTTATTGCCAATATATATGCCTATTCTTGATTATTCTTAAATCTTTACTGTAAATGTTCAGAATGTTGATATCAAATGATTGACGTATTCTCGAAAGTCCCGTTCTCCCTTCTGGTCACTCTTTTCTTTTATAAATATCCGTAGTGCACCTGTTCATGGCTGCAACCATTGTGGTCAATGAAATTATCAGCTATACATTTCCAATTCCCCCCCAATTAATAATTTTTTTTCGCTCTGTTTCGGTAACGTGTTTCCAAACATTGTCAAACTCAATGCTTATTATATGTTTCAAAGACGTTCCACTTGGCAATGTTGTAGAGTCATAGTTAGTAATCTATACCTGAGGATCATGTAATTATAGTGTAAACCCATCTTGGTGGGGTAGGCAAACTGACCATGCTCTCTCCTTAGTAACCTCTTATGACATACATATTTGGCTGCAATTTGTATATTCTTTTCTCCTTGTTATATCTCGACAACACTACGGAAACTGGACTTTTCATTAAATATTATTTTATATTAAATGCATGTTTAGTTGAAGTCTTGATTCTTGATTAGAAACTTGTCTCACAGCACTTGGGACATTCCTATAAGTGCTCCGACCTCTGTTCCAGCAGCCATTCGACTCGCTGATGTTTAGAGTCCAATGCCGCCAAACAGACGTCGACATCAGGGCACAACTCTGGCCCTTGCGACAGGTTTCTTTGTTGTTCCTCTCATCCACGCCATGCCCGTAACTAGTTCAAACACAACGTCGGCCTGTCGGAACAACATGGTAACTGTTATCGAAGGTTACGATTACGGGATTGAATAGATGGCGTGCCATGAAGCTTCTATAAGAAGATAACCTCAATATAAAGGCATGTCATCTACTAAGGTTTTCTGTTGCATGGTTGGTTTGTCTAGTGAGTCATTGGTGATACCCACAGACGCATGCGCAAAGGAAAAAGTTCTACTATTCGCCATGACCACATTTTATACTCACTGTCAAACAAAGCATATATGTCACACTTCTTATCCGGAGTCGTCAATTGTGATAACCTAGCATTATAAACAAAAATAGGTAGATGTTACACCAGTCACCTTCTTCATTTTCAGGGTTGTTACTCTACACTGGAACATTTATCCCTTGATAACCTAACATTGTAGAATGGGAGAATATCAGTATTGGAAATGATTGACAGCACACGAAATAGAAGGCTTTGGTAAGGCATGATAACCTAAACCACTCGACATTGACCATAAGAATAAGACATATATTACAATGTTGCCACAATCTTCAACGTGTCAAAATATGTGTCTATAGTTAGTCTTTATATTTCCCTACTTATTTCCACATATATTTCGTGTTTTTCTATTCTTCCGGAACGTCAATTGAGATTTACATACCTTTGTGAGATCCAGGTTTAGCTTTGTAATGTATCGGGCAGCATAGGATAAAGGTGAGAATAAATGAAATAACCATCAGTAAAATCAGCCACTTGGAAATTCGTTCTTCTTGACACGTGTGGCCAAAGTAGCCTGGCTGGCACGCATGACATTTCCCTGTTAGAGGGTCACATGTCCTGTTGAGACAATTCTTAGAACACTTCTTATCGCACAATTCTCCATAAAATGTATATGGACAGTCTTCACAAAATTCCCCGACACGTTGCCCAATGCAAGAAATACATTCACTAGATTGCATGTCACACAAATGTTTATAACAATATTTTGAGCAAGAATTTGAACACTTTTCTCCATATAACCCATCAACGCATTTAACACAAAGTGCTCCAGAAAACCTTTCTTCGCAGTGACAGTATCCATTTGTTGGGTCACAAATATCGTAACATCCGGCAGAGCACTTCAACTTACAGTTAATTCCGAAAGTTCCTGGATGGCATACTTCATCGCAAAAATTTCCTAGTTTACCTGGCACACACTGCAAACAGTGTCCAGAGCGAAACTCGCATACATTGTGAAGGCATGACGAACTGCAATCATATGCACATGCGTAACCATACGAGCCGTGCTGACATCCTTCAGCACACTTCCCAGTGTAGACTATACACGCTTCTGTTACTAAGCAATTACACTTGCTACTACAAGTCAGTCCGTAGAATGAGTCCCGACAAACAGGATCGCCGAACGTTTCGACCTCACATAGACTCAAGCGCCGATCTGCTTCTGGAACATTTAGAGATTGCAATATCACGAGTAGAATGATAGGAGTTTTTGCAGTCACGTATATGTTGTAGATGAGAACACTAGAATTGCTTGAATCTTTATACACGCTATTTATTCTAAATTTTTCATTGATCGTTTTAAGAGTAAATTCGTTGAGCCGCTGTGATATATTTTCTGAGTTGTAGATTCGAATTGTGTATAATGTATATGGTTGTTCAAAATTGATAAAAAAATGTGGTTCTCTCTCAGTTGCAGTTTGTGCGCAGTGCCGTTGTTCGTAATCACTGTCAGTGTTGCCATCTACAGCATTACTTGAAGCATACTCTTTCTTATCTTCCTTATTGAAGTTACTTGTTTGGCCTGTTTTCTGCTTAAGTGCAACGTTACGGCCCCCGCTTATGTGAATCTCACATATTGTAGGAGCTATCTGTCCTTCTATTCGTAGATTGATCATTTCTACTGTCATGTCACACGTGACGTCCACTGTTTTCTTGTCGTAGACAAATTTCCTTTCAGCGATGCATGGCTTCCCGTCGTTTAATTTTGTTACAAATTTAAGCAGGTTTTCCTTGTTGTTTACTAGTATTCTATACCAGGTAAATGGATATGGCACATCTAATGTCATTTCTACTGAGGTTGCATTCATATCTGGGTTGCACGTATTGGTGTCGTTGTCGATTAAGTATGGATTAACATAATCAAACTCCACAAAAAACAACAAATCCACATACTGACAACCTGGACCGAAGAAGCCAGTACTGCAAGAGTCTCCATTTATACAACTTCCGTCCGATTTACAAGTTTCAGAATTATCACAGTGACACATAAACACGCATCCCACACCAAACCATCCAACTTCACAATTGTTACAATTTACTTCCAGTATCATTGTGGCAGTTAGGACGGTGAAAATGTGAAGTAAATGAACCCGTTTTGTAGAAGTCATTGATACGAAACTGAAATCACATCATGAACACTTGCCCTGATACAGACGCGCGTTCCAAACAATATCATTACAGCAGTAAAACAAATATGTATGACATGCAGTCGAACGATAAATAACTGTTTACTCTATGTACACATAATTTGTTGACGTCATATTACTTATTTTAGAAAGGCAAATTATGGAGAGTAGAGCACCTTGTAAAAACAGAATGTGCATACCAAGAAGAAGATGGACTGACGATATTAAATATAGCATGAATACATCATTAGAAAATTCAAAATTGTATATATATATATATATATATATATATATATAACCGTCATCGTTGTTGGGGTGTCACATTGATACATTTGGTACAGAAAGATATCCACACATCTCTATCCTCTACCATCCTGGTGTATTTCTAAACTTCACACCCTGTCTAGTCCTTGATATTATCCAGTCATGTCTTCATCTTGCTACCTCGTCTTCTTCTACCTTCCAATATACTCTAAAGAACATCTTTTGTCATCGAGGAACGCTTTATCGCGTGGCCGTACCACCGGAGTTTACAACTATTTACAGTTGTTAATAGTTGTACTTGTTGACCCGATATACATTTATTCTATCACCCAAAAACATGCTGGTCTTATGTTCTCGGTAACAGATACCTAACACACGTCTATAGCATTTGTTTTCAAACGCCGAAATTCTTCTCTATAAGTCCATGTCTCACAGTCGTATAGAAATATTAATAAAACCAAAGATTAAACAAGTTAATCTTAACATGGATGGTGATTCTGCTTTTCAAAATAATGGTTAATCTTATCATGTCGGACATGGTCATTGTCAGTCTTTTCTTAACAGACCGACGTAATGAAGATAGGAAGAACAGAAAGAAACATCAACATTCTTGATTAGAAACTTGCCTCACAGTACGTGGGTCATTCCCAAATGTGCTCCGCCCTCTGTACCAGCAGCCATCCGACTCGATGGTGTTTCGAGTCTAATGCCACCTAAATAGACGTCGACATCAGGGCACAACTCTGACCCTTGCGACAGGTTTCTTTGTTGTTCTGCCCACCCACGCCGTTCCCGTAAGTTCAACCGTAACGTTGGTTTGTCGGAACAACATGGTAACTGTTATCGAAGGTTACGACTACGGAATTGTATAGATGACGTGCCATGAACATTCTATAAGAAAATAACCTCAATATAAAAGCATGTCATCTACTACGGTTTTCTGTTGCACATATATATTGGAAACACCAGAATTTAAACAAGTGATAGAATTACATACCTAAGAAGCAATATAACAACAGACGACAAGAGCAGCATAGAAATACACAATAGATGTAGTCTAGCATACCAAGCCCTAGGGCACATCACAACAATCTTCAGAAACAAAATGTAGATTTACACACCTAAATAACACTATTCAAAACGATCATTATGCCAACGCTGTGCTACCACAGCCAAACATGGACAACGACAGCACAAGACAAATATAAACTTGTAACAGCTGAAATGGCATGCTTACCCAGAATCCTAGTAATATCGCTAAGGGACAGGGTGAAGAATGAGGACATTCGCCAAAAAACTGGCACCACCCCAATCTTGGAATATATCAAGAGACAACAGATCAAATTGTTTGCACACATCAGCAGACTACCATCAGACATCATACCACAGCAAGCTAGGCTACACAGATACAACGAAGGCAGATCTAGAGGCCTACCGCGAAAACGATGGACCACTGAAATAAAATAGGCGACAAATTCCTCAATTTACTCAGCACACCGACTCCAGAAAACTCTTGTACCCGTGACGCCAAAAGGCAACAAAGAATTTCAGCGAATAGTCTTCTCTTAACTTCAGCTGTTGATTCACCATCTCCTCTAATATGAACTCCCTGATATGTAAACGTCGAAACCTCATTAAGCCTTCGATTGTTAAGCTTTCTTTTGGTTGTGACTATCTTGGTACTGCCATTCACCAAAATTTTACTCTTATCTGTATTGATCTCCATGCCAAGTTTGTGCTAGTTATTTCCAGTCTTGTTGTTAACTCTTGAATGATTGTTAACCCTTGTAGTTATACCTCTGTTGGCGTCATCAGATCGATTATATCTGTCGCCTAGCGATCAATGTTGCTGAATGGAATTCTTCTAACACTTCTCTCATGATTGCTTCTAGGTAGATGTTAAATAGTATTGGTGAAAGTAAGCATCCTTTTTTCATGATAACACAGGAAAACATGTGGACATATTGATCATAAGAGCGTTATCAAGTACACAACATAGCACACGATGAGTAAAGGACATCACAGCGTGTAATCACATCTGAACGCTGAATAAGATCACTAATACCGAAAGCAGGTGAATAATAAACAGTAATGCATAAATGGAGCAGAGAAAAATGACAGAACTTGGTGAGATATTTATAGGTAGTAGCGACTGTATGAGATAATTATTTCTTTACTCCAACATACATATTAAGACATTTATATTAGTTCTCGTTATTTCTTTATTCCAACATACGTATTAAGACATTTATATTAGTTCTCGTAGTTGTATTGTATTTTCATCTATCAATAGATAGATTTTCATCATTGTTCTCAAACATCACATCTCATTATCCTCCAATACACTTTGAACTTTTTTTAAATGACAGCCCATGCGCCGTATCCATTGAGAAGTATTGGTTCGATACACGAGAGAGCTTCACATGAAAAGTTCCGTAGAATTTAGAATGACCATAGCATTCATTATCTTGTTTAAAAAAGCTGTCATACTGTGTTCTTCTCGTTAGGGAGTGACTTGTGTGATAAAAGCCGCATTGTCTTGTAAACTGTCAATAGTGTAGTTAGTGACATAATAGCAATTTAAAGATGGTTAATCTCACTATTAGCATGCACCAAAGAGGAGCATCATTCTGTTGTGAAGGGGTAATACCTATACAGTGAAATCCCATTAGTAACATCTTGCTTTGGACTGACAAAATACCATCAGTAACATCTTGTTTTGGACTGACAAAATCCCATTAGTAACAGCTTATTTTGGACTGACAAAATACCATTAGTAACGTCTTGCTTTGGACTGACAAAATCCCATTAGTAACAGCTTATTTTGGACTGACAAAACTCCATTAGTAACAATTTACTTTGGACTGATAAAATCCCATTAGTAACAAGTTGCTTTTGACTGACAAAATATGTATGTAATAACTAGGGCTGTACCGGATTCAAAATTTTGGAATCCGGCCAGAGCCGGATTTGTGAAGTGAGATCCGGCCGGAGCCGGATTTGCAAATTTAAAAAAAGTTAAATATTGTACTACGTCACTTAACTTAGGTGAGTGGAGTCACTCGACTGTTCATTACTGCAGTTTATTACAATAGACATGACAAAGATGACATATACTCATATTAAATCATTTAAATGTAAAATAATTATATTTACATTAGAACAGTGCTTTAGCTCAGATTTCCGTGTAACGTTTTCTTCATTCTATTTGCACGTGACCCTGCCCTCTAGCGCTGTGCTGTCCTATCATTGTACTCAATATGTTAGCCTTCTTCACATGAGACTTGCTCACGATTTTCGATATTCGTGGCATCTACCCATCTCGTAACGTTGACATTGGCCGGCCCTCCAGTGCATCTTCATTTCGACTGACCGAGCCAGAGTGCCTTGATCACTGTGTGTCGACAATACCGTTGTATGTGTTGGCGCAGAGGTGTCAGAGATATTGCTTGTATTTTTCCAGCCAATTCTCATTCTATCACCAGCCTTCAGTCACGAACATGATCCCGACAAGTGTTGGCCTAGGAACGCAGAACGAGCTGCTGTATTTCTGTTTCCAGGGTGCACCACGAGGAGGTAATTTTAGGAACTTGGTTATCTGCTAAGTCCGTTTTTCTGTTGAAAGAGTCTGTTTTGGTTGTCCACTGGTATAGCTGCTGTTTATTGCCAATATATACGCCTATTCTTGATTATTCTTAAATCTTTACTCTAAATGTTCAGAATGTTGATATCAAATGATTGACGTATTCTCGAAAGTCCCGTTCTCCCTTCTGGTCACTCTTTTCTTTTATAGATATCCGTAGTGCACCTGTTCATGGCTGCAATCATTGTGGTCAATGAAATTATCAGCTATACATTTCCAATTCCCCCCCCCCCCCTCCAATTAATTAAAAAAATTTCACTCTGTTTCGGTAACGTGTTTCCAAACATTGTCAAACTCAATGCTTATTATATGGTTCAAAGACGTTCCACTTGGCAATGTTGTAGAGTCATAGTTAGTAATCTATACCTGAGGATCATGTAATTCCAGTGTAAACCCTTCTGGGTGGGGTAGGCAAACTGACCATGCGCCCTCCTTAGTAACCTCTTATGACATACATATTTGGCTGCAATTTGTATATTCTTTTCTCCTTGTTATATCTCGACAACACTACGGAAACTGGACTTTTCATTAAATATTATTTTATATTAAATGCATGTTTAGTTGAAGTCTTGATTCTTGATTAGAAACTGATCTCACAGCACGTGGGGCATTCCTATAAGTGCTCCGCCCTCTGTTCCAGCAGCCATTCGACTCGCTGATGTTTCGAGTCCAATGCCGCCTAAACAGACGTCGACATCAGGGCACAACTCTGGCCCTTGCGACAGGTTTCTTTGTTGTTCCTCTCATCCACGCAATGCCCGTAACTAGTTCAAACACAACGTCGGCCTGTCGGAACAACATGGTAACTGTTATCGAAGGTTACGATTACGGGATTGTATAGATGACGTGCCATGAAGCTTCTATAAGAAGATAACCTCAATATAAAGGCATGTCATCTACTAAGGTTTTCTGTTGCATGGTTGGTTTGTCTAGTGAGTCATTGGTGATACCCACAGACGCATGCGCAAAGGAAAAAGTTCTACTATTCGCCATGACCACATTTTATACTCACTGTCAAACAAATCATATATGTCACACTTCTTATCCGGAGTCGTCAATTGTGATAACCTAGCATTATAAACAAAAATAGGTAGATGTTACACCAGTCACCTTCTTCATTTTCAGGGTTGTTACTCTACACTGGAACATTTATCCCTTGATAACCTAACATTGTAGATTAGGAGAATATCAGTATTGGAAATGATTGACAGCACACGAAATAGAAGGCTTTGGTAAGGCATGATAACCTAAACCACTCGACATTGACCATAAGAATAAGACATATATTACAATGTTGCCACAATCTTCAACGTTTCAAAATATGTGTCTATAGTTATTCATTATATTTCCCTACTTATTTCCACATATATTTCGTGTTTTACTATTCTTCCGGAACGTCAATTGAGATTTACATACCTTTGTGAGATCCAGGTTCAGCTTTGTAATGTCTCGAGCAGCATAGGATACAGGTGAGAATAATTGAAAGAACCATCAGTAAAATCAGCCACTTGGAAATTCGTTCTTCTTGACACGTGTGGCCAAAGTAGCCTGGCTGGCACGCATGACACTTCCCTGTTAGAGGGTCACATGTCCTGTTGAGACAATTCTTAGAACACTTCTTATCGCACAATTGTCCATAAAATTTATATGGACAGTCTTCACAAAATTCCCCGACACGTTGCCCAATGCAAGAAATACATTCACTAGATTGCATGTCACACAAATGTTTATAACAATATTTTGAGCAAGAATTTGAACACTTTTCTCCATATAACCCATCAACGCATTTAACACAAAGTGCTCCAGAAAACCTTTCTTCGCAGTGACAGTATCCATTTGTTGGGTCACAAATATCGTAACATCCGGCAGAGCACTTCAACTTACAGTTAATTCCGAAAGTTCCTGGATGGCATACTTCATCGCAAAAATGTCCCAGTTTACCTGGCACACACTGCAAACAGTGTCCAGAACGAAACTCGCATACATTGTGAAGGCATGACGAACTGCAATCATATGCACATGCGTAACCATACGAGCCGTGCTGACATCCTTCAGCACACTTCCCAGTGTAGACTATACACGCTTCTGTTACTAAGCAGTTACACTTGCTACGACAAGTCAGTCCGTAATGAGTCCCGACAAACAGGATCGCCGAACGTTTCGACCTCACATAGACTCAAGCGCCGATCTGCTTCTGGAACATTTAGAGATTGCAATATCACGAGTAGAATGATAGGAGTTTTTGCAGTCACGTATATGTTGTAGATGAGAACACTAGAATTGCTTGAATCTTTATACAAGCTATTTATTATAAATTTTTCATTGAACGTTTTAAGAGTAAATTCGTTGAGCCGCTGTGGTATATTTTTTGAGTTGTAGATTCGAATTGTGTATAATGTATATTGTTCTTCAAATGAGATATAAAACTGTGATTCTCTCTCAGTTGCAGTTTGTGCGCAGTGCCGTTGTTCGTAATCACTGTCAG
The DNA here is from genome assembly GCA_034231615.1 of Meghimatium bilineatum. Classification (NCBI taxonomy): domain Eukaryota; kingdom Metazoa; phylum Mollusca; class Gastropoda; order Stylommatophora; family Philomycidae; genus Meghimatium; species Meghimatium bilineatum. Next base: position 17,479,781 of record CM067298.1, on the reverse strand, counting down.
TGTTGCCATCTACAGCATTACTTGAAGCATACTCTTTCTTATCTTCCTTATTGAAGTTACTTGTTTGGCCTGTTTTCTTCTTTAGTGCAACGTTACGGCCCCCGCTTATGTGAATCTCACATATTGTAGGAACTATCTGTCCTTCTATTCGTAGATTGATCATTTCTACTGTCATGTCACACGTGACGTCCACTGTTTTCTTGTCGTAGACAAACTTCCTTTCAGCGATGCATGGCTTCCCGTCGTTTAATTTTGTTACAAATTTAAGCAGGTTTTCCTTGTTGTTTACTAGTATTCTATACCAGGTAAATGGATATGGCACCTCTAATGTCATTTCTACTGAGGTTGCATTCCTATGTGGGTTGCACGTATTGGTGTCGTTGTCGATTAAGTATGGATCAACATAATCAAACTCCACAAAAAACAACAAATCCACATACTGACAACCTGGACCGAAGAAGCCAGTACTGCAAGAGTCTCCATTTATACAACTTCCGTCCGATTTACAAGTTTCAGAATTATCACAGTGACACATAAACACGCATCCCACTCCAAACCATCCAACTTCACAATTGTTACAATTTACTTCCAGTATCATTGTGGCAGTTAGGACGGTGAAAATGTGAAGTAAATGAACCCGTTCTGTAGAAGTCATTGATATAAAACTGAAATCACATCATGAACACTTGCCCTGATACAGAAGCGCGTTCCAAACAATATCATTACAGCAGTAAAACAAATATGTATGACATGCAGTCGAACGATAAATAACTGTTTACTCTATGTACACATAATTTGTTGACGTCATATTACTTATTTTAGAAAGGCAAATTATGGAGAGTAGAGCACCTTGTAAAAACAGAATGTGCATACCAAGAAGAAGATGGACTGACGATATTAAATATAGCATGAATACATCGTTAGAAAATTCAAGCCGCTTGGCCCAAAATAGAGAGTCATTCAGGGAAGACACCGTTCTGAAGAGAATACATCACTTGATATATCAATTATATATATATATAAAACCGTCATCGTTGTTGGGGTGTCACATTGATACATTTGGTACAGAAAGATATCCACACATCTCTATCCTCTACCATCCTGGTGTATTTCTAAACTTCACACCCTGTCTAGTCCTTGATATTATCCAGTCATGTCTTCATCTTGCTACCTCGTCTTCTTCTACCTTCCACTATACTCTAAAGAACATCTTTTGTCATCGAGGAACGTTTTATCGCGTGGCCGTACCACCGGAGTTTACAACTATTTACAATTGTTAATAGTTGTACTTGTTGACCCGATATACATTTATTCTATCACCCAAAAACACGTTGGTCTTATGTTGTCGGTAACAGATACCTAACACACGTCTATAGCATTTGTTTTCAAACGCCGAAATTCTTCTATATAAGTCCTGGTCTCACAGTCGTATAGAAATATTAACAAAACCAAAAATTAAACAAGTTAATCTTAACATGGGTGGTGATTCTGCTTTTCAAAATAGTGGTTAATCTTATCATGGCGGACATGGTCATTGTCAGTCTTTTCTTAACAGACCGACGTAATGAAGATAGGAAGAACAGAAAGAAACACCAACATTCTTGTTGGTCTCAACATACGACTACGGAATCGTATAGATGACGTGCCATGAACATTCTATAAGAAAATAATCTCAATATAAAAGCATGTCATCTACTATGGTTTTCTGTTGCACATATATATTGGAAACACCAGAATTTAAACAAGTGATAGAATTACATACCTAAGAAGCAATATAACAACAAGAGCAGCATAGAAATACACAATAGATGTAGTCTAGCATACCAAGCCCTAGGGCACATCACAACAATCTTCAGAAACAAAATGTAGATTTACACACCTAAATAACACTATTCAAAACGATCATTATGCCAACGCTGTGCTACCACAGCCAAACATGGACAACGACAGCACAAGACAAATGTAAACTTGTGACTGCTGAAATGGCATGCTTACGCAGAATCCTAGTAATATCGCTAAGGGACAGGGTGAACAATGAGGACATTCGCCAAAAAACTGGCACCACCCCAATCTTGGAATATATCAAGAGACAACAGATCAAATGGTTTGCACACATCAGCAGACTACCATCAGACAGCATACCACAGCAAGCTAGGCTACACAGATACAACGAAGGCAGATCTAGAGGCCTACCGCGAAAACGATGGACCACTGAAATAAAATAGGCGACAAATTCCACAATCTACTCAGCACACAAGAGGGCCGTCTCCAGAAAACTCTTGTACCCCTGACGCCAAAAGGCAACAAAGCGTTTCAGCGAATAGTCTTCTCTTAACTTCAGCTGTTGATTCACAATTTCCTCTAATATGAACTCCCTGATATGTAAACGTCGAAACCTCCTTAAGCCTTCGATTGTTAAGCTTTCTTTTGGTTGTGACTATCTTGGTACTGCCATTCACCAAAATTTTACTCTTATCTGTATTGATCTCCATGCCAAGTTTGTGCTAGTTATTTCCAGTCTTGTTGTTAACTCTTGAATGAATGTTAACCCTTGTAGTTATACCTCTGTTGGCGTCATCAGATCGATTATATCTGTCGCCTAGCGATCAATGTTGCTGAATGGAATTCTTCTAACACTTCTCTCTTGATTGCTTCTAGGTAGATGTTAAATAGTATTGGTGAAAGTAAGCATCCTTGTTTCATGATAACACACAGGAAAACATGTGGACATATTGATCATAAGAGCTTTATCAAGTACACAACATAGCACACGACGAGTAAAGGACATCACAGCGTGTAATCATATCTGAACGCTGAATAAGATCACTAATACCGAAAGCAGGTGAATAATAAACAGTAATGCATAATTGGAGCAGAGAAAACATGACAGAACATGGTGAGATATTTATAGGTAGTAGCGACTGTATGAGATAGTTATTTCTTTACTCCAACATACGTATTAAGACATTTATATTAGTTCTCGTTATTTCTTTATTCCAACATACGTATGAAGACATGTATATTAGTTCTCGTTATTTCTTTACTCCAACATACGTATTAAGACATTTATATTAGTTCTCGTTATTTCTTTACTCCAACATACGTATTAAGATATTTATATTAGTTCTCGTTATTTCTTTACTCCAACATACGTATTAAGACATTTATATTAGTTCTCGTTATTTCTTTACTCCAACATACGTATTAAGACATTTATATTAGTTCTCGTTATTTCTTTACTCCAACATACGTATTAAGACATTTATATTAGTTCTCGTTATTTCTTTATTCCAACATACGTATTAAGACATGTATATTAGTTCTCGTAGTTGTATTGTATTTTCATCTATCAATAGATAGATTTTCATCATTGTTCTCAAACATCACATCTCATTATCCTCCAATACACTTTGAACTTTTTTTAAATGACAGTCCATGCGCCATATCCATTGAGAAATATTGGTTCGATATGCGAGAGAGCTTCACATGAAAAGTTCCGTAGAATTTAGATTGACCATAGCATTCATTATCTTGCTTAAAAAACTGTCTTACTGTGTTCTTCTCGTTAGGGAGTGACTTGTGTGATAAAAGCCGCATTGTCTTGTAAACTGTCAATAGTGTAGTTAGTGACATAATGGAAATTTAAAGATGGTTAATCTATTAGCATGCACCAAAGAGGAGCTAGTTAGTTAGTTAGTTAGTTAGTCGTCGGATCATCATCACTGCAAACTGGACACATCCATAGTTGCTCCGATCTCTCCTTGAGTGTATCCGCCATCACACTTCTGCTGACAGTACCGGTCCTATGCTGGTTGACCATCATTCTTCTGCGCCCTCCAAAATGTTCACCTTTAGCAACACCGCATCTCAATCCCTGATCTTTAATCCTAGCCATTGAAAAGGAATCATCATCCACATTAGTCTCACTCTCGCGTGTTATATCTCTTAAGGAGTTCAAAACATCAGCGCGATCCATTGCCCCATCGCCCTTTGCCACAATCGCACACGATGCCAGTTGATCCGCTCTTTCATTGCCTCGAACGCCCACATGCCCCGGCACGAAAATAAATGTAACCGCTTTCAAGCTCGCATTTCTCAAGGCATCAATCCACTGTTCGCGAACGAGACCCACTTGTACCTTCTTAATCATACTCATAGAGTCACTCAAGATGCAGACCTGCGTTACTTTCTGTGTGCGTAGCCACTCAAATGCCTTGGTCACCGCCATAGTCTCCATGGTCATACTACTCGTAGTGACCGCAAAGGCACCACTTTCCTCCTTGATCGTTTTACCTGCGCACTGAGCTGTAAAGGCCCAAGCACTGCGAACATGCCTAATTACAGATCCATCAGTGTATATAATCACATCCCCCTCTTTGGTATTCTCACTGATTAAAGCCTGCACTTCTTTCTCCACAGCTGTGGGACACCATTCTATTCATTCCCTGCTAAGTGATATTACTACTCTCAAACAAGTTTCGAAATATGTGGGTAGACCTATCCATTCCGCACCAGCTGCCACATCCTGTAATCTGCACACGCTTTGTATTACATCCTCAGCACGTCCCATCCACGACCGTCCTCTCTTGAGTCTGCTGCCTTCAACTTTCTGTATTTCGGAATGCAACGGATGTTCCTTATCTGCATGTATTTGAAGGTACGCCCGTGCACGGCAATACTGTAATCTATGCTCAGCTGTTGGGCAGTCAAGTAGGTATCGCATAGCTCTTGTCGATGTGTCTCTTGTGCATCCCAGAATGATACGCATTGCTGCATTCTGGACTCTATCCAGTCTTTCGATCTGAGTTTGGCTAAGAGTCAGAATTGCCAGTGCATATTCCACCACAGCCACAACCAAACCCTGGTACAAAAGAAATAACAATCTTTGCTCACACTGCGCAGCAGCCATAACCTTCATTCCTGCTAAGCCTTTGCCTGCCCTTATGATAATGTGGTCAACATGTTCCCTGAAACTCAGGCTTCTGTCAAAAAACACACCCAGATATCTCATTGTGCTAGTTCTTTCTAAACTTTTCCCGGACAACGAAACTTGTGGCATGGGTGTCTTTACCATGTGATTGTTCAAGGAAAACCACGTCACGAATGCCTTAGACGGATTAACCACTGCTCCCGTATCTCGACACCAATTTGTCAGTCTGTCCAGATCCTTCTGTAGCTCCACGACACACTCTTCTCCATTTCTGCCCTGTCTATACACCAGGATATCATCGGCATATGACATCGTTCTGCCAACACCTGTGATTTGATTACCAACCCAACGCACGACAAAAGGATTAACTGCAAGATTTAACAGCTGGTGCATCAAGATATCCAAGGACACCCTATTGTACGCATCCTCAAGGTCTATTGCGACCGCACATGTCTCCATGCGCGAATCTAACCCCTCAAAAACATCCTGCGCAAATATGGCTGCATTCTGCCATGTCTTCTTTCCTCGACGATATCCTCCTAACAATGTTGGTAAACACTTATTTCTTTCAAGATAACACGATACCTTCCGGGCCACAATTTTTTCCAAAAGCTTGCCAATCGTATTCTGCATAGTTATTATTCTGTAGCCATGTATCCTGGTGTGGTCCTTCCCAGGTTTGTGTAGTGGAACTAAATAGCTGTGCAACCAGTCTTCTTTCACTGTGCCCTTTAGAAGGCTATTATTGAACATGTCCGCCAACTCTCCCAACTCCTCATCCGTTCTTCGACTAATGTCATCGTATCTAATGCCATCTGGCCCTGGTGCTGTATTTTTTGTACTTTTCAGTGCCTTCCTGATTTCTTCAACTGTGATTAGCATATGGTTTTCCATGCTCAAGTTCTTACACGTGTCTGTGAGCGTTTTCCTGATTTCTTGATATGCCTCCACATTTCTCTGACCAATTTGTGCGGTGTAATGTGCCAGCAATGCCGCACCTTTTGTCTCGTCCGTCTTCTGCCAGACGGTATCGTCGTTCTGGAAATCGGCAATAGTCACGCGTCTTGTGAGACCATTCATGGATTTGTGTAACCGCCAGAACAATTTTGGTGACTTTTCGCGTGTGATCTCTTTGCAAAATTTGTCCCATTTTGACGCCTTTGCTGACTTTGCAATATCTTTGAATGTTTGGACTAAGATATCTTTTTTCCGTTTCCATTGTGCGACCTCCATGGGCTGAGCCGCAACACGTTTCCGTGCCCTTTGCCATAGTGATACTGCTTTCCGTTTCTCGCTCCATGCCCTTTGAACCTCTTCGTTCCTCCAGGGGGGCCAATCCCACACCAGATTTCTCACTACTTAGGCCTTACGTTTGTCTTGTCGAATTCTGCTCACAACATCCACTCCTCTGCGATCATATTTAAAGGATCTTACCTTTGGCCTTATCTGCTTACTTTTGTCATTTTTTAAGAGAACAACACATGGGAGGTGGTCACTGCCATGATGCCCCAGCACGTCCCATTTGCAGATAGCACAGAAGCTGATGACACCAATGCCAGGTCGATAGCGCTATCATCATCATCCCTGCTTGCCATCCTTGTTATACGGCCATCGTTAAGGCACACCAGGTCCGTATCTGTCAGGGCCTCCTCAAGTTCTCTTCCCTGTTTGTTCGAAGCACTATTGCCCCATGATGTACCTTTCGCATTGAAGTCACCACAAAAGAGGATCTGCTTTTCCTGTTCCATTATCTCCCCTAGGATCTTCCAACCCTGAAGATCAATGCTCGTGTTGCAGGCATACACATTTACAATCATGATTGGGTGCTGTACCCTCACTGCCTGTAACTGGATATTGTCACTATCCCACTGGACATATCAACCTCGCATACACTAAAACCCTCGCGTACTAAGATTGCCTGTCCAAGATGTCGCCTGTTGTAGAAACACTGAAATCCGGCTATCCTGATATTACCACTTTCACATAGCTGTGTTTCTTGCAATGCAATGACGTCAGCCTCATAACACATCTTTTCTAGCTCTGTTCTACGCTTGTGTACACTGGCCAATATTCCAAAACAGCACACGCACGTTTTTAATTCCTAGCCTAGCTGTTTTCGATCTCGTTCTTCTAGCACCCGCCCGGTGACTTTTCCTTTTTGAGCCACCTCGTTTAGGCCGCTTGATATTGGCCGCCATTTTTCAAACTGTGTGACAACAAATACACTCACGAAGACTTCAGCTCAGATTCACGCACTCCGTTAGCACCTGCGAAGATCTTAATGAGTGGACCTCCTGGTCAGAGAATAACAACACATCACCACGCAATCTCCTAAATGAAAACAACGAATATATCCATTGTTCAAGTGAAACTGTAGGCGACACACAAAACACTCGCGTTGCTATCCACCATTTTGACCGGAAGAGGAGCATCATTCTGTAGTGAAGGGGTAATACCTATACAGTGAAATCCCATTAGTAACAGCTTATTTTGGACTGACAAAATACCATCAGTAACATCTTGTTTTGGACTGACAAAATCCCATTAGTAACATTTTGTTTTGGACTTACAAAATCCCATTAGTAACATCTTGCTTTGGACTGACAAAATCCCATTAGTAACATCTTGCTTTGGACTTTCAAAACTCCATTAGTAACAATTTACTTTGGACTGATAAAATCCCATTAGTAACATGTTGCTTTTCACTGGCAAAATATGTATGTAATAACTAGGGCTGTACCGGATTCATATTTTTGGAATCCGGCCCGAGCCGGATTTATGAAGTGAGATCCGGCCGCAGCCGGATTTGCAAATTTTAAAAAAGTTAAATAATGTACTACGTCACTTAACTTAGGTGAGTGGAGTCACTCGACTGTTCATTACTGCAGGTTAGTACAATAGACATGACAAAGATGACATATACTCATATTAAATCATTTAAATGTAAAATAATTATATTTACATTAGAACAGTGCTTTAGCTCAGATTTCCATGTAACGTTTTCTTCATTCTATTTGCACGTGACCCTGCCCTCTAGCGCTGTGCTGTCCTATCATTGTACTCAATATGTTAGCCTTCTTCACATGAGACTTGCTCACGATTTTCGATATTCGTGGCATCTACCCATCTCGTAACGTTGACATTGGCCGGCCCTCCAGTGCATCTTCATTTCGACTGACCGAGCCAGAGTGCCTTGATCACTGTGTGTCGACAGTACCGTTGTATGTGTTGGCGCAGAGGTGTCAGAGATATTGCTTGTATTTTTCCAGCCAATTCTCATTCTATCACCAGCCTTCAGTCACGAACATGATCCCGACAAGTGTTGGCCTAGGAACGCAGCACGAGCTGCTGTATTTCTGTTTCCAGGGTGCACCACGAGGAGGTAATTTTAGGAACTTGGTTATCTGCTAAGTCCGTTTTTCTGTTGAAAGAGTCTGTTTTGGTTGTCCACTGGTATAGCTGCTGTTTATTGCCAATATATATGCGTATTCTTGATTATTCTTAAATCTTTGCTCTAAATGTTCAGAATGTTGATATCAAATTATTGACGTATTCTCGAAAGTCCCGTCCTCCCTTCTGATCACTCTTTTCTTTTATAAATATCCGTAGTGCATCTGTTCATGGCTGCAACCCTTGTGGTCAATGAAATTATCAGCTATACATTTCCAATTCCCCCCCCCCCCCCCCGCCAATTAATAATTTTTTTTTCGCTCTGTTTCGGTAACGTGTTTCCAAACATTGTCAAACTCAATGCTTATTATATGTTTCAAAGACGTTCCACTTGACAATGTTGTAGAGTCATAGTTAGTAATCTATACCAGAGGATCATGTAATTATAGTGTAAACCCATCTGGGTGGGGTAGGCAAACTGACCATGCTCCCTCCTTAGTAACCTCTAATGACATACATATTTGGCTGCAATTTGTATATTCTTTTCTCCTTGTTATATCTCGACAACACTACGGAAACTGGACTTTTCATTAAATATTATTTTATATTAAATGCATGTTTAGTTAAAGTTCTTATAAGTTTTACTTCTTGATTCTTGATTATAAACTCGTCTCACAGCACATGGGGCATTCCTATAAGTGCTCCGCCCTCTGTTCCAGCAGCCATTCAACTCGCTGATGTTTCGAGTCCAATGCCGCCGAAACAGACGTCGACATCAGGGCACAACTCTGGCCCTTGCGACAGGTTTCTTTGTTGTTCCTCTCATCCACGCCATGCCCGTAACTAGTTCAAACACAACGTCGGCCTGTCGGAACAACATGGTAACTGTTATCGAAGGTTACGATTACGGGATTGTATAGATGACGTGCCATGAAGCTTCTATAAGAAGATAACCTCAATATAAAGGCATGTCATCTAGTAAGGTTTTCTGTTGCATTGTTGGTTTGTCTAGTGAGTCATTGGTGATACCCACAGACGCATGCGCAAAGGAAAAAGTTCTACTATTCGCCATGACCACATTTTATACTCACTGTCAAACAAAGCATATATGTTACACTTCTTATCCGGAGTCGTCAATTGTGATAACCTAGCATTATAAACAAAAATAGGTAGATGTTACACCAGTCACCTTCTTCATTTTCAAGTTTGTTACTCTACACTGGAACATTTATCCCTTGATAACCTAACATTGTAGAATTGGAGAATATCAGTATTGGAAATGATTGACAGCACACGAAATAGAAGGCTTTGGTAAAGCATGATAACCTAAACCACTCGACATTGACCATAAGAATAAGACATATATTACAATGTTGCCACAATCTTCAACGTGTCCAAATATGTGTCTATAGTTAGTCATTATATTTCCCCACTTATTTTCACATATATTTCGTGTTTTACTATTCTTCCGGAACGTCAATTGAGATTTACATACCTTTGTGAGATTCAGGTTCAGCTTTGTAATATCTCGAGCAGCATAGGATAACGGTGAGAATAAATGAAATAACCATCAGTAAAATCAGCCACTTGGAAATTCGTTCTTCTTGACACGTGTGGCCAAAGTAGCCTGGCTGGCACGCATGACACTTCCCTGTTAGGGGGTCACATGTCCTGTTGAGACAATTCTTAGAACACTTCTTATCGCACAATTCTCCATAAAATGTATATGGACAGTCTTCACAATATTCCCCGACACGTTGCCCAATGCAAGAAATACATTCACTAGATTGCATGTCACACAAATGTTTATAACAATATTTTGAGCACGAATTTGAACACTTTTCTCCATATAACCCATCAACGCATTTAACACAAAGTACTCCAGAAAACCTTTCTTCGCAGTGACAGTATCCATTTGTTGGGTCACAAATATCGTAACATCCGGCAGAGCACTTCAACTTACAGTTCATTCCGAAAGTTCCTGGATGGCATACTTCATCGCAAAAATGTCCCAGTTTACCTGGCACACACTGCAAACAGTGTCCAGAACGAAACTCGCATACATTGTGAAGGCATGACGAACTGCAATCATATGCACATGCGTAACCATACGAGCCGTGCTGACATCCTTCAGCACACTTCCCAGTGTAGACTATACACGCTTCTGTTACTAAGCAGTTACACTTGCTACGACAAGTCAGTCCGTAGAATGAGTCCCGACAAACAGGATCGCCGAACGTTTCGACCTCACATAGACTCAAGCGCCGATCTGCTAATGGAACATTTAGAGATTGCAATATCATGAGTAGAATGATAGGAGTTTTTGCAGTCACGTATATGTTGTAGATGAGAACACTAGAATTGCTTGAATCTTTATACAAGCTATTTATTATAAATTTTTCATTGAACGTTTTAATTGTAAATTCGTTGAGCCGCTGTGGTATATTTTCTGAGTTGTAGATTCGAATTGTGTATAATGTATGTGGATGTTCAAATGAGATATAAAACTGTGGTTCTCTGTCAGTTGCAGTTTGTGCGCAGTGCCGTTGTTCGTAATCACTGTCAGTGTTGCCATCTACAGCATTACTTGAAGCATACTCTTTATCTTCCTTATTGAAGTTAGTTGTTTGGCCTGTTTTCTGCTTAAGTGCAACGTTACGGCCCCCGCTTATGTGAATCTCACATATTGTAGGAGCTATCTGTCCTTCTATTCGTAGATTGATCATTTCTACTGTCATGTCACACGTGACGTCCACTGTTTTCTTGTCGTAGACAAACTTCCTTTCAGCGATGCATGGCTTCCCGTCGTTTAATTTTGTTACAAATTTAAGCAGGTTTTCCTTGTTGTTTACTAGTATTCTATACCAGGTAAATGGATATGGCACCTCTAATGTCATTTCTACTGAGGTTGCATTCATATCTGGGTTGCACGTATTGGTGTCGTTGTCGATTAAGTATGGATCAACATAATCAAACTCCACAAAAAACAACAAATCCACATACTGGCAACCTGGACCGAAGAAGCCAGTACTGCAAGAGTCTCCATTTATACAACTTCCGTCCGATTTACAAGTTTCAGAATTATCACAGTGACACATAAACACGCATCCCACTCCAAACCATCCAACTTCACAATTGTTACAATTTACTTCCAGTATCATTGTGGCAGTTAGGACGGTGAAAATGTGAAGTAAATGAACCCGTTTTGTAGAAGTCATTGATACGAAACTGAAATCACATCATGAACACTTGCCCTGATACAGAAGCGCGTTCCAAACAATATCATTACAGCAGTAAAACAAATATGTCTGACATGCAGTCGAACGATAAATAACTGTTTACGCTATGTACACATAATTTGTTGACGTCATATTACTTATTTTAGAAAGGCAAATTATGGAGAGTAGAGCACCTTGTAAAAACAGAATGTACATACCAAGAAGAAGATGGACTGACGATATTAAATATAGCATGAATACATCGTTAGAAAATTCAAGCCGCTTGGCCCAAAATAGAGAGTCATTCAGGGAAGACACCGTTCTGAAGAGAATACATCACTTGACACATCAATTATATATATATATATATATATTTATATATATATATATATATATATATATATATATATATATAATATATATGTCAAGTGATGTATTCACTTCAGAACAGTGTCTTCCGTTCTGAATATTCGGTATATATATATATATATATATATATATATATATATATATATATATATATATATATATATATATATATATATATATATAAAACCGTCATCGTTGTTGGGGTGTCACATTGATACATTTGGTACAGAAAGATATCCACACATCTCTATCCTCTAACATCCTGGTGTATTTCTAAACTTCACACCCTGTCTAGTCCTTGATATTATCCAGTCATGTCTTCATCTTGTTACCTAGTCTTCTTCTACCTTCCACTATACTCTAAAGAACATCTTTTGTCATCGAGGAACGCTTTATCGCGTGGCCGTACCACCGGAGTTTACAACTATTTACAATTGTTAATAGTTGTACTTGTTGACCCGATATACATTTATTCTATCGCCCAAAAACACGTTGGTCTTATGTTCTCGGTAACAGATACCTAACACACGTCTATAGCATTTGTTTTCAAACGCCAAAATTCTTCTCTATAAGTCCAGGTCTCACAGTCGTATAGAAATATTAACAAAACCAAAAATTAAACAAGTTAATCTTAACATGGGTGGTGATTCTGCTTTTCAAAATAGTGGTTAATCTTATCATGGCGGACATTTTCATTGTCAGTCTTTTCTTAACAGACCGACGTAATGAAGATAGGAAGAACAGAAAGAAACACCAACATTCTTGATTAGAAACTGGCCTCACAAGCACGTGGGTCATTCCCAAAAGTGATCCGCCCTCTGTTCCAGCAGCCATCCGACTCGATGGTGTTTCGAGTCTAATGCCACCTAAATAGACGTCGACATCAGGACACAACTCGGGCCCTTGCGACAGGTTTCTTTGTTGTTCTGCCCACCCACGCCGTGCCCGTAAGTTCAAGCGCAACGTTGGTTTGTCGGAACAACATGGTAACTGTTATCGAAGGTTACGACTACGGAATCGTATAGATGACGTGCCATGAACCTTCTATAAGAAAATAATCTCAATATAAAAGCATGTCATCTACTATGGTTTTCTGTTGCACATATATATTGGAAACACCAGAATTTAAACAAGTGATAGAATTACATACCTAAGAAGTAATATAACAACAGGCGACAAGAGCAGCATGGAAATATACAATAGATGTAGTCTAGCATACCAAGCCCTAGGGCACATCACAACAATCTTCAGAAACAAAATGTAGATTTACACACCTAAATAACACTATTCAAAACGATCATTATGCCAACGCTGTGCTACCACAGCCAAACATGGACAACGACAGCACAAGACAAATATAAACTTGTAACAGCTGAAATGGCATGCTTACGCAGAATCCTAGTAATATCGCTAAGGGACAGGGTGAAGAATGAGGACATTCGCCAAAAACTGGCACCACCCCAATCTTGGAATATATCAAGAGACAACAGATCAAATGGTTTGCACACATCAGCAGACTACCATCAGACAGCATACCACAGCGAGCTAGGCTACACAAATACAACGAAGGCAGATCTAGAGGCCTACCGCGAAAACGATGGACCACTGAAATAAAATAGGCGACAAATTCCATAATTTACTCAGCACACAAGAGGGCCGTCTCCAGAACACTCTTGTACCCCTGACGCCAAAAGGCAACAAAGGGTTTCAGCGCATAGTCTTCTGTTAACTTCAGCTGTTGATTCACCATTTCCTCTAATATGAACTCCCTGATATGTAAACGTCGAAACCTCCTTAAGCCTTCGATTGTTAAGTTTTCTTTTGGTTGTGACTATCTTGGTACTGCCATTCACCAAAATTTTACTCTTATCTGTATTGATCTCCATGCCAAGTTTGTGCTAGTTATTTCCAGTCTTGTTGTTAACTCTTGAATGAATGTTAACCCTTGTAGTTCTACTTCTGTTGGCGTCATCAGATCGATTATATCTGTCACCTAGCGATCAATGTTGCTGAAAGGAATTCTTCTAACACTTCTCTCATGATTGCTTCTAGGTAGATGTTAAATAGTATTGGTGAAAGTAAGCATCCTTGTTTCATGATAACACACAGGAAAACATGTGGACATATTGATCATAAGAGCTTTATCAAGTACACAACATAGCACACGACGAGTAAAGGACATCACAGCGTGTAATCATATCTGAACGCTGAATAAGATCACTAATACCGAAAGCAGGTGAATAATAAACAGTAATGCATAAATGGAGCAGAGAAAACATGACAGAACATGGTGAGATATTTATAGGTAGTAGCGACTGTATGAGATAGTTATTTCTTTACTCCAACATACGTATTAAGACATTTATATTAGTTCTCGTTATTTCTTTATTCCAACATACGTATGAAGACATGTATATTAGTTCTCGTAGTTGTATTGTATTTTCATCTATCAATAGATAGATTTTCATCATTGTTCTCAAACATCACATCTCATTATCCTCCAATACACTTTGAACTTTTTTTAAATGACAGTCCATGCGCCATATCCATTGAGAAATATTGGTTCGATACACGAGAGAGCTTCACATGAAAAGTTCCGTAGAATTTAGAATGACCATAGCATTCATTATCTTGTTTAAAAAAAACTGTCATACTGTGTTCTTCTCGTTAGGGAGTAACTTGTGTGATAAAAGCCGCATTGTCTTGTAAACTGTCAATAGTGTAGTTAGTGACATAATGGAAATTTAAAGATGGTTAATCTCACTATTAGCATACACCTAAGAGGAGCATCTTTCTGTAGTGAAGGGGTAATACCTATACAGTGAAATCCCATTAGTAACAGCTTATTTTGGACTGACAAAATACCATTAGTAACATCTTGTTTTGGATTGACAAAATCCCATTAGTAACATTTTGTTTTGGACTTACAAAATCCCATTAGTAACGTCTTGCTTTGGACTGACAAAATCTCATTAGTAACATCTTGCTTTGGACTGTCAAAATTCCATTAGTAACAATTTACTTTAGACTGATAAAATCCTATTAGTAACAAGTTGCTTTGGACTGACAAAATATGTATGTAATAACTAGGGCTGTACCGGATTAAAATCTTTGGAATCCGGCCGGAGCCGGATTTGTGAAGTGAGATCCGGCCGGAGCCGGATTTGCAAATAGAAAAAACAGTTAAATAATGTACTACATCACTTGACTTAAGTGTGTGGAGTCACTCGACTGTTCATTACTGCAGATTAGTACAATAGACATGACAAAGATGACATATACTCATATTAAATCATTTAAATGTAAAATAATTATATTTATATTAGAACAGTGATTTAGCTCAGACTTCCATGTAACGTTTTCTTCATTCTATTTGCACGTGACCCTGCCCTCTAGCGCTGTGCTGTCCTATCATTGTACTAAATATGTTAGCCTTCTTCACATGAGACTTGCTCACGATTTTCGATATTCGTGGCATCTACCCATCTCGTAACGTTGACATTGGCCGGCCCTCCAGTGCATCTTCATTTCGACTGACCGAGCCAGAGTGCCTTGATCACTGTGTGTCGACAGTACCGTTGTATGTGTTGGCGCAGAGGTGTCAGAGATATTGCTTGTATTTTTCCAGCCAAATCTCATTCTATCACCAGCCTTCAGTCACGAACATGATCCCGACAAGTGTTGGCCTAGGAACGCAGAACGAGCTGCTGTATTTCTGTTTCCAGGGTGCACCACGAGGAGGTAATTTTAGGAACTTGGTTATCTGCTAAGTCCGTTTTTCTGTTCGCTGAATAAGATCATTAATACCAAAAGCAGGTGAATAATAAACAGTAATGCATAATTGGAGCAGAGAAAACATGACAGAACATGGTGAGATATTTATAGGTAGTAGCGACTGTATGAGATAGTTATTTCTTTACTCCAACATACGTATTAAGATATTTATATTAGTTCTCGTTATTTCTTTACTCCAACATACGTATTAAGACATTTATATTGGTTCTCGTTATTTCTTTACTCCAACATACGTATTAAGACATTTATATTAGTTCTCGTTATTTCTTTACTCCAACATACGTATTAAGATATTTATATTAGTTCTCGTTATTTCTTTACTCCAACATACGTATTAAGATATTTATATTAGTTCTCGTTATTTCTTTACTCCAACATACGTATTAAGATATTTATATTAGTTCTCGTTATTTCTTTACTCCAACATACGTATTAAGACATGTATATTAGTTCTCGTAGTTGTATTGTATTTTCATCTATCAATAGATAGATTTTCATCATTGTTCTCAAACATCACATCTCATTATCCTCCAATACACTTTGAACTTTTTTTAAATGACAGTCCATGCGCCATATCCATTGAGAAATATTGGTTCGATATGCGAGAGAGCTTCACATGAAAAGTTCCGTAGAATTTAGATTGACCATAGCATTCATTATCTTGCTTAAAAAACTGTCTTACTGTGTTCTTCTCGTTAGGGAGTGACTTGTGTGATAAACGCCGCATTGTCTTGTAAACTGTCAATAGTGTAGTTAGTGACATAATGGAAATTTAAAGATGGTTAATCTCACTATTAGCATGCACCAAAGAGGAGCTAGTTAGTTAGTTAGTTAGTTAGTCGTCGGATCATCATCACTGCAAACTGGACACATCCATAGTTGCTCCGATCTCTCCTTGAGTGTATCCGCCATCACACTTCTGCTGACAGTACCGGTCCTATGCTGGTTGACCATCATTCTTCTGCGCCCTCCAAAATGTTCACCTTTAGCAACACCGCATCTCAATCCCTGATCTTTAATCCTAGCCATTGAAAAGGAATCATCATCCACATTAGTCTCACTCTCGCGTGTTATATCTCTTAAGGAGTTCAAAACGTCAGCGCGATCCATTGCCCCATCGCCCTTTGCCACAATCGCACACGATGCCAGTTGATCCGCTCTTTCATTGCCTCGAACGCCCACATGCCCCGGCACGAAAATAAATGTAACCGCTTTCAAGCTCGCATTTCTCAAGGCATCAATCCACTGTTCGCGAACGAGACCCACTTGTACCTTCTTAATCATACTCATAGAGTCACTCAAGATGCAGACCTGCGTTACTTTCTGTGTGCGTAGCCACTCAAATGCCTTGGTCACCGCCATAGTCTCCATGGTCATACTACTCGTAGTGACCGCAAAGGCACCACTTTCCTCCTTGATCGTTTTACCTGCGCACTGAGCTGTAAAGGCCCAAGCACTGCGAACATGCCTAATTACAGATCCATCAGTGTATATAATCACATCCCCCTCTTTGGTATTCTCACTGATTAAAGCCTGCACTTCTTTCTCCACAGCTGTGGGACACCATTCTATTCATTCCCTGCTAAGTGATATTACTACTCTCAAAAAAGTTTCGAAATATGTGGGTAGACCTATCCATTCCGCACCAGCTGACACATCCTGTAATCTGCACACGCTTTGTATTACATCCTCAGCACGTCCCATCCATGACCTTCCTCTCTTGAGTCTGCTGCCTTCAACTTTCTGTATTTCGGAATGCAACTGATGTTCCTTATCTGCATGTATTTGAAGGTACGCCCGTGCACGGCAATACTGTAATCTATGCTCAGCTGTTGGGCAGTCAAGTAGTTATCGCATAGCTCTTGTCGATGTGTCTCTTGTGCATCCCAGAATGATACGCATTGCTGCATTCTGGACTCTATCCA
Organism: Meghimatium bilineatum; assembly: GCA_034231615.1. Classification (NCBI taxonomy): domain Eukaryota; kingdom Metazoa; phylum Mollusca; class Gastropoda; order Stylommatophora; family Philomycidae; genus Meghimatium; species Meghimatium bilineatum. Next base: position 17,462,154 of record CM067298.1, on the reverse strand, counting down.
GTCTTTCGATCTGAGTTTGGCTAAGAGTCAGAATTGCCAGTGCATATTCCACCACAGCCACAACCAAACCCTGGTACAAAAGAAATAACAATCTTTGCTCACACTGCGCAGCAGCCATAACCTTCATTCCTGCTAAGCCTTTGCCTGCCCTTATGATAATGTGGTCAACATGTTCCCTGAAACTCAGGCTTCTGTCAAAAAACACACCCAGATATCTCATTGTGCTAGTTCTTTCTAAACTTTTCCCGGACAACGAAACTTGTGGCATGGGTGTCTTTACCATGTGATTGTTCAAGGAAAACCACGTCACGAATGCCTTAGACGGATTAACCACTGCTCCCGTATCTCGACACCGATTTGTCAGTCTGTCCAGATCCTTCTGTAGTTCCACGACACACTCTTCTCCATTTCTGCCCTGTCTATACACTAGGATATCATCGGCATATGACATCGTTCTGCCAACACCTGTGATTTGATTGCCAGCGATATGTACTGTGTATACATTGAAAAGTACCGGAGAAAGAGGCGATCCCTGTGG